>VUYV01000478.1:240732-266004 GCA_008711295.1 Anarhynchus alexandrinus | reverse complement strand
TGCGGTGCCCCGATGCAGGAGGTGGTGCAGTGGAGTCGGTGATGTCGTGTTCCCTCCCAGCCCGCGCTGAGTCAGTATTTAATTTACCTCATTTGCAAATTGGTGAGAGCAGGGTGTCCCCCCCGGCTCCCTGGTGGCAGCAGGACCAGCCTGACCCGCGGCCGGAGCCAGAGGGCAGCCGAGCATCGGGAGACGGCAGCGGCACAGCCCTGGGCCGGCAGTCACCACCTTCACATGGTTGTGCATTTTCGGCTTATTTTTTTTGTTTCAGTTGTGTTTTTGTGTTGTTGTTGGCCGCGGTACCCAGCGCAGTGCAGTAGCGTGGCCGTGCTCTTACCGAGGCTGTCTGATGCCACTAACAGGCGGCAGCGGTGTGGTGGGACTCAGCTCTGCACCATCTCTGCTGAGCCGCTGCCGGAGGAGTTGCCGCTGTTCTGCCGCCTCTCCGGGCACAGGCTGGGGGTTTAAAGCCTGGGAGAAGCTGCTCAGCTCTTCCCCGTGTCCAGTTCCTGACCCACCTGCAGCTCTGCCTTTTTTTTGGGGCGAGGGGAGGGGAACAGAAGCTGAATCTGAGTTAGACTTGAATTTTTTGTGTTGTTTTTTTTTTTTTTTAAATGTGAACCTGACAACATAGCATAGATGGTATTTTTTGTTGTTGTTCTTTGTACCGCTGTTGTATTGTCTCCGAGGTCTGATGAAGTATTACCAGGCTAAGCGAGACCTTCTCCCTCCAGGGAAGCACTAAAGGTTTAACCACTGCAGAGGAACCGTCCTCCTGTCCCCCCCCGGGACAGCGCTTTTGCTAACACCACTGAACTGTGGAGCTGAAGACCGAGACCGGAGCAGCTCGCGTACTTTAGCAGGGTAGCGCACTAATGTTTTCACACCCAAATGTGTTTCTTGACAGCTTCAGGGCAGGGCAGCCCAGCTTTACTCCAGCAGATGAACAAGAGCTATGCTGAAACCCATTTCAAGCACGTAAATGTTTTAAGGGCTTAGAGTAGGACTTCACTAAAGCAAGCAGGAGCCATTTCTGTCAAATTTCAGATGGGCAGCATTAAGAAAAACCTTTAAGTATTCATTTTTTTTTGTCCTGGTGCTGTGGCAGACCAAGGGCCCGAAGGGCTCAGCCCACATCACATGGAGTGGGTACAGCAGACTGCTTACCTGGTTCTCCAACGTGATGGAGGGCGACTGTCCCCCTCCATCACCCCACCCAAGCACTAAGAGTCTGGGGAGTGGTGGCAGGAGGTGGGTGACAGCCATGGCTGGCTCCAACCACCAGAGCTGTGCTGCAGCAGACACAGAGCCACCCTTTGTGGCCAAGCTTTGCTGGGTGCCCACCTGTAACACAGGTAAATGCCATTTTTGGGGTTCAGGGGAAGCAGGAGAGAGGAGATCTTCCAGGCTGGACCGGTCACCTCTAGAACCAGCCTTCCATACCTCCTGCAACTCCCCCCTGCACCCCACGCACGGGCACAACCACCACCACCACCGGGCTCGGAACAGCCCCGTTTGAGCCAGAGGAGGGGAGAGGGGAAGGGCATTTAACAAGAGTTTTCACCGTTCATTTGCTTCCCCATGTACGCTATGCACACCCCCCACTTTTGTACTAGTCTGTGTTTAAAAAAAAGTAATAATAAACTTGGAAGTTTATACAATCAGACTAAGTTTTAATGAATGTTGCATGGTTTCATCATTGAAAGTTAGGGGCCACCCTGAATGCAAGAGCTGTTTATTAATATTTTATTGATGACAAACAGGTTTAAAACAAACTGAGACAAAATCAAAAAAGAGTAACACCGTGCTAGCACTGATGTCTGGATTTATAAAACTCAGAGTAACTGCTACAAAGGAAAAAACCAGCACAAAGCAGAGGCAAGCATTCCCATCAGTGAAATAAAGGGGGCGAGGGGAGAGGAGGGCGTTACATTACTCAATGGATTGCATTGCACAGAGGGTTACAGCTTAAACCTATCGGAAAAGTCTATGCAACTACGCAGCCTACAGAAGGAAAAAAATTAAAAAGCCCTTCGGCAATGTTAATAAATAAAACAGTCCATCTTACAAGGAAGGAAGGTGGCCTGTGTCTCCATTCTTTCACATTTTAGAAGTCTAAACTCTGGAGGCTTTTTATGAGAAAAGAATGGTTTATCATTTCTGGAAAGTTTCTTTTGCAGTTCCCGAACTACGTTCGCTGCAGGACTGAACGAAAATTTTGAACACCTGTTCCATGTTTCCGTGCACGCTACTCACGGTTCGTGGGTACGCTACACCAGGTCTGCACTGGGGGAGAGACACTCTTGAAAAACTACAGCAAATACAGGTTATGAAAGCGGGTCAACAATCTACAGAAAGGACAGTAATGAAAGGGCTTTCCCCCCAGTTACAAAAAGTGGGGTTTACGTCATTTAAGTACATTCATATGAGAGGTATTTTGAGTTCCCCCAAAAAAAAGACTAGAAACACTTGGAGCCCTTTGAGTATAAAGCTAACTTAATTCAAACTTTAAAAACGCCTAGGTTAGTGAATCACACTCTACTGATCTTTGCCAATTAGGAGGTAGAGGTCAGTCTAATTTAGGGATCTGATAAAAATGGGTCTGTAGGAATTTTAAATTCTCTGCGCTGTTTCTAAAAAGGTTTAGACAGAAATAAAATGCTCCCAGTGTTCCCATATGACTTATTTAAGACATGGGTACAACTTAGAAATTGGATGGCTTCTCTTATGTGCTGTTTTCAGTTTTGACTTCCAGCTATTTCTCAAGCCAGCATTGATGGCACAGCCGCGTCCACTACCTGAAAAATAGGCTCCGGGTTTGGTTTTCAACACCTGAATCTTTCAGCTATCTGCATTAATCACCGAAGAAGCCACACAAAAGCCTAACCCATTATCTCTAATTATACCCAGCTATCAGAGGCCACCTTCCAACAACTGCCTGCTTTGTCCATTTTTCCAACCTGCTTCGGTAACATTGTAGAGTCTTTACTTCAAAACCAATATAATCCCCAGTTTCCACTACTTCTTCCCCAGATCTGCGGGAGCGAGTAAAGCAGGCCTGTTAGCATCTTCTCCTCCAGGGCCGAAGGGCTCAGGAACCCATCCCCTTTCAAGCGCAAAGTTCATCTTACAGAAAGGCTTGTTTTTCACAGAGTAGAGTCCAGACAGTAGCCAATTAAAGCATACAGAAAACACTTTGAAACCCTCCTCCTGCTCGAGCGCGCAGGCTCCTTTCACTCTAACTGCTATCCAATGTAGGAAGAAGAGGCTGATTGCTGCAACTTTTAATCACACTGAAAGTTCTCAAGGTTGGTGCTCTAATTTAGTTTTGTTTAACTTTTTGTAAGCTTCTCAGAACAAGGATCTCCCAGGTCCACCACTAAGAATTCAGAGACAAACTTCTAAAAATTCAGTGCTCCTTTGAAAGAATCTCTTTAAAACCACCTTGTCACGAAAGACCCGTTCAGAATGTGGGCGACACGATGACACTAGGATTTCAGAGCCAGTGTTGGACAACAAAACCTGCATCTCAGAGTTGAGCATCAGCTATGTTCCGCTGCATTTCTGCTTGGCTCGCTGTCACTTAGTCAGGAACTCTCTCTCTCTCTCAGATACTCTGCTTCTAAAATGTAAACAGTTACTGCTAAAATATAGTACCCCTTTAAAACGAGAACAACTCTGAGATGAGGGTTTTCCTCTCCCCATCTGCTCTGAAAAGTAATGCCCTGCTCGCAAAGAGAAGTATGGAATGAAGTGAAACCTGCTTAAGGCCCTTCTCTCGAGCTTGTTTGACTGGGGGAGCAGGGACTCAGCTGACCACTCATTTCAGGGTGAGTTGCCTTCCCAGTGAGGCGCCAGCCAGTCCT
The DNA here is from genome assembly GCA_008711295.1 of Anarhynchus alexandrinus. NCBI lineage: Eukaryota > Metazoa > Chordata > Aves > Charadriiformes > Charadriidae > Anarhynchus > Anarhynchus alexandrinus. The sequence continues at coordinate 262,138 of VUYV01000478.1, read as the reverse complement.
TCGGTGCTCTCTCTCCTCTCCGGTCAGTCTCCTTGTCTCAGTGAGCTAGCAGTGGGCTCTCTCGCGCGCGCGCTCCTTTCTCTCTCTCCTCTCCGTTGGTTGGTTTCTTTCTCCTGTTGCTCTCACACAGTGGTGCTTCAGTTTTAGCAGTGGAAAACAGGTATCCATTTTATTTTATTTTTTTTATTACCCAGAATAAAATGCTGATGAACTAAGCTCCACACAAGCTTAGCTCTTCTTCCTCAACCTGAAAGCAAGAAAGCAAAACAACAGTAGTATTAGGGATGTCGCTCTTAAGGCAAACACTGTGTTCATGAACTTAAATCGGGGAGGAAGAAGCAGAGGAGTGACCCTCAAGGTGCCTTACACTCTAATACTGTGACAGTCCCGTCACTCCACCATGTTGATATGCACGTTCACCCTGGTAAGTAGAGTCCTGTGACAGCGCCACGTCAATCTGAGATTTAAACTCATCACCAAGGTAACTGTCCTGAAAATGAAAGTGTGTGTTAAGCCTCTAACTCATCATCAAGCTCAAGTGCTCCCTTACAAAGCAGAATACCTGGCAGCCAAGGTTAATGACAAAGTCTGAGAGGTTTTGCCTTGCTGGGGATTTTTTTTTTTTGTTTGGTTGTGTTTTGTTGTTTGGTTTGTGTTTTTGGTCCCCCCCCCAATCTACTCTTTTTGCTGCAGAATTTCCACCAATAAAGGTTTTTGCGATAACTGGCTGTTGAACAAGCAAGCAATTCAAAGTTAAGGCTTAAGTTGAAGTCTATACATGCAGCATTTCACTTCTATGCCCGAGTGTACTGAGAAAGTCAGCCAAGTGGAGGAATAAAATGCTGTGGCTGAGTCATTGAAAATGGTTTTAGTTTCCATTTTCCTCAGTACTAGGAAACAAGGACGTGCATGCAAACAGATCACTGACATAAAATCCAGGAAAAAGAGCAGACCATACATCAAATTCGGCTTACCTGTGATAGTTCTGGTTGGGAGAGCCCAGGCTGACTCATCTGTGATGGCTGACTCATGGAGATATACCCCTGAGTCAGTGGACCCTGGGAGAAAGGCTGGGACACCACATCTTGGCTCGCTTGACTATTTGGAAGGTTTGACTGACTAGTTCCAGGAATCCCAAAACGATTTTTCTGGCGCCCACCACGACCAGTCTTTCCTTTTGGCGCCCCACGTCCTGGAAAAGCATTTATCCCAACCAACAGTGAGAAGTCTTACACATGCAAACATGTGAGAATGAACTGTTTCTTTAAAGACTTGATCACTCGCAAGGGGCAGCGTTTTACGTGTACTCAGAGTAGCAGGTGCAGAGACAGCAAAAGGCAGAACCACCAGCATAGACATGGCAAAGGGACACGCACTGGAGGCTGCAGCGCTATTGTGTTTGTACTCCATACAACTGAGATTTATTACCAAAGCAAATCATCATCTGCTCTCACCAGCACTGCTGCAAGAGTAGCACAAACCATTCTCCCACTTCAGACCTAGAATGTGGGTTTTGTACCATTTCACCCTTGCCCCTGTACCTGCGGCTGGTCCGTTAGCCTGGCCAAAGTATCCCGGCGGTGGCATCGGTGGCATCACAAGGTTGAAAGGGATAGGAATGTTCATAGCAGTGACGTGGCTGGGGCCAGCACTAATCATCCCGATCTGGTCGTGGGTTTGGAAGTACATGTTGGATGGGCGCCCTGGGGAGGGGGAGGAAAAGCCACAGTATTTAAAAATCGAAAAAATTAAAAATCAGAACTAGAAATTGAAAGGACAAGCCTACCACTGCCAAGAACCACCAACATTTCTAGTTCACTGTTTATTCCACACTTGAAAATTTCAGAGACCCATCTAGCACATGTTCATCCAACACAGTTACTCTTCTACAGCACCATCTAAGCTTCCCGAAACGCTTACACATACACACTCCCCTCCCCCTCATTTTTTTTACTTGCTCTGCAGATATCAAGTTAGACTGTAGGGGCTTCTATGCACAGAGAGCAAAATCCAGGCACATCAGGAACATTTTCAGTTCTTAAATTCTGTATTTTTCTGTAGTGGCTCTTCAAACATCTAAAAGTTTGTAGCCTGTAAGACACTATACCCCACAGACTAGCTGTCTATATAGACAGCTATATAGACTATACACCCAAAATCTATAAAGGTGTTAATTTTGACAGCTTCCTTTACCTTGACTGCTCCGGTCATAGACAGATCCTGGAATAATAGCCTCACGTGCGTCATACATGGCAGTAGTCATGAAACGGGCACCCTGGAAGCATTGTAGGAGTCAAACAAAGCTTTTGCATGGAAAACTTGGCACTGCAACTTCAGTGCAATTTATTTTCGGGAAGAATCCAGTAAAACTCCACAGATAATGCACACTTTACCAGTGCTGAGGAAACTAGTTCTAATACATGGAACACATCCAGTTATCATTTCAACTACATCATCACAACAACAACAAAAGATTCTACAGGCAGCTTCTCTCAAATCATGAAACATTTGATGACTTTTCAGTCTATTTTGAGGTTCTGATGATAGTTCTTTCCTTGTTCTATTCCTACCACTGTCCTTCTGTGATGGCTGACGACCTTCCCCCTCCTCCCAAATGACTACTTATCTTTTGTTAAAGGACTAAGTCTAATCCTCAACCTGCAATTTTTAAAATAGAATGCTATTAAGTACACATGCCCAAGAGCTTGCCATTTCTACACAAAAGTTACTTGATGTTTCATTCGCCTCAGAAGTTACCCTCATAAAATTTCGCCACAAGTAAAGACCAAAAAAAGCACCAAAAAAAAGCTTTTCTACAAATGCTCAACTTAGAAACAGCTGAAGAAGCAACCTACTTGCCCCAGCTAATGCAGCATGATCCAACAAAAACACAGTCATGGGTGTGCGAGGCTATGTGGGTGACTGTTTATCCCATCCATTTATAATTGATCAATCAACCCCCAATTGCTTCACGCCACAAACATCTGGGAGACAGGAGAGGTCGACTTACTGGGTTGATGGTATTGACAAGTTTCCGGGGCTTGCTGAACTGCATAAGGCTTTCCCGGAGGTTATTCAGTGGTCCCTCCACCAGAACCTTCTGCTCTTTGTAGTAATTCAGCAGGTGATTCCAAAGTGGTTGTTTGGACAGCGCTTTTGGGTTCCCAACAATAATGACTCCATACCTGTACAACAGCAGACAAACAGAGAAAGTAAAATTAACACTGAGTACACATAAAGCCATATAACAGGTTACAATTAGTGTCGGAACAGCCTCAAAGTCAATCTCTTTTGCAGAAATCCAAGCACCTAGCAGCAGCTCATGCCAGTAGGTGTAGGAGACCCTGATGCAATTGTTTTGTTTACAGCAGATGATTTCTGTAGTATGACAAAACATTTGAAAGGAGATTGCTGCAGCCAGTTTCTCAATAGTCACAAGCTTCCTTTTGCAGGCTTGCCAAACACATCAGTGTACTCAACCAAGCGCCCTGTGTTGGTTTAAAGCTTGCAGAAACCGAGGAAGCCAACCAACACAGTACTGAATCCACACTACCCTTCTCAGTAATAAAGTCCACTTTAAGGGAAGCAAAATGGTAAAAAAATGGTTGCTGGAAGGGATAAAGCAGCAGATGAAGGAAAGAATTCTGTCCTGCAAACAAAGGGGAATGACACGGCAGCTTCAAACTACTGATGCCAAGTGGTAACACTGATTAGGTTGAGATTGCTCTTGGTAAATTGCAGGGAATGTGGACATCATTCAGTTTCCCTTAAGCGGGGTGGGGTAAGGAATGGACCTGCTACCCACAAAACATAGACCTTTTGTCAGTCAGACTGTATTGATGCTTTAGCAGACTGAATTAGGGCTCTAGAATAGACAAAAACTTGCCCAATTTTACCTTGCTCTTGTAAGAGCTACATTAAGACGCCTGGGGTCATTCAGAAACCCTATCCCCTGGTGTTCGTTGGCCCTCACACAAGAAAGGATAATAAAGTCCTTCTCTCGTCCCTGGAAGGCATCCACACTTGCAATTTCCACTTCCTGAAACAGAGGAAAACACGTAAATCACGGAAGCACAGTGCAAAACAGTTATGCTACCAACAGGCATTACAAAATGCGTTGGCTGTGCAGTAGCAATTCCCATCATTTGACAAAAATGTTATTTTTGTAATGACTAATGATTTGGTAATTCCACTGGTCACTAAATAGTCTCCCTAAAGAAGAACAGACAGTCTCAATTTAGGACAAATTACTTTTATGTTCACTGCTTTATGGTTCTCGTATTTCCCCCAAACTGGCATTTGCACTATGGAAAGCATCCTTTTTCTAGGTACGCTGCCAAAAAGACTTCTGACTATTCCAAAACCTCGTAGTAAGACAGCTCCAAATTAGCACTGCTGCTCCCAGCTACCAAGAAACCTGAATCAGAGGGACAGATCATTCCTGGCAGAAGGAGAAGTATTTCCACCAAGTTTTCCTTCAGTGAAAACACTGACCAAGTTCTCAATATTGCAAAACAGACTACATTAAACATACAACCACCCTGTTTGTAGCAACTAATTTTAATGTTTGGTAGAGGAGTTCCACTGATTGGAAGATGTATTCCCAAGAAAATAAATAGTATGACCATCAGAATTTATGGAGCTTGGGTTCCTGCACGTCTCTTGGCTTGATGCTTTTATCTAAGACACAAGCTGACTGAAGCTTTTCCACAGCTGAAGCACGAATGACCTCTCCCTTCTGTGCCCCAACGAGTCCTCAGAGGACGGACTCACTGAAGCTTTCCTTTCAACAGAGACCTTAACAAGGCTTTCTCCTTTATCTGGCCAACTGCTCCCCTGACACCTACTGGCATTTGATTCCTCCTAAACTCTTCTCCTTGTTTAACCACAATCAACAAAACTAAAAAATTACTAAAGAATAAACACAGACTGGCGCCTAAGAAGCCAGACTAAAAATTAATATATTGTCAAGTTTCACAATATCTGACATTTCTAGCTTCTCTGCATCCAAGTGTTCTCATTTGTGCGAAGACTCTGTACCTGGTAGAGCTTTGTATGCAAGGAACCACTGAATTGCATGTACTGCACCAGATAGGATCTTTGACCTTCATAAGGAGTAATAATGCCAATCTGATCTGGTTTGGCACCAGCTTTCAATAGCTTCGTAGTTATCTTCTCCACATTGGCAGCTTCCGTCCTAGAAAGAGAGATATGTTTATCTAAGGAGAATCAAGGCATTAGGTTTAACTTTTTGCGAATTAACGGGTCTAGAAAACTTGAACATGTACGCTGTGCTAGCCTACTGTAGAAAGGCTACTTCAAGAAAAAGATCAAATTTCACACTGCACTGCTCAAGCACTCCAATTAATTTGGCTTAAGCTTTGCAGGAACATTCACCACTTGACTTAGGCCACGCACAGNGGCTTAAGCTTTGCAGGAACATTCACCACTATATCACCTCTTGACTTAGGCCATGCACAGATATTCTCAGCCACAGGAGTACAGACAAAAGACAAATCAAAAAAAAAAAAGTGTCTCAGAATGACACAGAAATTTCTCCTTAATATACACCTCTCCCCCTTCTCAGAACTACACCACTAGACTTTCTGGAACAGCAAAAATTCATGGTGGCCATCATTTTGAAATGGAACTTCTCACTAGAGTTAAATGTACACCTGTGCTTTGAATGAGATCACTAAAAACGTTCCAGCCCGCTGTGCTAACAGATCCTTCAGTTGCTTTATCTTAAAGTTTTAAACCTAGGATGTTTTTAATGCCGATCTCCCTGTCAGCCAACTATTGTGCCATTTGTTTGTGCACAATCTGGCTTGCTGCATTCAGCAGTCTTGCACATGCTGTTCATGAAACAGACCGAGATTAAAAATATCACAGCAGATATTTTTCATAAGTTGGTCTGGCTTCCCTTCCAGGCACATGAACAAATGCATATGACCAAGAGGAGCAAAGTGTTTTAAGCACACTCTTTGAAAAAGGAAGTTGGAAGGTGCAGAAAAAAGGGAATTAAATTCCCATCTCTTTTGCACCCCCGCCAAAAATCTAAGACTTCAGACTGCTTCAGGAGCTATTGGAATTCTGGCTTCAAAATGTGAATTGATCAGCATTTCCTGCCGCAGCTAGTTTACTTGCTGGCCCAAATTCATTGCACATATTAGGTACTTACTTGTCCCATACTCCTTATATTACCAGTGAAGGAAAACATGCACCTCCACAGAACAATTCAAACCCACTTAAGATCTGAACTGCTCCCACTGAAGATGCCTTTTTCTCTTCATTTACTGTAAAGGGAGCCTAAGGTAAATCAACTCTGACATGCAGCTCAGCCTGCTCTACCCTTGATGGAAGCTTTTATTAAAAAAAAAAAGCACACAAGCCATTTCAATCACAGCTGTTAATAGGAAACAACATTTTTTTAATTTAGAAGGACTACTGCAGAACATAAGAATCATTAGCACAGCAGTACTGTATCCCAGCACACAACACATCTGAGGTCTGTGAGCTGGCTCATTTCAAGTACAGGTATCACCTTCACAGAAAGTAACTCTTATTCAAAAACACAAGCCCTTATTTAGCTGTTATGCCTTTATTCACATAGCAATGCACCAGGAGTCAAGGTGAATATAGAATACTATGAATTTTGTTGCAGAGATTGTGAAGGACAGAGAAATGCTTAGACATTTGGTCTGTAGCAGGAACTGTATACTGCACTTTCCCTTGACTTCATCAATTGTGACTGTCTCCAAGGGATGTCACAGGATTATTAACAGATTCATTTAACAATCTCCCTTATATTCGAGATACTTAAAAATACTTTTGTCCCAGTGTAAGTTTATATCCCAGTGTTGAATTTTGTTTACCTGTTCAAGTAAGAAGTGCCCGAGCTGGCAATTTCTTCCTGTCCTTGTGTAACATAGAAAAACATTGGCTTATCTGGCTGTGGCCACTGGAAATCAAACCCTTTTTTCACACGATCCGCTGAAGAGCACAAAAACAGCAAGTAAAAAAAAGTTAACACTGCTTTACTAGCAAGAACACTCACTTTCATATCAAAGCACCTTAAAGACTCAAAACTGTACGTGCAGTGGCAGCTCTCTTTTTAAGTGAACGTATTGAAAAACTCATCTAGATTAAAGAATCCTTCCTTTGATCCTTAATGAATGGAAAAGCAAGTAATTTGCAGGAGTACCGTTTTTGCTTACCTGCAGTAACACCATTCTGGAGTGAACCCTCATAGAAGATATTGGATGGAAAAGCACTGAGCGCAGGATGCATGCGGTACTGCACCTGCAGGCGAATCGGACGAATCCCCAGCACCACCAGCCTCTCGAAGAGGGACTGAGATAGACCAGCCTTCGCAGCTTTTTTACACATCACAACAGGACCAAGCTGGCAGTGGTCACCCACAAGAATAAGCTGTGAAAAAGAAAGTTTGTAGTATTTATTTTCGGAAACTTGCCCAACAGCTAGCAACAGCAACAATATCCTACTATAAAATATATTAGGAACTAATCAGTTTGACTTGTAATAAGCTTCAGACCTAATCTAAGGCTTATAAAACCTTCAGTGTCAACTAGATTTTCAGCTGATGATTTTCAAATAAAATCTTACTCGGTCTCCAGATTGTTCCAACACAATCAACAGGTTCTATGCAAAGATTATGCCACGGAAACAGAAAACTAACAGGACTAACACAAAATAAAGTAATTTTGATCTATATTATGGAAGTATCCTCCATGAAATGGAAGGATTTTGTACCCCTCCGCTGCGGATGTTAATGCTTGATGGTACTTCCTCTATTTATAAACTCTTTCTTTAATGAAATTTTCTTTAATGAAATCCAATGGCTCCTACCTGTTTTGCTCCCAGGACAACTGGCACCATGCACTCCGGCTCAGTCGCCTGTGTGCTCTCATCAATCAGAATGGAGCGGAACTGCATTTTTGCAAGTCTTGGATCACCAGCTCCCACACATGTGCAACAGATCACATCTGCATTCTGAGACAGAAATGCAACTGAAATTAATCAAGTACAGTATCAACAGACAATATTTCTACATGGAAGAATATTCAACACCATTCCAGGAACTCCCCCAGAAGTTAAACTGTACTCTGATCTCCACCAGCAAACTGCAACTAAGCCTCAAGTGGGAGAAGGCAACTATTTAAGCTGCAAGAACCAATGAAACCTTACCATAAGTAATTCACGCTCTGCTGTTCGTTTCAGTGCACGGTAACGTTTCTCATCAGCAGATGACAGTTCTCCAGTTTCATCTTTAAGCTGCTGCAGTTTCTGAAGCTCTGGCATGCTGGAAAAAAAAAAGGAATTTTGCTTTACAGCCTAATTAATGACTTGGGAGGATTACAGTTGTAAAACTAAGTATGACACGTATAAAACTAAAGAAGTTGTCACATCAAGCAAATACATGTTGTCATCATTACACAGTTAATCAGTTGTGACCACCACAACACTTACGTTGGTTTTCTTGTTGGTCTCTGCTCCCCTCAACCATTTCTTACCTATCCATGTTCCTGATCTGGTTATGCAACGCCAAGAAGGATACAGGAGAGTCAATCGCCTCACGACTTTTAGCGCACAGACGAACCACTTTCAGTCCAGTCTGATGGATCTTCTCAGTCAGCTGATCTACAGCTATATTACTCGGAGCACAGACTAACACAGGCCTTCAGAAAAAAAAAAAAAAAGGCAAAGAGTAAGTCTCAATGAGCTGTAAACATTTTTCCATGACACGTATTCCCTAAAAATATGCTGGGGAAGAATATTTTCTGAAATAAGCACAGAAAAATATACTTCTAGAAAACCTTTAGTTCAATGATACAAATGATTTTCATTTTAAAAATCAAGTTGATTCTTTGACTGTTAATAAAGTAACCTCATACATAAGGATTTAGAGAGAATAGTTCTTACCCATTGCCCTGTCTAGCCAGATGATAGACGATTGTGGCTGATGTCACTGTTTTTCCGGTACCAGGGGGACCCTGAATAAGGCTCAGAGGACGCTGCAGGACAGTCTTCACAGCATAAACCTATAAAATTTTTTTTATTGCTATTTAGCATTCAATGCGTAGGAAGTTACAAAGTTGTTCAACCTCTATTCATAAATCCTTTATCATATTTCTTTGCATGCAGTAAAAAGGAGATGAGGTTACCTGAGAATGGTTGAGATCAGGAAGTCCTTGTGCTGTAAAGCGCTTTGGCAACTGGCATTTAATAATTACATCTTCTACCTCATGACCTAACAGTTTGTGATAGATGTACCCAGACACTGAAGTCTCATCCACAGCAAATGTTTTTAAAGCACTCTGCATCCTGAAATGAGGGAAAGACAGGAAAAAAATAATACCAGAATGAACTCAAATATAACTATCCACAAGTGTCTGATTAACCTTTGTGTAGAACATCAAGGTATAAATTAAAATATACCTTGGGAAAAGAGAACAATGTAGAACACTTACTAACAGAAATTAAGAGACAAAAATTAGACTCCTAGAACACTACAAAGTATTCTAACCAGAAAAATCTGTAGAGAAACACTAGCCTTTGACAGAATCTGCAATAGTAATTTTAGGTGCAAGATTTCAAGAAAATTTGTACTCAGTATCCCTCTTTCAGGACAATAGACAAACTCCTTATCTTACAAAACACAGTACAGAAGTGTCTGAAGCCTACTGACCCCACAGCTGATTCAAATGCCTTGAAATTTCAGCTAGATTCAAAGTTTAGGAGGGTGAACTAAAATCAGAGAGCACTTCATGATGGAGCAGTGTTCAAGAAGCTAAACTACAAAGCGCTTTCCTTCTTACATTCCAAGTATTACTAAACATAAGGTAAATTTCCCCCCTTTGGTTTACACATTATCTTGATGTATTTGCAGCAAATCTTCAGCATTCCTTCAAGGAGAGAAAAATTGACAGTTTGGTGGCATTCAGATTAATTCCATTTCTACTAAGTTAGGCCTGTTGCTCTACGAAGCAGACATCATGTGTTTATAGCTTTGATACATTTGGCATACTCGGGATTTCTGATTGCTGGTGTCACGAAACAATACATTTTTTCTTGTTCAAAAATTCCCACTGAAGGCAAAAGAAAATGTATACACCAACTGCACCCATTATCTGCCAAGTTTTGAAGTGCTTTCTCAATACCTGTCAAATGAAGTAGACTTCCATACAAAATCCACTTGGAAGTTATGAGTGACTTCCACAGGTGCTCCAACGCTGCTCCTCAGCTCAATGGCTATCTCATCACCATAATCTGTAGAACCTCGTTAAGTAGTAATCTATAGCAAAAATTTGAATTTTATTTTTCCCAATTTGTTTTTTTTTTTTTTTAGCAGATCCCCACAACAAATTTAAATTAACTCAAAATTACTTTTGTACTCAATACACTGATTTCTCAGACTTCAGCCTTCAATTAAGCCTTCCTGAAGGCTCACAAAGTAAAGGATACTATCAGGAACTTTGATAACATGACCAATTCCTTTCCATAAAGGGGCCAGGTCTCCTTTGTACCTCAAGCAGATCTCATCTCCTTGCATAAGACGCATATCTACAAAGGAAGGAAAAAATGGTCTCAGAATATTCACCCATGAACCACACCCAACACAAAAAAAACCCTTACAGTACTGTCTTATACCCCAGGCCAGATCACCACAGCTCTTCAAACCCTGGTGTTATTCCCCAGGCATAAGAAAACCCCAGACAAACCGTACAATCAAGCTCTCATTACCTGAATCAGTCTTTGGCAAAGTGAAATAAGCAATTCTTTTCTTGTTCAAGCCCAGGTCCCATCTGACTGTGATGTTATCTTGGGTCTAATGGTAAAGAAGAGGCATCTATTATGTTCTTAAAGAGCTGTTTGCCAACTACCAGTTCTCACTGTCATATACTTCAAAATAGTGGAGAATTAAAAAAAAATTCCTGTTCTAATGTCACAGTATAGACAAATACCTGTATTTATTCTTACAGACTGAGTTCACACCATCTGCAGAAAAATTCTGTTCTACAAAAGAGTTACTTAGTTAATGAGAAACAAAGTCCTAATCACCACCTGTGTTATTCTCTCCCTCCACCTTTAAAACACTCCCTAAGTGCTTGTATGACCTCACATAACTCAAGTTTGACTGGAAACTCTGACCGACAAAGGTCACTGCAGGTTATGAGGATAACATAAAAGAAGGTGGCCAAGTTGCACAGTTCTACAACAGAACATGGTTCTTGGAAAGAGAAGCTTTGAACACAGAGAAGAGGGGAAGTTCAAGTGTTCTGAGCTCTCTTAAACCTCAGTTTGAGGATTTTTCTTTCCTCTCCCTGTTATCATACATCGTCATTACTACTGTAATTACTGTGATGTAATAGTACTGTAATAAAGACATTTATTTCACTGGAGCCTTCCTTCTATGCTGTTAACAGTGACCACGTATTTGATACCAGAGAACTGGTCAGAAGCCCCCTCAAACAGGCGTATTTCAAGCATATTACCTGAGACTCCTTCAGTTTCTTGTCATAGTCTGCCTCAAGCTTGACTAGAGGACCAAATATATTTTGGTATTGATAAGCATCTTCATATCTAAGCAGGACATGCTGCGGTTCTTCATCAACACCAGGCTTTTCTAAGTCCTCAAGGGTTGCAGATGGATTTTCCTAGAATTTAAAGCCCAAACATTTTGTTTCAAAGTTTCAAGCATAAACAAGTGACAATCTCTCACTGTGCAAAAGGACTGACAAAACTGTGTTCTACTACTACAGAAAGTTATATCAAGGTATAACCACTTGTTAGAACTACACCAAGACATTATATGTCATGCTCACTCAATACGCAGTCAGGTTTGTTATGCATTAAAGGATGTACAGAAAAAACATCTCAAAAAGCAGTAATTGAACCCCAAGCGTGGACTAACAGTTCCCCACTCAGATAGTCATCATGTAAAACGGAAACAAGTAAAAGACTTGATAGGCGGAAGGAAAGCTGTTTTTTCAGATTGCTGGACAGTGCAACTCAAACAGAGCTACAGAACCTAAGGATGAAACTGTCCTACTTTGATAAATGATCTCCTGAATCCTTTGATCAATTCCCAGTGGCACTACTTGTCAAAGCTGCAAGATTTAAACCTCCCATGATTTAAGTATGTTCCCTGCCTTATACAGTTGCTAAAACAGTCTTGTCCCTTCTTCATAAAAAACACAAAATTAGCACTTGGTAAAACATAACCAGTATTTGAAAAGCAGCACATACCTTCCAAAGTTCTTCCAGTTTGTTAATCTGTTGAGCTGTAATCTGACGTGCTCTCAACTGCTCCTGTTCAGATGGAATCTTTACCAGCCATGAAAGGAAACAGCGATCTTGGATAAGAGGCTGCCACTGTGAACTGTCCCAATTAATATCCTTTAAACTGCTCTGACTGGCACATGGCTGCCTGCACAACCAAAACATTGAAAAAAATTATTAAATTAGACAAGTGTAAGAAAAAGTCTATTGAAGCGCAAAAATAGGTTTATCACGCTCTTAAAACAACTCGAGTGTCCCACTTCAAAGGAAAAATCAAAACAACCCTAGCCTGCTGGGCCAATTCATTCTTTAGTTCCTGTACTTGATATTTCAACACCGGCAAGGCTCAATACCATAAGCAGCATTTCTTGGATGTTTCTAGAACTGAAAATTTCAGCACCTAAAATATTAAATGTGACACACCTTCAAAAGTGGTTACAGTCCATTAAGATTATGCACACATATATCAGAAAACACTCGGGATTACTTCCCATCGGTCGTTTATACAAATAGGAGAACTCATACCGCAGAAACACAACTTCTACCATCAAATACATGGTAAGTGACAGCATTTAATACAAATACATACAGTTATAAAATCATGATTTCTGATAGGACCTATCAGAGAATGATTTCTGATTTACTGTCATCTTCAAATGATTCTACAAACTGACAGAAAAACATACTGTGTAACAGAGTCACTACTCCTGTGAGAGTAATAACTTCCTGAACTGATCTGTTACTCTTCCAAATCTGAAAATTGCAGTTTAACAAAGGGGAAAAAACACCTTTCTTCCATTAAGTATTGCTTTATTTGGGAGAAATACTTTTCTCTAGACCTAAGACACTTTCCCAGCATAGCAGAATGTCCCTTTATTGCATTATCTACTTCTATACAATTCATGAAGTCTATACGATCACCTACAGGAAAAATGGTGGCAAATTAGAGTATGGAATGTATTTTGGTAGAAAATGAAAGCAAGGCTTGCCCTTTAGAAATAAGGTTATGCAATAGACTTGACACAAACATGCCAATAAAGGCATTCTCTCACCTGCACAGCAAGACAACCACCGAGTCTGCCTTAGCTGGAATAAAGCCAAGGAGAAACACATTACGACATCCACAGTTATAACATTCCAAGACAGTCTCTCCTAGAGGTCCATCTTTATGGAGAGTCACCTCTTTGCACTTCGCTCTCACAAGATGATTAACAATGTGGCTGAAACCAGAGAGGACATACATTTATACGAAGTTAATAGGAAAATCAGATTTAGTCCTAACTTGATATATCAACCCAGTTATTAAAAGACACAAACAAAATCTATTTACACTGTGACAGACGATGGTAAGATCTGCTCTTTTCATCTACGCAAAGATACTGCTAACACAGTTTTAATGGTTTCTCAGTGCATGAATGCTTTAAGGTAGATGAGTGTGAAAGAATGGGAAATGTGTAAAAAATTCTTTTTATGTTACTGATAATTGAAAGAAGCTTCCCGAAGCTCCACAGGTCAAGAGCATCGGTTCTACTGAGCTTTGCAAGAACACAGGATGGGGGAAGAAGCAGCAAGCTCACTACACAGAAGTGACTCAAGCTTTGCTGAGATTGAAGTCCAAGTCGCTAACAGCAGAAAAGCTAAAGAAGCTGGAGGTTCACATTTAAGTCACTAGACTTCGATTATCACCAAAATGTAAGTCACGGCCACCATACCACTTCAAAACAAACACACTAAAACAAGATTGTCATTCTTATTTCCATCATTTGACCACTTACCTGCCAGATGTATTTCCACGCCCGTTACAGAACCACTTTTTGCTGGTGTTACAGTAAACCACACAAGCAGGGTCATGGATACCACAGTAACTGGAATGAAAAATGAAAAAAGAGGAAGTGATTGGGTACTTACAGGAAAATTCAAATACTAGATTTAGACTACCTAGTAGCATACAAAAATAAAGGGAAGTGAAAATTAGGGAACATGAGTGTTAGTGAAAGCATCAAACACGAGCTAAACGTCTGGTTTGAGTCTCAAATATTTTAACACTTCCCACCATTACCAGCCCTCGGCCGGCTTAGCCGGCTATTCCTTAAGGAAGCTCAAAGACCTACCGGCCGTGGCAGCTCACGCAAGAGCTCACCAGAGGGCACCACTTCCTACCAGTACGTGGCTGTCTCCAAGGAAGCAGCTCTCAAATTCCAAAAATCGTTTAAGCATACACCTTTCACTCGGACAAACTGCTCCTGCCCTCTGGAAATAACAGGCCTGCGGCAAAGATTAGGTCTTACCTGCAAGCATGCACAGGAAGATCCTTTGTGTAATAGGTATCTTCTTCATCTTCTTCAAAATTCAACTCTGCCAGAAGCTGGCTGGTTTTAGCCACGTTATCATCCACAGCTCCATTTTGCAGAATGCCATCAGGTCCATTAACCTGAAATACAAGCTCAGTGCTTAAGTCGTACAATCAAAACAGACTCCAAAACATAAAGCCAAGGACAGTAATCCCTACTCTTCAAAGCAAAAACTTGTGTTTACTTTAGAAAAATATCAAAAGGAAAGAAAAAAGTCGGTAAGAGCAGAAACATACCAGTTACGTAATCAATACTTCCTTCATTAGCTCCTACTTTAAACTCCAACTGATAAGTAGAAAAAAGTTAACAATAAGAGATTGCTTTTCTGTAGGTTACATTTTTCCATGCAGCCTTACACAACACACTGAATTCCATTTAAACAATTCCAGCAGTATCAAACATTGTTTTTCCATCCTTCATTTTACTCCAGGAATCTACCTCAAAACAGGATCTTTATTGAATAGGACTTTCCCCACCTACTTTTGCTGTTCTCTATCCACCAAATCAATGTTTCCCCCCACCATCCCAGGGTATCAGAAGCACAACTTCATGACACTTGGAAAACAGAGAGCAAGTAATCAAGAAACTTGTTCTCATAAGCCTAATAAAAAAAATATTGAAATAGCGCAAGAAGCAACAGAAACTTTTTCAGCAGTGTCTAGCTCTCCAGGCAGCATCTCTTGTTCAAGACATACTGACCATATAACATACTGAATGAAACGTTCCTGCAAAATACATCAGGTATGACAGTCACTCTTGTGCTACTTTAAATTTGTTTTAGCCATTACATGATTTCCTTAAAAAAAAAATGAGGCCTAGGTTATCCAAGAAATCTGCAGAAGTCCATCAAAACAAGTAATGCAGCTCAAGTTTTCAGAGATCGAGTGTGCTAACACAGCACACCCAGTACAGGTGTGCTCTCTTTCACTGACGATACACTAACTGCCAGAACCATGAAGTTCTGCAACATTTGGTGCTGTGTCAGCAGCTTTTACATACCAAGTCTTACTGATGTTAAAAATAACTCCTTTTTGGCAATACTGAGTACAATACAGGAAGGAGCATCAAGAAGTGTGAATGTCAAGTCAGATTTTGGCATGGCTAGAGCAGCCATTGCCCCTTGGGCCTCACAGATGTTCTGGTTTCATTCCACTGCTGCGTCTCGACAGACTCACAGCCATGGGGAGCTTCAGCAGCTTATTAACACAATGCCCTTAAGAACCCGCCAAAATGGCTAGATCCCCACAGCCCCCAAAACTTTCTTCATTCAATCACTTGACTCTTTGACTTGTTTAGTCAAGATCTCAATAAAACCTGAGAAGAGATAAGCATATCATAATCCACATTAACTTTGAGTGGAAAAAGGTGGGAAAGGGACCACCAGAACTGCAGTGATTAGCACAATAGTAACAAAACACCTGGGATGAGTGCTGTGAGGTAGTTTCCCTATCACAGCAAAATCATCAGATATATTAAAAACCCCCAATGTTTCTAAAGGTATTGGGTTAGACAAGATGAGATTTATTTCTGAGAATTTCAGCTAGCTAATAAATAGGAGCACAAGGATCACCTCTGTCTATCAATACAGTGTTTTAATAACTTTTGCACTTAGACATCTAATGCAATTTATCTGGTATCTGTAACTTAATTCCCTGACAAGAGATGAGAAAGATGTCCACAGCGAGAACGCTAAATCTTTATTTAAAAAAATCTGATCAAAATAGTCGCTGTAGCATTTTAAAGCTATAACTGATAAGCAAATCAAAACAAGCTTACTTCTCATTTAGAAAAGTCTCATTTAGATTCCACACCAGCTTGTTTCAGTATTGCACATTAAAATTTAACAGCCAATTGCAAGAGTTAAATTTAAAAATAGCTGTAAGCCACTTCACATTTGCCCTCAGCAGAAAGGAACTGGACTCAATGGCACAAGTTTTGTTTCATTATCTTCAAATGAAATGAGGTACGTTTGCAAAACACAGTCTAAATGGTATGACTTTTTATTGATGTTACCTCCAAGTACTGGCTTTTAATAGAAAGATCAGCCAAGAGGAACCGTCAGCATAGAATGTGGAAAAGAAGCAGAGGGACAAAGGAAAAAAGCGAGAGAAACCGCAGCAGCATGCAACAACCCATTAGTGTGATGAACCCAAATCCGATCAGCTCACTGTGTAATAGCATCTCCACAGATGTCTGAAGATAAATATCCATTTTGAATAGACACTGCTATTTTACAAAATACGAAGATAACTTATTAACCGAAGAGGTGGAATTCCAAAGCCTTAAGTTAATCTGAATTTCTTAGGAGCACGAACACCAGGCATTCACAGGTGCATGTCTACCAGTCTATTCCAAAGAGCCCCAATATATTATTATGCACAGCAGCTGACACATTTAATCAATTTTTTTTTTTTGGTGCTCATAACAAATTGGCTTGCTGAACAGTAATAAAATTGTAAAGCTTTTTTTGTTTGGGTTTTTTTTTTTAAGGCAGAAAAACAAGAAACTACAAAGAGCTTGCAGTTGTTGTAGTTGTGCACCAGGTGACTGCGTTGGTTCCACCCCGGGGAGCTCCTGCCCTTTCCCAGTTAGGCAGGAATGATGTCACCTGTTACTATGAAAATCCAGCAGCGAGTACTCGGCCTTGGCAGGCACACAACGAGGAAGTGACTCAACTATTGTTCTAAAACCTACTGTGATGTTAGCCTATGTGCATATTATTAAAAATCTGGCACCATCAACTGTTGTATAAGGGGGAGGGGGGGGGCTTCTCTATTTTAAAAGCGTTGACTGAAACTTCTGGCACAGCAAGTTTAACAGCTACAGCAATCTGAACACTGAGGTGCTCCGAAACTATCAGCAAGGTACTGCTCCCTCCCTCGCTCCTTTTTTGGCCTCTAAAATACTGGTCAAGAGACAACAGTAAAGGTCCAGGGAACCAAGTTACAGAAAAGTAAACCAGATAACATAATTTACGTAGTGGCTTCTACTGACCATGTGAGTGAGTCCCCAGATCAGTGGGAACAGAACATTACCACCTCAATTTCTCCCAGGGCTTCTGGCTAACGTACCCCACCCACATCAGCAGCTGATCCACAGGTGAATGCAGCCATATCCACCTAATGTAATTCTACTTTAAAGTGGTACATTTCAAGCTGCAACAAGAAAAATAATTGCAGTTAAGCAGGAATTTTGCTAGAAGAGTACTGTTGTTACAAGACTGCAGTCCAATCAATCGTGGCAATGCATGTCAACACTGCACAGTAACTGCAGGACACCCAGTCACGCTGTCCCGATTCAGGTAATTTTCCCCTCACACTTTAGAAAAAAATACACGCTTTTGGACTTGCATGGACAACCCAACTATTTGTTGTTTGTAGGTTCTTCACATTAAAGCTATAGACTATTTACTGTACCTTATTATAATCTCTTACACTGATTTGCCCTCCCTTTCAAAAGAAGGAAGGGGATATTCCTCAGAACATTCACCCCCACAACACCTCCAAAGCAGCGTGGAGTAAACTGTACTTCCAGATGGGGACCTGAGCAACAAGGAGTAAGCCATTTGGCTAAGACAAAAAGTCTTTGTTACAACTGGAAATTAAATCCAGCCCCCATAGCCTAGACCAAAAAATCCAATAGCTGACCCAGCCTCCTTCAACCACTCACTCAAACCCCTTCGCTAACACATCAACACCACGTGCCTTGTCCATCACAGGCTGGTTGAGCCTGTGACTGCTCCTAGCATCCTAACTAAGGCCTTGCCTGGAAAAGTGAAAAAATAAGACAAAAATCAGAATTTACCTTAAAATATTTAGAAAAAAAAAAATTACTCCTATGCTTGATTTTAGTTATATGTAAACAATGGAAATACAGTTTTCTGAAAGGAAAACAGTAGACATTGTTTGTGCATTACTAACCTCTCACTATCTTTTGTCAATTGGACACTAATCAATTGTAACAACATCCTCTTAAACTATTAGTTAAGTATAGAGTGAGAAAGGAAGCTTTTATAGAGGGGCTAAATCAATCACATTTTCTTAAGAAATTAGGTGCTCTGTCTTGCTCAAGTAATCTTTTTAAACACTAGGGCACTAAAAATACATCAGAATATGAAGCAACAGAGTAAAACTATGTACCTCCAATGTTTATCAGCTCCAAATAAAAATATTTATTCAAGTAGCTTTAATTATAATCACAGTGACAACATTTAATTAAGCAAAATAGACGTGATCAATTTTGGGGCCTTAGAAGTTATTATTTAGTATGTCCCCTGCCAAAAGACATAAGTTTAAATTATTTGTTGGAAGCAGCAAAATTTCCCCCAGAATCTTTAAAAAACACATAATTTCTGATCTTATCACTCATGAGACCGTTGAGACGTACAAGTCTAAACAGATCCAGGGATCTGGGCTTTGCTGCACTTCAGCTCAGGAGGACACTTACTACACAGAGTTCTTGTTGCAATAAGTGTATTCCCTCTCCCCACCCTCCCCAAACCCTACATTTCTAGCATCAAAATGAGGATTATGATGACCGCAAGAGTTTGTGGAAACATCATAAATGCATTCAGTTTAAAAAAATAAAAAAACAAACCCTTCCTTCTTGCCAGGATGGTTGGTTATAGACATACTAGTACCTGTATGTGCTCTCCAGATATTTTTTTTCTTTTTACTTCAAAGGTTTTTCAAACATGTTTAGACAAAAAAAGACAAATTAATCCTCTCGTCTGGTCTTTTAGCTTATGAGGCTTATTTTGGGGTGGTTTTTCTTCTTCTTCTTCTGGACACATATTCCTTACTGTGAGTTCAGGAACAATCACAACCCATTAAAGCTTTAAAAACTACGATTTTACTAAAACTGTCTTTTTAATCAATGCATATAGTCTGACCGGACAGAGACATGGTTTTACTCCTACTACTGAATAATTCTGATACCTCAATGCTCAAACTGGATAGTCTACCAAACCCAAATTCAAAAGCTGTAAGTAAACAGAAAATAAACAAACAGCCCATGGGGTCAGGTCTCTAATTCTCTTATAAACACACTAACCCAGAGCAAGTCACCGCACAGCGGCTCCGCCCAGGCTGAGCACTTTCAAGCACAGGAAAGTCATACAATTCGTCCTGGGATAAACCCGATACGGCTCGGACAGGATAATACCACCTTCAGTCCTACACTGCACACCTGTAGATTCTCAGTGCCTGGACGTGCTGGCCTGTTTTCAGTTTCTCACTTCTGTTTTCGCTTGTTTCCACAGCTCTATCATTTACAGACCCTGACACATCAGGTTTGGCAAGTAAAAGAAAAAAGTCAAGCCCACTCAAACTATGTTTGGTTCAGGATTAAGAACTTATCTAAAGCATTTCCACTCCTCTCATGCTTTAAAATGTGAATAACTTACAAATGTTTAATTGTTGATAGTGGGATTAGAGTAGTATCTATCTAGATGCAATGAAACTTAGCAGAATATTCCATGATCTTTAAATGGAGAAAAGTTTGACTTTTCAAAAAACATGGAAGAGTTCTTCAGGGCTTTTTTTTTTTTTTAACTACAGACACAGTCAAGATGCAGAACAGTGACGGGCAGTATCTTAATTTGCAACACTTGTAAGCATATAATCCTAGCTTCCTCTTTCCTTTCACTTTTGTGAACTGTCAAAAAAATATAATTTAATTATCGTTTACGTACCAACCATCAACAGGCTATATTTAAAAAAAAAAATCACTTGTTTTTAAGCTATAAGGAACTAGACCTCTGAACTCATATCAGCTGTCACTCCCATACAAAACCAAAACAAACCAGCCCAGCAACCGTGCAGCAGAAAAAGTGGCAAAAAAATTTAAAATAATAAGTTAGAAGCATATTTTGCTTTTGGTCCTAGAAGGAAAGAAGTTAAAGGAAGTAATGCTGAATTTCCACAGTGCTCCACTTTTGATAAGCAAGTAGTCCCTATAGCCGTATTTGTTTTTAAGAGGAAAAGAAACTGAAATGACATCCAGCTGCATTTCTGCTCTCTTACTTCCAACATCGCACGCAGAAGTGACACAACTGTCACGACACCGCCGCGGACTCCGCCGGCTTTACCAGCGGACAAACGGCCGCAAGTTTTATCCTCTGCCCCGCATTTCCAGGGCAGAAGCAAACCGCCCGGCTGCCAGGCCCGTCCCCCGGCGCCGGCCCGCCGTGTGCCGGCAGCGGGCGGCCCCCGCTCCGGAGCCGGCCGCCTCCTCCTTCTCTACGGGGCAGCCACACGCGGTTTCCACTTCCCTGTCTGCCGGG
This sequence comes from Anarhynchus alexandrinus, assembly GCA_008711295.1. Lineage (NCBI taxonomy): Eukaryota > Metazoa > Chordata > Aves > Charadriiformes > Charadriidae > Anarhynchus > Anarhynchus alexandrinus. Next base: position 241,201 of record VUYV01000478.1, on the reverse strand, counting down.
GGCAGAGCGCCCAACCCCGCAGCCCGCCCAGGGCTTCCCCTCGCCGGCCTCACGGCCGGGCCCGCCCGCCCCTTCCGGACNGGACTCACCTGTGCTTCGATCGGTCCCGGCGGTCCCTGCCCCGCTCCGGGAGGCCCTTGGCCCTGTCCCGGCCCCGCCTGCCCGGGCCCGGGCGGGGTTTGGGTCTGGCTGGGGAGAGTGAAGTCGGTGAACTCGAACTCGGAGCCCTGCGTGTCTGCGCCGAGCAGCTCGGCCTCCTCCGTGTCCAGGAAGGTGAGGGTCTGCGAGCTGGGGCCGTACGCCTCCACGCTCATGGCGGCGGCGGCGAGGAGAAGCGGTGCTTCCCCGCCCTCCTTTCCACCCCCCCCCCGGAACCGACCGGGCCTCACCTCAGGGAGCCCGGGCGCCGCGCTACGCGAGCGGCGGGATCCGCCGCGCGCACCAGGCCGCGCGCGCGAAGCGGCCACCA
>VUYV01000478.1:149017-240511 GCA_008711295.1 Anarhynchus alexandrinus | reverse complement strand
GGGGGGGGTGGGGGGAGAGAGGGGGGGCGCTCCGCACACCGACACCCCCCCTCCCGGGGAGGGGCGGAGCCTGCTTCTGACTGACTGCTCTGCCAGCCAATAGGCCCTCGAGATGAGGAGGAAGGGCGGGCTGTGGTTGGCGGTTCGGCCCTGAGGTGGCAGCGTGGCCCCTGAGGCGGCGGTTGGCGCTTGTGGTGGCGAAGGGGCCCTGAGGCGGCTGCAGGGAGGAGAGGGGCTGCGGTGGTTGCCCACCCTTGTGGGGGCCGTGGTGGTGGTGGGCTCCGGTGGGTTGCGGGGCTGTGGTGGTGGGTGGGCCCTGTGGAGGCCGCGGCCTCTGTGGTGGTACCGGGGGCCCTGTGGTGGTGGTGGGAGCCCTGTGGTGGTACCGGGTTCGTGTGAGGGGAGGTGTGGTGGCGGCTTTCCCCGCGGAGGCAACGTGGGGCCCTTTATCCCCCTGTGCCCGCTGTGAGGCTGGAGCTGCAGCCGCTGTTTCCGCGGCCTGTCGGCCTCGTGCCCCTGTTTGAAACGAGTATTTGGGGTCCGGGCTAACAGAGACGTAGCCTGGGTGATGCAGGGGCTTTAAGTGTTTTGAGGCAGACGTGGTAATTAAGAAGGATCTGGTATTACAGTAATACCTGCTCTAGCTGTAATACCTATTATACCTGTAATACCTAATATAACAGTGTGACAGTCAGAAAGCTGAGTGGCTCTGAGGTGAGGGTAGTGGAGTTGGCCACGGAGATTCTCTGAGGTCAAGGAAGGTGAACGACTGGGTTGTGCAGAGAAGGTGAGTAGCACATGTTTCCACCCATAAATAAACAGCAAGTTTTGGATTTACATGCCCTCATTTCATCATCCTTTTGTTAGCACTCAACAAATCTCTTTTAAGATAACTTCTGTGTTGTGAAAAACACTGATAGGAAAGGCTAGATACTCAGTCCCTCTTCCCTACTAAAGCCTTCAACTATAAGATGTAAATGTGTATCTTCTGGTATAAGTAACTTTAATTTTATTCTTGCTTTTGGTGTAGGATAAAGCCTGGAACTGAAACAGCACGTACCAGATTTGCAGCTGCTAGGCTGAAAAGATCTAGATGAAGACTGAAAAGGATCCTTGTCCTAGGAATATTGTGCACCAAGTATGGGAGGGGAGAGAACGAGAAGAGAGAATACAGGAGTCATCACTTCTGCATACAGACTGTTTGAATTAATCTTTAGCTTTAAGCCTCTGGGAAGAATAGACTGTACCAACAGTTTATCATAAATGTATCCTAATTCAGGATTCAGATTAAAGTAGGTTAATCCAACAAGCCACTAAAATCAAAAGGCAGAATGGAAAATTGATTGTTGAATTATAACTTTCACATCAGCTCTAGTTTAACATGGTGACATAAGATAAGTCAGCGCGTACCCATACATGAGTTCATCAGTGTTACAAGACAGTTCAAATGTTGAGACTCTTGATTCCTAAAGGTGAAATGCAACTGAATTGTAACCCACCGAAAGTTTGGTTGGAAGGCATCCATGGATGAACTAAACTAGTGCTTTCTTAAAACAAACCGGAAATTAACTGTTTCGTAGTTCAGAGAAAAGCATAACTGTGACAAAATATGAAATCCTACTTGAGGATGAAAATGGAACTGAAGAAGAAATTTATAAAAGCAGGTAGGCTGCTTGGTATGAACACTTATTTATTAATAAACAGAACATACTTACAGCATTTGGCTGGCTTACAGAATCCTCAAAAGTTTTGGAAACGGATCAAAGTTTTGATGCGCTGCTGGAATTTTTCCCTGCCCCCTCCACAATACAGAAAATAAGAATGCTTTCAAAGAGGAGTTGTTTGGAAAACTCGCTGAAAATTGCGGGTCCTTAGCTCCCTGTGCCATCAGAAGATAAATTTGCCTTCTGATACGGAGGCGCGAAGGAGCGTGGGGCGCGTTGCCGGCCCCGATGGCGCTGCTGTCTGAGGTGCTGAAGCTGGAGGGCTGCGAGGAGATCCCCCACCACGCCGGACCTCCTGCTCCCCTGTCCACAAGGCAAAAGTAAGACCCGAGGGAGTCGGGTGTGGAAAGCCCGCAGTTCACTGTGGTCTCTTTTGACAAGGGATCAAACTGGCAACTAGTTGGGGCCATTGGGCTCCCGGTTACTGTGTTTAAAAATGGCGACTGATAAGTCTCGTGAAGAGGGTACATTTGAATTTTGTGACATTATTGCTTAATCGTAATTCACTGCATGCTGGAAACTCTGGACTGCTTTGGTGCTTTTAAAGATAAACACGGAGGCACGTATGCAAGCTACACTGCAAAGCTCCTGGACAATATTTTTTGTGTAATCCATATTTTGTGAAAGTTTTCTCTTTTAAATCTGGGCTAATGTGGAGAAATGGCACTCTGACTCATTGGTCTTTACTGTTGTGCATCCACTATGAAATTTAAAAAGATAACACTTCAGAAAACTGGAACGCGTTCTCTGAAAATGTTGCTGCTTTACCATTTTTTGCATGGTTAGAAGCTAGAATTTGCAGGACACACTTAGCCATAAGAAGCTACCCAAGAGAACAAATGTGGGGGAATTTACTTTTAAAAAAGATGCTTTCTGCTTGCTTCCATGAGCTAAAGAGTTTAAGGTGATTATCTTGAAGAGGTGATAATAAAGGTTCCTGATGATTATATGTGTAAAACTTATGTATGATGCATACAGCAGTTTAGGTGGTGGTAGAAATAACACACTCCTGACTCAAAATAATTGGTTTTGCCAGAGGACTTTCCTTGCAACTCATTTCAATTCCAAGACACACTAGCACTGGGATTTGATAACATCCTCCACTCAGGACTGCACAGGAGAGGGCTGAAAACAAGCTGTTAGGAAAAGGAATGAAGTGATTGGTCTCTGCAAACTCCAAGCCATGGAGATAGCGCTAGAAAGTGTCATCATGACGTGAGGGGTTCAGAGCCAATCAAACTGAGTGTGAGGAATCTTTGCAAAACTGCTACTTCAAACGACAGGGTTGGTTAAAAAAAAATGTGTATTTTTATCCTGGGATAAAACAATTCAGGTTAGGCGAAAATGAGTATGAAGCAGAGATCAGATGTTCTTGACAAAGAATGCTTAAGGAATGCTTACACATTACACATCTGATGTGGTGTCTATATAATAAGTACTGTGGTTAGCAATACATTAACATATTACAGAACAATAAATGCAATCAGTAAATCTATTATGTGTATTTAATCACTTTACTTTCTTATCTGCTCTGTCATTTCACATCCCTATTTCTTCTTTTTTTGTTTAATGTTCAGGTAAGTCATGTTGTTTTAAAAATCCCTCATTTTTGGTCTCTCTGTTTTTTCCTTTTGCTTGCCTCTTCCCTAAAACAAATTTTCAAATGAAAATTCTGTACAATTTTACCTAGTGTACCTAGCCTGAGTAGTAGTACATGGAAGAGCAAAGAATACCTGTTGGAAGAGCAATGAATACTTGTTGTCGGCTGGGGTGTTTTTTAAGAGAAACAATTCCCCTGTATACTGACAAAATTTCAATAAAAGAAATTTTGTTATAAAAAAATGCACCAAAACGCAGCAACAAAACAAAAATTTTTGAAGGCGATGAATTAGCTATTCCATTGCAGATGTTACAGTTCTTCTCAGTTACCACAAGAGGGACATAGAAGGAAAGCTAATGCAGCGCTGGGAAAAAAATCAAAAGAACAGCCTGGTGCAGGTTCATAGCAACATACATTTTCCTTTTGTTTAGGAGGACCTTCTGGGATCAGAACATTCCTATAGCTTCATTCATCCCAAATAAGCTTTAAAAAGCTTTATAGACCTTAGAAAATGTGAAAATAAGCATTAATAGCTAAAATGGATATTTTCCCAGAACTTCATAATCTTTCCTCAGTTTTTTCCTATTGGAATGTCTGTAGTAGTGTCGGGACAGGGAGCGGTTGGGCTGGCTGTATTTTTGTTCCATTTCTAGTTATTGGACCAACAAATATTGCAGCATTTAGTAGGCATGTGGAGAAAAAGGTTATGGAGCTATTTTTGTTTATTTCTACTTAATTTTCCCAGATTAATGGCTGATGATGCAAATGTTGTAAGATCAGAGCTCATATAAATGCCTTCATGAAACAAAAGGACCATAAAATCCCCTTAAGTAAATATTGAAGGGTTTATTGGGCTCTTGTGGCATTAAAAAGCACAGTCTTAATATGCACTAGATTGAAAGTAATGCAGCATGCATGTTTAAGGTTATGCACTGTATTAATCCCTAATGTCAGTAAAGCTTTACTTCCAGCCGTGGTGAGACAGAGGCATCACTACTTGGGCATGCTGCTTGATGGGATCTGAACAATAATACTGGGAGAAAAGGCTGTTCTGAGAAAGATGGAAAAAAATACCCTTTTGTTTTTTTAATTGTAACTTTATGGACTTCAGTCTTAGCGCTTACATTTCTATGACAGGTATTTTAACATCACATTAAAAGATCTCTGTCAAGTGGCACTAGATTGAACGGTCATTTTTAAAAAGCCCTTTAATGCACAGAATATTTTCACAAGCTAAAAGCATATCAGAAAAGTATTATTGTGTAAATGAAAGAATTTCTCTAAGGTGCCAGAAATCTAAGTGCAACAGTAAATGCAACCCAGCTTTGATTTCAGGTGTACGAGTAATGTAGTGCAGAAAATTCACAGAAAAGGGCTATTACTCATTATCAGGGGAATCTCAACGCTTTTATCCTTCAGCAAGTTGTGTAATGTTTCTGTTTCAACTGATTTATCTGCAGGTTCAACTGAGGCTATAAAAAGTATTCCTGAAGCAAGTCATGGGTAGGTAACTTAAAACAATGAAGGAAAAGGAGGAGAAGATCTTGACATTTCTTCAGTGATCTTGAATGAAGAAGGTACTTAGATATTAAGGTGATGAGTGACATAAAAAGATAATAGCAGTATATGAAAGCCAGTAGATAAAGCTAGCTGTAAACTTTGTGCTATAAACCAGTTTTCTTTCACTGTCTAAGCTAAGTGGATACTAAAAAGCTAATAAACTGTGAAAAGATAACTTAATATTAAAATACTAATTACAAATACTTTGTTTCCGTACAAAATTTGAAATCCTTCCCTTGAAAAATGTATTAAAATCCTTTGCAACTCCCACTCCTTGAAAATAGCTGAAGCGTGTGTTCATCCTAAACAATGCCACGTTAGCACATAAATCTGAATTCAAGGAACTAATGTAGGGGAAAAATCTTTTTATGAACAGAGCTCCTGGCTTTCTGCAGGTTTTTCGTTGCAAAAGTACTATGTGAAGTGATCTACTTCTCTTTAACTGGCCACAGAAGTTAAAGATTGCTAGCAAAAAGGCATAGTTTCTAAAATCCAAGAAAAAAATGCTGGAATTGATGGATATATTCAAGAAGATGTTGAGAGTATCTGTTACCTATTAAATCTGTCTTTGGTAGGAGTTCTGGAAGGAGCAGACTTGTTAAAAATATTCGGTTTCTAAAAGGGCATCAACGTTCCTTTAAATGGGACTTCTTCAAAACAGATGTTTTTGTATGTGAGCTTAAAAACAAATTTTGAAGCTCTTGATTGTCTACAAAGACTGTACATGTTTCTTTGTTTTAATTTCTGGCAGTTCTCCTAGGCAGATGGAGAAGCACTGAGGTTATTTCGGTGTAATGTAAAATCCAGTACTTCACAAAGGGTTTTGATGTGTGTTTGAATCTTGTGGACTGGTGTTCCTCCCTCTGTTTTAGTGGGGAAAATAGAAGAGTGGTGACTTTTCAGGTTATCCCTGATGTCTCATTTAAGTTTATAAATACTCTGAGTTTTAGCAACATGACTTCTAATGTGGTAACAGCTTGCTTACTTCTCAAAGCATTACTGCTTTACAGACGTGTTTTTAATTTTGGGGGAAGGTAACATGCACAGGGTTAAATATAAGGTTGTTTTTGTAAAGAGTATCTTAAGAGAACAAATCACTTGAAAAACAGTATTTTTTGAGTCCCACCCTGTCTTTTTCTTTGCTTTTTGTTTAAGTGAATAACATACTTGCATTCTCTACATATAAAGTAAATCCTTCCAAGTAAATTCTTCTTCCTGCTGTGAGAGAAGTCTGTTAATTTGGCACTTGCCTTAAAAATGAAATAATGTAAGCAATCCAATAATTAGGTGTGTTGCCCTTTGGGTTTCGCCGGGGGGGTGTATCTAAACACACATGTAGGAATGTGTGTTTAGCCATATAATGTGGCTACGTGTCTTATACGAGTGGTTCAGATTCCTGTTGGACTGAAACACCTGCATCCAAGATGGTCCTTGTCCTGAAATACGAACCATTTAATTTTCTGGTCTCCAGCTCTCAAGAATAATCCCTCTGGTTTTTTTGGTGGACATCTCAGTTCCTCTTGATGTGGAATGCAGAATTCACCAGCTAGGCCTTATCTTTTCCTTGCAAATATTAAAGGTTCAGAAAACAATGAGTGTAAGAACTTTCATACTCCAGTAGCAGCTATAGGTAAAGCTAGCAGTATTAACAGTTGCTTTTCTTTTATTTCTTGCCTGAAAAAAAATGGATCTGGAATTGAGGGAGACCAAATGTTTTAGATGTTGCAGTTGTTTTGCCATCATGGATGCCCTTCCATTAGAAAACCTCTATTTCTGATGTCTCAGTGTGAGTGCAGGGCAAGAAGAGGTTGGGTGCCTGAACCAGACTGGTTTCAGGATGGAGAAGCTTACTTGAAGTGGAAAGAATGTTTTCTTTGCAGAATGCTGTGGATTTGAGGAGGAACCAAGCCAGTACTGAACACAGGTCATGAATGGTTGCAGTGTAGCTTTGTAATGCCTTCCCAGAAGTCATGAGTTCCTTGGAAATGTACCCAGGCCGCTGATGGAATTTCACCAAGCAGTATAGGAAAAGATCAAGAGGACAATGGGGTCCCAGATTTTAACAGTACTCCTGAGAGTGAACATTTCAGTCGGTTGTACTACCTGCTTCCTAAACACAGTGGGCTTAAAATACAGTGGATTTGCCCCTACTTGCTTGAAACAAGGTTTCCCACTATCAGATTGATGTTGAGGAGTGTTTTACGTAGTTCCTTTGCTAAGGTTATTGGTTTTCCCTTTCTCAGTAGGGTTTCATAGTCTGCTCCTAACCTGCTAACCAGTGCAGAGGTGGAGCGATTCTCTCGCCCTAATTTGGTGGGGCTGGTCACTGACACTTCCTCAGACTGGACGATTTAAGACCCACTGACCTGCCTTGGGAGCTGCAGCACCCTGATGGCAACACCTTGGGACCTTCTCTGGACCTGATCCAGTCTGCCTTCTACCAGGCTTTCAAGAGCACTTCCAAATTAGCTGCCCAGCTAGCCTTTGCTGTTGGCTTTTCCATGTGCTATGTGAGGAGGCAGAGTTCCCACTGTGGAAGGCAGCCAGTGTGACAGCGAGTAAATAAATGGAAAGGTGCTGGAAGAGCTATGGAAAAAGAGAGAGATAAGGAGTCCTTCCACGCTCTTCCCTCCAGTGTCACGCAGACCAGCAATTATCAAGTGGTGTCATTTGAGATTCACATTGCAGAAGCAGCTACAGGTGCTCTAATAAAAGTGGAGTCTGCTGGAATTCCTGGACCCTGAGCAAGGCCCGTGGCAACGCTACGAACCCATCGTGGAGTCTGGAAACTGTGAACTGGGGCTGTTTTTACTAAAAAGGTAATTACTGGGCTTGATTTATGATCAAATAGAAGTTTTCAAACGGCTTCTCAATTCTGGTCCAAAAATCCATGAGCCTTATGTCATGTGGAGGAAACCCAGAACGCAGGAATTTTTTTATGTAGTTGTTAGCAAATGTTATTAAGAGGATGAAATGTTGTCGAACTACATCCTACAGCCTTTATTTCAGCTATAGGATGAAGACAGGGCAAAGGTGCTATGGGAAGCTTTCTGGAAAGTAAGCAGCGTTCCAAACTCAGACAAGATACTAACTTATTAGGCCACCTTCCTGGCAGCAGATGAGTATATGACTTTGCTGGAAGAGGTGATTGCACAAAGGATACGAAGAAGGTCTGGAGAGCAATAATTCTAAATAGCGCTTTAGTAATGATGTCATTTAAACAAAAAAGTAATGTTAAACATTGGGCAATGAACGCCTTTGGATCAAGAGCAACACAGGGCCACTAGCCAAAATGCAGAAGTTCTACAGCAGGAGAAGTTGCGCAGTGTAATAAAGAGCTTGTGGAAAGTCCAAAGCATGCAAGGTCATGATGGAAAAGTCATGTTAGAATAATCCTGAGGAGTGGCAGGATAAATAACCCAGTATTTTCTATGAGCGTGAGGGCTTCCTAGGAAATGGAGGGGAGGAAGGTATTGTAACTCTGCTCAAATAGTGTACTCACTCACGATCAGTCCATGTGTCTTGAAGTCAGAAGCCAAACCTTGGGCTAGCAGGAGCACTGGACCAGCCAGAATGATTGCTGTGATCCCAGACTGATCTTGCACTGTTCTCTTGGGGCTCAAAACAAATCCAGTTATAACCTGCATCCACCTCCTTTACTGAGGAAGCAGAAAGGCTGAAACAAAACAAGTGATATTATTCTTGTGGACTTGACAACTTGATGAACATCAGGAAACACCAAAAATATCATTTTAAAACTGTGTTGTTATAGGTTTTTTCTTTACAGGATGACCCATTATGATGCTGCAAGTGGTCTGAATTGATGGATGACTCTCAGGCTACGGCATTAGCCCTTTACTAGCAAGTCCGTATAGTTTTAAACAAATTCCCAGTGAATTCAGCTACGAATATCTGAAGGTCTGGTCAGCTTTGTAGGAGGCTGCACATGCTTTGCTCCTTTTTTTCCTTTTTATACCATTTGTTCCATATTCCGCTAGAGGCCACCACAAACCTGATCTGAAAAAAAAAAAAAAAAAGAGAAAGAAAGGGAGGGGGCACCTGCAGTACTAAATGGGAAAAGCTCCTGTTTTATAGGGAGATTTAGAAGTGGAACTTGGATGTCCCTAGAAATGACTTCTCTTCCCGCTGTGTTAGGAGTAATTCCCAGATGTGACTTGAAGCCAGCAAATGATCTCAGGCTGTGAGATCAGATTTTGCTGAGTATACAGGGTTAGACATGTTCATTACTCTTTCCAGAAGATCTCCTATCCAAACCATGCATTGATATTTGATTTCCTTGGGAAATATTGGCCTTCCCGGTAGCCTTTACTGCATTTGTGTATAGAGATTCAAAGTTTCAACATTGTCTCCTGCCTTGCCAGTAGAAAGTTGCTTTTGTCATTGCTATTTATTCACCTGAGGCGTGGGGTTCCTGGAATTGTGTGCGCTTTCCTGGAAGAAGTGGTGAAGGGTGTAATGGCTTGTGCAGAAAGCATTCAAAGACTGAAAAGATGTCAAGGAGAGACAAGGCAGCTGGAGTTTAGGGAGAGCTCTCGGATTCCACTCTCATGATAGGTATTTCTCTGGCCGTCATTGTCTCAGGAACTCAATGTCACTTACACCCAAAGTGTTTTGGCTTGAATAAAGGTTAATGGAAGAAACTGACTGCTGCGCTAGCCAAAAGCAATTGGCCTTTATTGAGGGAAGCATTGCAAAAATACACAGGATGAAACTTCTGGTTTCCACAGGGAATTAAAATTAGAGTAATTCTGTGACCCTCACAATTAGGCTAAATATGTGTCCTAGCCATCTTTGGATGGGAAGGTGAAGCAAGGACTTACTCTGAATCTTTACACAGACCGTGATTCTGAAAAATATTGTGAAAATGATTGAATTTGCTTTTGTGGCTGTTTTACAGCTCTGGGTGGGGTCAGGAGAAGGAATTGCCAGAAATCTCCAGAGCCAGTTCATTCCTGTGAGATTTCTGGTCTGATATTTTCTTGAAAACTCAAGAGGTTTGGATTACTCTCCAGACTCCATCTTTCTGGAGAGCTTCCCACCACTTGTGAGCCTGTGTACATGCCATTTTTCCATTTCTCTGGGGTGAAAAAAAACATAACCCATGGTCTGGATGATGTAGAATTTTCCTCTGAGTTTATAAATGATGTACAAAGAAGCACAATTTTCGGATAAAGCCGGTAATCTGTAATGTCTCAAGGCTTATGAAAATAAAATGTGCATGTGAAAAGAGATGTATGATAAAATGAACTGACAGTACGTGCGCCAGGAAAAGCATGCATTTGGTAGCCAGTGACTGCTTTGTTGCTGCAATCCCTGACATTGGGGAAACAAGCAGTTTTGCAAATGCAGCTGTTTACTTTAAGGCTCATAGGCCTCTGGAATTGATTCTTTTGACTTGCACCTGATAATAACTTTCCGGTAGTCTGGAGCAGGTAGCACAGCCGTTCCCTTCAGCTTTGCAAAAGTCGCAGCTCGAATACCATGCCCGAGTCGTAGCGGTGTGCTCGCAGGGCTGAGTGGGGAGGTACTTCTGCGTGAGAATAGCTGCCTATTTGACGTTGTTATCTAACCAAACGTGAATGAGGCCTCAGCTGCCTGGCTCTGCACTATTACTGCTGTTTGAAAATTCATCTTCATACTGTATGAGATCTCTCTTTTGAGAGAGACAAAGTGCTTCTGCTTCTGAGGACGATACCTGTCCTTCCCCACCCCCAGAGCGTGGGCCCTGTGAACATCTTTGTCTATTCATTCCTATGACAGCCGTAATTATCTTTGACAGAAAGCCTATGGAATGCCTCAGGCAAACACTGGAAGGGGGACAGCAGCGTGGAGAATATACTGCCTTGTGATATAATGGGGTCTGCCTAGAAGATACTGGGCTTGTCATTCTCTGCTCATCCTTGAGGAGCCGGCATCCTTTTGTGGTCAAGATTTTGGGAACAACTAATGAAGGCATAAAAGAGAGTTTCCAGGAAGAAGATTCACTCTTATTTGCTCGATATATAACAAAAGTTATTAATCAGTTGAAGTGGGGTATAAGCAAAAAAGATTGAGACAATGTTCTGCTCTACCACCATCATAAGAGGAAGAATGATTTTTGTGGAATACTGAGGCTCTGCTATAATAATAAACCCATTTTCTTTTTTCATATTCAAGATTCTCATTTTGCATATGGATAATGAGACCACTTTAGAGAACAGCCTTGACAATCTGATGGTGCTTCCTATATCCCACTATTCTTTGTGCCCTTCGTGAATGTCCTAGTCATCCTGATTCCACAGCAATCAAAGAAAGCACCTACACTTGAAGAATTTTCATTGTTATTCATGAAGGCTTTTTTCCCCATTTCCCTTGTGTAAGAAAAAGTCATATTTCTGCATGCAAGTGTTAAACTACTCATATTAAAACTGAACTTAAGCAAGTAGCCTCTTCCTGAGACGAGTATTGCATTTAGTGATTGATTTATTTTCCTCTTTTTCTGTCCCATCTGGTATTTTGAAGAGTTGAGTTTGGAGAAAGCCATGGTCAGGCTTCTGACCTCGTGCGTTTAGCATCCTCATAGCCAGTGAAGACATGATTAATACAGTGTGATCTGTCTTTTCTTCCTCTTCGTGCAGAGGAAGTTAACTCTAATTTTCGACAGTGAAAAGGTTTATGTCTCCTGCAAACAGCTGACTGCAAATTACGTTTTTACAGAGTACCTCAACAGTGGTCTTTTGATCACTGGTGTCCTGAAAAGACCTGATTGCTTGGTGCTGGTTTTGCTTATTTCCAGCTGTTAAATCACACTAGATATCTTCCTTCTGGTTTTTGGTGGGATTTTTTTTAAGTGTAAGCAGTAGAGCTAATTGCTATGGAGAGGTTATGTGAAAAAGAGCAAATGGGAGGGAAAAAAATGGCCCCTGTTGCAGTCGGTAAGAGAGGAAATGTCAAGAGAACTATCATTAATCTTGAATCAACACTTATTAAAAAGCTACAGCTTTTTGCTGCATGTATCCAGGAGAGCTGAACAGGTTTGCTTAATATAACTTTTGGCATGGAAAATTTCTTGATGTTCCCTTGAGATGTCCACAGAAAGGACAGCTTTGTGGTCCGTCTGAACACAGTTATTAGAACTACTGGTCCAGCTTGTTGGGAAAGGTAACTTACCACTTCATACTTCTGAGGCAGAATAAACTGTGAACTTCAAATTTTCTCTGTGGGTCTTTGGGATGTGACCATAGAAAGCACAGTTCTGTCTCCCGTGAATGGAAGCTAACCATTCCTTGGCTCTCTCTATAAAAAGCAAGGTTTTCTCTGGAGTCCCAAGCCAAATGTTTCCCTTTTTTCCTGCTGTTCTGCACTCTGTTACGTATTTGGCTGTGCTCTCTGTCCCAAAGGTGTCTATGTTCTGGTGGTATTAGGTATGAATAGATTGTCAAGTTCCTTGGGATCTTCCTTGCTGAAAGGCATGATGGAAAGTTGATCTTTTTTGAGGCTGCATGTCAAAAGGCTAATGGCATGTGCCAACTTGTGGGTAGAAGGCAGTAATTTGAGGACAGCAAATAGTCATCTATGTAATACTTGTATATATGATACAGAAATAGTATTATTCATACACAGTATGCGCATTTATGTATAGCTACCGAACTAATCACGTGCAGACAGCTCCGCGAACATATCAGAGTAGATTTCCAGGGTCCCTCGGGTTCAGTATTCTGCCTACGAAGGGGTCAATGCCAGATGTTTCTTTTGAGTTAATAAGTCTTGGTACACGATCAAAACCAAGTCAATGCTCCCTAAGAGAGGCCCCTAGACTGTTAAAAAGTGTACGTGCTGTCTGCCCACCTACATGTGTGATCTCAGAGCACTGAGCACTTCCAGTCCCTTCTGTAATGAGACAATTCCTGTTTACACTCTTGCTGAAGACCCCTGGATTACACAATAAGAAGGTTCGACCACGGAGATGAATTATATACATCATTTAGGGGAAAAGAAAAACCGGTCTGCTTAGAAGAGCTTTTGTTTTTAAGGTTTGCCATCCTTAAGAGTTTTGGGAAGTGACTTAGTGCGTACTGAGCAACGAGTGAAAGCAATCAGAAAAACTGTGTTATTGTCATTATGACTCTGGGAGGTGTCTTTTAGTAGCAGAAACCAAAAAAGGAGACCACGGCCAAAGCAGTTTTACTGAAAAAAACTGCATACTCTAAGCATTAATGATACTCCCAACAATAATTCCCAGCAAGACGTGATGGCTTAACCATCGCATCAGTTTGCATCTCTCTTGGTCAAAACAGCCTTCAGTCTTCTCCTTTTTTCCAGTACAATTCAGTTAATTATTCCCAGTTCCCTCAATGAGTCTGGGCTCCCGCTGGCTCCTGGAGCAATAGTAGCTCATTGTTGCAAATGAGCTTAATCCAGTGTTAGAAGTCTTTATTGTCCCTAATAGAAAATGGCATGAATAGTAAAGGAAAAAATGTGAGATGTTTCCTGTAAGGTTTTAACAACTCTCCTGGGTGTATGATTACAACATATGCTGGGGAATAGTTTTGAGCAGGGTGGCGGTGGGGAGAAGGAGCTCTGGCAGCATTTTACACCCCCATCTGTAAGCCTCATTACAGCGAGCTGCTTGAGAGGAAGGGAAGGATGGGAGACAGCTCTTCTTGATCTGCACATGCCACTGCTTTTCAGCCCCTTGGGCTTCTGATTTGTCGTCGTTTGGCTTTGGCAGGCTTACGTGAGAGGTAAAGCAAAACTGACTGAGGGCCGATACAAAATTTGTGGGTCCTTTGATTGGCCTCCTGCCCTCAGTTTTATAAAAAGCATTTCAGTTCCAGGTGTCTTAGTTCGCTTCAGACAGGATTATGTTGACACAATGTCTCAGGCATTTTGGAAGGGGCAGGATTATCGGTGTGGGACCCAGGAGCGCAGAACATTTCACAGTACTGCGACCTTTCTAGAGACAAGAAATTAGATTATCAAAACTCAGCAAGCCACTGGGAAGTTCTGGACCGTATTTTAAATGAAGGACAACGTTCAGGTTGATCTTGTAGCCCTGTCTCTGGATAGACCTTCGACCTGTATGTATTGTGGCTTTGTCACCAGTCCTGTCACTGGCCTCGTCTCCTGCTGTTCCTGAGTAGACTCCCTGGATGAAGCTACTGGTAACCAAGTAATCCAGTAACCGAGACTACCTGAACACTCGAGGTTAGCCTCATTCATGCTTCCTGCTGCTCTCTGAGTATTGGAAGTTCAGTATCACATCTGTGATGGAACTTAACTCTGGTGTTCTTACTGTGCACCTGGACACTTTTTATTTGTTACAGGGCTATAGTTGTTTGATATTTTCTTCTCTTGTAAAGTACAGCTGTTCTTGCTGATGCTCCTCAGAGTTCCTACATCATCGCATGTCATCATCTCAGCCAGTGTGGGCAGAATATGTCACCGCAGGATGATCAGCCACTTACAGTGGTGGTGAGGCTGCCCAGACAATATGTAGTATCACTTACTTTAGATGAATGTGCATGTGCTTTTTTTTTTTAAGTATCTTTCCCTGCCAGTGTTTGTGAATGAAGATTCCCCTTTTTCAGAGAAGAAAGACGGTTTAGTTATTACAGTGCTGGCATGAGCTTTGGGCTTCCAGGTCAATTTGGCCTAAACCACGACACAGGTTCAATTTACTCGCATGGTGTGACCTAGCGCAAGCCGCTTAGCTTCCGAGGGATTCCGTTCCATGTCTGTAGAGCAGGATCCTTCCTAGTAATGTGGCAATAAAAAATCAGGCCATTTTGCTCTCTTGTGGTTGGTACCAGTTGGTTATCTTGTTGGGATTCTCATTAGAGAGATCAAGAAACAAAAAAACACTTGTGGGACCAGAGCTGCTTCTGACTTTTATTGGTAGGTTCCTAGGACAGGTCCAGAGGTGCAGGGAATCTGTCTTGAGGACACACTAAGAAATTTTCAGACTAGCACCTTTCTAGTCCCCCTACCCGCGAAGAAAGAAAGAAAAAGGAGGCAGCAATTTCTTGATATGTGTTTGATGGCTTACGAAGGTCACCTACTCACTAAATGTACATGTGTTGTGTTGGCTATTCAACAGCAAAAATATTGGAAAACCCTTACTCAGGTCATACTGGTTTTGGTTACTATTTTTGGTTGGGGGTTAGGAGCTGAGGATAAAACAAAGAGTTTGAATGTGTTCTCAGCTCATCGGTCTCTTTTTTGTGGGATTCCTCCCTCAGACATTGGAAAGCATCTCAGCGCCTTTTTTCAGAAACCATTTTGCAGCTATTTTTATACACTAATGTTATGGTGTTTCTGTTTCGTTGCATTCAAAACTCTAAGAAAATGTTCAGGGTGAAAACTGATGTTCCCTTGAAAGCCAGCCTTTCATACGCAGAAAGTATAAAAGTCATCAAATTTCTAATAGCGTTGGAGGAAAAAGCGGGAAAGTTGACCCTTCTGGAACTCTTAGTTGAAGGAAGGCCCCACTTTCTGTGGTGCAAAGCAGTAGCTTCCTCCCAGGAGACGTCCCTGTCACAATGTGCCAATTCCTGTGACACCGTGGTTGTGGCCCAGCTTTATGTCATTCTGCCTATTGCCATAGCGAGTTGTGTGACGACTTTTTTTCAGCTCATGTAAATCGCTTTACTGACATGAGTCAACTTCCATTAGTAGGGTAGAAAACAGCACGAAGAATGAATGATGAATTTAGCATAGTGCACAACGGAGCCATGTCCATTTATTATATTTTGCAGCCTTGATTCTCTGTCATTGCAGTTTGCCATTAATTAAATGAATAAAACTTTTAAAGTACATATAAAAGGTCTTCAGTGACCTTCAGTGCTTTGCTTTCCTGAGGAACTCAAAGTTAGAGACATAAACCAGACTGCAGCAAGCTGTAATTCTTCAAACATGTAACAAACCACGGCCTTTAATGGATTATTCCATCTTGCAATGAATGAGGCATACGGGGAGGGGATGGGGGTGTTCTTATTTATCGACTGATGGATTTTGTGTGTAGTATTTGCATCAGTTTAGGTGTTTATGTCAAATAATGAATCTGTCTGACATAAAGCGTTGGTGCTATTCTTTACATTAATTAGTTAATGCCTGAACTTTGTTACCTCAGGAGTGCAAATAGCTCTAAGGACAGATCATTTAAGAATCCTGTTTGTTGAGATTGTGTTTTAGCAACGGATGAAATAAGTATTTGTGCATAATCAAGCTGTAAAATCATGTTTTGCGAACTTTTGAAAGGAGGTGTTTGTTTTTTCTGGAAGCACATCCTAGAAAGGTAGGAGAAGACTGAAGATTCTGCTGGCTGCTGGGCATCAAACTTCAGCGTCCCGTCCTCTTCACAGTGGGTATCTTTGGAATTTGAAAATTGTAGACAATAGCATTCAAAATAAGTACAAACTGAAAAAACTGTGCCGTGATATTCTGATGTATTCGGCTTCTTACTGATCTACTCGTGAGTGAAATAGAAATGAGTATTGCATAAATGTGCCAGGTTGGTTCAACTTCAGCTGTAATCTAGCAGTTCGCCACAAGAGATAATGTATCTTCTGAGTCGTAGATAGTTTATGTATTGTGAAAATTAACAGAAATCATGGCTGATTAGGATTTAGTTGAGACTTCAAGACTTTTATTTCTTTTAGAACTAACTGTTGACAGCCTGCAATGACTACCATCATTTTTCATCTCCACCTTTCTGTACTGATTGTATGAAACTCGGGAGCTGCATACATTACCAGGCTCTTTCACGAAAGTATAGAATTGAAATGCAAGTTTTCAAATATACAGTGCTAGTTCAAAGAAGGGACTAATCTGCCCTTTAAGTCCATGGTGAATAAGAAGAGAAGCAATGGGCTTAAATAGCATCCCTCGGAAAGATTTTCTAACAGTGGGAATATAAAGCGTTGGAAGGCTGCCGGGGGTGGTTGTGGAGTCTCCATCGCTGGAAGCGTTTAGGAAGAGGGTAGAGAAGTCTTTGTGAAGGGTGCTGTTGGTACGATTGATGCTGTATTGGGGGGAAATGAAGGAGATGGTTTTTGAAGTCCTTACGGGTCAGCTTTTAGATAATTTGGTTTCTTACAACCATAAATATATAAGAAACATTGTAAAACACTTAGCATACCATTTCAGAGGGTGTAGGTGTTTTTCACTTATTTTTAGAACTTGACCTTACAAGACTGAAAAATAACTTTTTCCTTCTGACTTTTGTCCTTCACTTGGCAAAGATTAGTTAAAAACACAGAGATGGAAAATATTTAAACTTTAAACTAGTATGAGCTTTTCTTTTTGTTGTTTGTTTGTGTGCTGGTTTCATTTGTGATGTCAACTCCAGTCAGGGAAAAAGGTGTAACTAACCTGGCACTGCACAGACTGCAAAAACACTTTTACACTGAAGCCCAAATAAACACTATCTGCTGCTCAATTATTTTTTTTTTAAATCAGTAATGCTTAAAAAATTATATTGACAAATCTGGAAGACGTTTCCCCATCAGGTAATAACAAGTTCAGATATATCAGCTACTTTTGAATTTGTCCTTTTCAAACAGACACGGGCACCCAGAAATAACCAAGTCATGACCAAACACTTTCTGATCTGCTACTGTGTGTTTGAGCCGCGTTAGAGTAGTGATTTACAGGGATTTCAAGCCCTCAGATCTGAATATAGAAAGGTATAAAATGAGTCCAAGGAAAATAAAGGTAGGAATGACCTCATCCTGTGGAGACACCGTGTCTTGCTCAGCTCAAGAAAGCTCTGTATAAACTAGCTACTTTTTAATTGCTACAGTTATTATGCTACCGTCAATGTATAGAAATGATCCCAGACATGCAGACCAGAGAGAGGTGGCTTTGGGTTTCTAGAAGAATGTTCAGACACATTGATCACTGCCTTAATATGCAAAAGACTTATTTGTTTAAATATTGAAAATTGGTGTGATGCAGATTTAATATGCTTTGGTTTATTTGATTTAGAATAAGTGAGCAGTAATGAGCGCTGTTCTGTCACCATGCTGTCCTATGCTAATTGTTGCTGAGGGAAATGTCAGTTCTCCTCAGTGAACCTTCCTGACTTTACGAAGCTTGAGAACTTGCATCTTCTAAGCACATACTCGCAGTTTTCCTCTTGTGCTGTAACACGGCAGCTAACAGAAAGTTACTCAGAAGTAAGATGTGCTCCACGTGAGCCAGTTCGGTAACTCTCCAGCCTCCACTAATAAAGTCATTATTAATGACTCTTCTGTAGAGGAGACCAGAGATGGTGATGCGCTTGCAGATCGTCTGCTTTGCAGATTGTCCACATTACCGAAGTTCTCTTTTTCTCTTCCCTGTGAAGAGATCCAGGTTCGCTGCTGGTCGCCCTGAATGTTTGAAACGCTTTGGTGACTTGCAGCTTGTCCATGCAAGGTATTCCTCAGAAGAGAGGGGTTCGCTCTTTCCCTTTCGTCCTTTGCAGTGACTCCAGGAGCTTGGGAGGTTTCTTCTTTTTAATGTCAATTAGTTGAGTTTCTTCAGTCCATAGTAAAAACTAAGAAAATTCTCTAACTTCCCTATAATATGGTTTTGATGAGTTAATTTGGATGTTAAGCAATAGGCATATTAGAAAATATATTTCTAACAGTATCTAACAGTATAATGTGGTCACCAGTTTATAGTATTATAAAAGGGCATGTGATTCTGGGCAGCTGAAAGTGTTCAGAAAATGCTGAACTCCGTACCGAGGAAGCAGGACTCTTCTTGATAGTCTTCGAGAGCTCTTCCTGGATACGAACACCGCTCCTTTGCTGGCTGGGGGTCATGCTGTTTTACAAGCCAATTTCACATGGTCTCAAAAATGGTTGTTTCTAGTCAGCCTACTAGCTCTTCTCAAAAACTGGGGATTTTTTGGCCCCTAAAATCTTAGAAACACAGCAGTATCCAGTTAGCTGGATACTGGACTTTCAAGCAACTTTTTTATTAGGTGTCTGACTTTAAGGGCTTTTTTAATGTGGTTTTGTTTGGTTTTATGTCCTGATATCATTGAGTAATACTTTGCTTAGATAGCAGAAAACATCATTACTGCTCATACACATTTTATTTGCCTTGTATTGAATAGTTCCTTATTTCTTTTTCTGTAGTACTGGGGTTTTGATTGTCTCATCGTTCTGTATGGACGTCTGTTTCTCCATACAAAGCAAATCTGATGTCAGTTGTTTCTGAGGTGACCTCACAAGTGACCCTTGTCCATTCTTCATTCCATGTGAGTTACATCTCTTTCTCTCTGGAGTTTTATGACTTCTCCCCACTTGAAAAAACAGTTATTCTTCTCAATAGTTAGCAAGAACCTTCCTACTGATTGGCTTCTTCTCTTGCTATCTAGCAGGGTTCTGGACTGAGCAGTCTGCAAAGTCTGAATGCCTCGCTGGCCTCTTGACAACAGCACCTTCAAACATAAGCTGGATGGACATCAACTATCACTGTTTCAGGTGAAAGCCTTGGTCTCTGTGGGGTGGGTGAAAGGGCATTTTTCATTCACTCCCCGTTTGCTGCTATAAAATAAACATTGTAAATAATATTTCGCAGAACATCACTGGAAAAAACAGTATATTTTATCTTTAATAATCAGTTGCCGTGGGTTTGATTTGTCCAGAGGGACCCAGAAACGCTAAAACCTGGGAAACTCAGTTATTCTGAGTTCCAGCTAAACCACTTCTGCTTACCACAAGTATCAAACCCTCAAAGCCGATTTACCTGTGGGTTGACAGCAAAACGTCACTTGCTGTGGGTAACATGAGATGGCACATGCGCCAGACAAGCAGAATCATACAAGTGCCATCTAAGTAACCCAGGCAAATTAATTTTATTTTGCATATAAATTTGCTTGGTGCAAGAAAATGTAAAATCTGTCATCTGCAGCATTCCCTTAATATAAAACTAATAATATTTATTTGCTTACTTGAGTGAACATGCATGCTCACCAGCTCCTGCAAGACTGCGCCCAGTTAACTTCAAGAATTGTGCACAGCCACAGGGATGGGAAGTTTTTTTCCTGAACACGGGAGGTCTGAGGTCAAAATGAGAAAAAAATCTTTATGTAAATATCCAAGGCTCCTGCTGCTATAACACTTTAAAGACTGAGCTACTGTTTCCTGGGGCTTTCCTGTCTGTGTCCCCAAGGGTGTTGTATGATCAACATACTGACAGATTTCACAATCAAACAGTGAGAATGTGTGATCGATAATTTCACCGGTCTTCAGACCAACCTTTTTTACAGGTCGCAGTTTAACTTGCAATTTCCTTGATGTAGTAGCTTTAAGATTTTCTTTGGGCAGATTTTCTTTGGCTGCTCTAGATGGATTTCTCAATCCGCTCTGTGTCTTCTGATGGAAAGTGCTGGATTGAGACTGACTGATGGAAAATGCTGGATTGAGACTCATTCCTTACAGACAAGAAATAGCAAAGTCTACCTTCCTTTCATGCCATCACTTCTGCATTGCATCCTTCCTTTAGACAAGCCTGGGTGGGGGGTAATAAAAACATCAGCCTCTAAGGGCTAGTACATTTGCCCGATCCCTCTCTGAAATAGGATGTGATAGCTCCTCTTTGGAGTTGGAAGAATATTCAATAATTCTACCCCAAGTGTGAGTGGTAAAACTGTCTTTTGGGAGTTTAAAGAGCCTTTTCTGAGACTTTAGTGAAGTCCAGATGTCTCGTAGCTTTTGTGATCTTGTGAGCAGTTTCAGAAGGAAAATCTGTGAGGGATAGGGTTATGAATCATCCATCTATCCTGTGTCCATGAAGAAGAAATAAAAACCCCGATCCAAAAAGAATCCATTTAATTCTGGAATTTTCTGACCTATTTTGGTGCAAGCCGGTCTAAAAAAAAAAAAATTAAACTACTCTCCTGATGAGTTTCTCATATTGTTTACTTTTGTAACGTTCTCTGTGGACTAGCAGCCAGAAATGACGTCCACCCCTCGTCCAGCATCAGAGAATAAGAACTTCAGAGGAAGGAATGCAACTTCATAAATAGCAAACCACAGACACTAATGGGGAGCAGAGGCAAACCTGCAGGTTAAATATTCGTTGCAAGAGACGCCCATACATCCACACTGCCTGGAGATTCAAAGATGATTTCGGCTCTAGCATTTGTTTTTCTCCTCTGCCTCTCTTGTCCTTTTTCATCATGTCAGCAGAGAAGAGCAGGTAAGTAATTTTAATGATCTCTATATTTTCTGGACTCGTAGGCTATCTAGACTCCTATGAAAATTCTGTTTTGCAGAAGGGAATGAGGAAGAAGGTTAATATTTCAACTGCATCTACTGAAGCCTAAAAACAACGTTTAGGGATTTTGCAGTTTCGTATGAAACTTGAAGCTTAACTGTGTAAATGTTCAGTCTTAGATTGTTCCCCTCGGGAACTGTGTAGTAGTGAAGTTTTTTAAGAAAAACATTTATTCTAGGGCAACTGGAAATTTTGTAGTGTTTCGTAATGACCTGCAAGAGACACTTTACATTAATCTGCATTTTGCATGTGATTTAAGTTAAAAAAACAGATCATGCAGAATGTCCTATAGCAGGATCCTCGGATATTCTCTCTGCTTGTGCACATAGAGCTCAGGGAAGCCTTGACTTCTAGGAACGTAGCCATGCCAAGTTCATTACAAAAGAAGTTCCACTTCTCTGAACAGCCTGTTAGGGGAACGCTCAACTCCAAGAGGATCTGTGAGATCCGGCAGACTCAGACTGTGTACCAGAGATTCAGGTGTGTGCTTGTGGAGACAGAATGAGTCCACAGGGGAGGATGCGTAGTAATGGAAATGTCTGCAAGTGCATAGATTTCCTTTGGAAATCGCTCCTGAGTGTTTGAATCATTATTGTGAATTTGAATATTAAAAACCCCCAAACTTTTCTTTTAAATTACATCTTGCTACTAGGGATGGAAAATTCTTCCCAGGAATAACGGAAGCTGCCTGAAGCCTTCACGCAGAGCTTCTTCAAAACCTCTGTTTGAAGTTAGAAGTTATGTGCAAGTTCTTTGTTTCAATAAAATAAGAAACATCACTTTAATATAGTCTTTCTTTGTTAGAATGACACATTTGTGGTACTTTCAATTGAGTTCCCAAACCAAAATGTATTGGAGAGCTTACAAATATTCATAAAGTCCTCTCGGTTCTGTGCGGTGAAGACCCATGAGGCTTTCGGGCTCATTTGTCACACGAGAATGCCGAAGCAGTTGTACTAAGTCAGTAGCACGGGCTCACATCTGCCTTTGGCACTGGGAAATCCTTCACGCTCAGGGAGGCAGACCCCTAACTCCAGCTAATTTTCCCCTGAACACCGAGAGCTGTTTGTAGAAGACACTGCTATTTCTCTCTTCATAAAGGTTTGCTTATGTTGTAGGCAAGGTGTAACTTCTGTTAGAGGATTGATTAATCTAGAAAAAAACTAGAGAAATGAGGTTGTACTTTCTCATGGCAGAACAGGAGATCACCAGAGTTGAACTTTGTGTCTAATTGTTTTTAAATGGTTCAAGTTTTCTTTCTAGAAACAATGAGCTACTTTCATTCATTCTTCCTGAGCGAAGCTGGAGCACAGACGAGATTTTTAGCACGTCTCAAAGTAGTCCTTAGGTCTAGAACTGAGCAGATGGGAGGGAAGAGTCATGTTAATCTGCCCTAGATGACCTTGTAGGATGATTTATGTCCTCTGTTCAGCATAGCTTAAACAGGATTTTGCAATGTTGCATGGGTGAGCAGATGCATCCTTCATGCCCCAAAGCCACTACACGGCATTTGAAATTGCCGCTGCCCAAAAAAGAACCCGTCTCCAGCAAGAAAAAAGTCTGTACCTTGAGAACAGGCGAGGCAACGGCTGATGTGCCGGTTTTCCACGTTCGCTGCTTGGCAGCACGTTTGGGATAGACTCAGCAAAGAGCCTTACTTTAGTGGTGCCCTTCATAGCAGCTTCCACAGCACTGAATTATTAATTTGCTTCTTTTGGCAGCAAAGCCTTCCTATGTGTGAACTGCAGAGACCGTGCCAGATTAACAGCCACCACAACTGCCAGACTGCCAGGCCAATTTGTTTGCTGAGGGGTAACTGTTACCTACCTGAGAGGCATAGCTGATTATCGCTGTCTGAATTTGCCCAGGGCAAATTCTACCCGATGTGCAAGTCCCTGTTATTTCCAGCAAGCTTCTAGTTAGGAACTGGCAGAGACTGGTGTGGAGGAGTCTGTGTCTTTAATATTAAGCTGAAGTTAATAATATCAGTTGCTTTGTGCTGCTAACGGCTCTTCTGTGTTTCTCCCAACCACTTTGGGTTTTTTAGGAGGTGAAGTTGGGCCAGAAATGCTGGAAGAGATGAGAGAAACTAACCGTGTGCTAATGGAAGTTCGAGACTTGTTGAAACAGCAGGTAAGTGCGAAAGGGACCTAATGCCTTATATGCTGCACAAGAGAGGTCGCTGAATCTTCCGCCTTATGTGCTGAGTTCTGGAATTGGGGGGGACTTCTTTTGCACTAGGTGACATGAACGATAGGATTATTGCTCTGGCAACCAGGGTCAAGAGGTGGTCTCACAATTAGATCTGTAATTCTGAGATAAAGTGGATTCTTTTGAATTCCAAATTCTGCTGCTTAGAACCGTGTCTGCTGAAAAACAGCGTAATGGAGAATGGGCTTTTAAAAAAAAAAAAACAACACGCACACAAAGTGGGTATATATTTAACTGGAAAAACAAGTCACTTTTTCCTTGGTTTTGTGGGCTCATGAAATCGGTAGAGAGTCCAAACTTGGAAGATGGAAGAGACCTTTCAGCCATCCATTAGGGTCCTGGAAAGGGAAGTCATATGGAGTCTAAACAAGCTCTGCATTCACTCTTTCCTCTTGTTGTTTTAATCCTAAGCCTTTCTGGCTCCACTAGCTTCTTAGGGAATTTGGAACTTCTTGGGTGCTTAGATCTTTTCCCGTTTTAACGAGGAGATGGTGGTTTGTCTGGTCAACTCTCTTTTAAGTATAGAAAAAGGTTCCATTCTCCCTTTATCCACTCTGGGAGCTGAGGGCAGCAGCCTCTGCCTGCCAGATAATTGGAATGGCAGACAGGCCTCTGTGCCAGTGCAAACTGGGCGGCCTCTAATCTACAAAAACATCTGTTGCATTGAGTTACTCTCACATTTCAGGCTGCTGCATAAATACCCAGTGTTTACTAGGAATCAGGTCAGACATGGCTCCTGGCAGCCTCGAGCAATGATTTCCAGTGTTGCCTTCCAGCTTAGCGCTGCTTCTCCATACAGGTTTTATATTTGTTCTTTCTCTCGCTTTTGCCACCTACTTTTTTTTTTTTTTTATCCATGGCCTTTTTCTCAACAGTGCTTTCAAGAAAACTCTTCTTCAGAAGACAAACTTGCATATACAACCAGAGAGCCAAGGTGGCAGTTCATAATTTCTTAATCTGTGTAAAAATTTTCTAAAACTTACTTTTCCTTGATTCAGCATCTTGGGATGTTGGCAATAAGGATGGCAAAAAGCATAACAATCAAAGGCCAGATGTACTCTCCTGAGCCAAAGGCTGAAGGATTCTTGGCACAAAGGAACCGCTGGTATTCGTTAGCGGTGCTCTGAATTCTCCCCTCTCCTCTCTGTCACCCACTTCTAGTGGGAGATGTTCTGGGGATTTGGGTTAGATCTGTCTCTGCATTAACTATTCAAAATACATGACCCCAGGCCCCGTTGGAGGGAAGAGAAAATCTAACATAGAATGAAAGCTTGCTCTTATACCTGGGAGCTGGCAGAGAGGGGTGAGTAGAAGCTTTTGTCAAAGTGGAATGACTTAATTGTGGAAACATAAAGTCCACAGGGTGTGGAAGGGTGGTCCTCAGCATCAGTTGTAGACAGCCAGTAAGGCTTTTGCAGGAAAGAAATCTGCTAGGATTGCTCTCTAAGATGCTAGAGACTCATATAAATGTTAGCTTGAGACTGACGTGCTTACTTGTGCCTGTGCCATATTCCTTTCTTCACCAAAGGAACAGCATCTTTGCACTGCTGATGCTACAGATTGTCTCTTTACTGAAGCAAGCTGGAGGGAGTAGGAGCGTACAGGAGATCAGGGGAAGTCTGGAGGGAGGACCTTTTGTGAATAGATTCTAAATATCCTCATGGCAAGGGCATTAGGGCCAAAGAATGTCATAAGCCATGTCAGAGATTCTTCGTATATCTGCAAAAATGGCTCACAGGGGAGCCTCCTCCTGACTTACCTAAGCAGTGCCTGGACTGCAGATGACGCAGACCTCTCTAGGACTGCTAGTTCAGCATCTTCTAGAGTAGAAGACCCAAATAAAGTAGATTTCTCTTTCTCTATGACACTTGTTTCTGTGTATTCAAGTGAAGTGTTTCCTGCATCTGTGACAGAACAGTATTAGTATTATTATTGAGTTAGCCTGTAGAAACACTACAGTAGGGAGTGACTTACAGCAGGCAATACAAGCCACCTCTGCTCTTAGAAAGTCTGCAACATAGACTTTGGGGTAAGAGTTAATTTGTTTATAAGTAGCTGTGGAGTCTCCAAGAGACACCCTGTTTTCTGGCAGTGGGGCTATTACTTTGCGTAGGATCAAAACTCAGCCTTTGGCTAAGTGGTGGTTCTTGTTTTCTTCTAGATTAAGGAGATAACATTCCTGAAGAATACAGTCATGGAGTGTGATGCCTGTGGTGAGTTACTGAGCTGAGTCCTATGTTCAACTGCCCCCTCCAAGTCCTTCATACCTTTGTGTCCAAACAAGTAGTAAAATGCCACCTGTGACCGTCCACCCAAAGGAAATAGCTTGTTTCACAATTATCCCGAGTGTCACGGGATAATAATATTAGTGATGCTTTTTCCCCACAGCATTCTGGATGCATGGACCAGTGTTCCATGCTGTTCTTGTGGTTCAATGGCAGCTGAAGCTATTACCCTTTTCCTGAGCCTGGGGTGCAGAAGTAGCCTTAAAAAGCTCATATTTCCTTCCAGCGAAACCCCAGCATTCGCTTACTTCCACTATTTCTGAAATAAGCTTTGTTAGTGGTTTTGTGACATACCACGCTGTACTTCTCAGGGTCGCTGCATTGCCCAACCACGTCTCCTAACAACAGAGCCCCTGGCCGATGTTAGAATTGCCTGGGAATGCACACTGGGTATCCTGTGGGATATAGTTGGCTACTCCTGAGCTGCAAGTGGAAGAGAACATCACCCCCAAGAGGCATTGCTCTGCTATTCCTTCCATCCTAGTGCTGCCACCATCCAAGCAAAGAAGTTGTTTACAGAGGATTCAGGAAACGGGCTCATAAATTTTCCCATATAAATCTTGCCCTCTGCTCCCCAGTAAACGTTTTTTCTCTAGACTGGAACTTACTTCCAGTATATCTGGCTTTCGGAAAGCATGGTTCTTGGAGAGGCTCTATTATTTGCCAGTACACTCAAAGGGTGGAGCAATAACCATTTCTGCATTTGGAGAGATTGTACTTCTGCTGGAAAAGAGATTAGCCAAAGCTTTTGGGACCTGCAGTACAGAAATGCATTCATCCACAGAAATTGTTTTAATAACTTGCTCATAAAACTGTCCTGAACTTTCTCTCTGTTACTTGATTTCTGCCTTCCCCACTCGCTGTTCTGCTTTATATGTGTCCTCCTGTAGTCCTCACTATAGAATTTGAGTGTCTTTTAGTCATGCATTGAACAACGTGACTCACAGCGGTCGTGTGCTTCTCTCATTATTTCTCAGAAAGAGAAGCATGAAGAGAGGAGGCCTTGTTTTTAGTGAATATCTTGCTGCTGGTGGTGGTAGAGTGTTGTTTTTGTTTTGTTTTGTTTTATTCTGGGGTTTTTATGTTGGGCTTTTAAGCAGGAGAAAGCAGGAGCAAAAAGTGTCCTTGCCACTTAGAGTAGTGGGTGTGGGAGACTCGTGACAATTCTAGATTCTGGGAAAGTTTATTCACAGTCTGGAATTGGCCGTTCAATGAAGTTCTGCGTCCCACACAGATTAATTTTGCAAGTTTGCTTGTGCTGTGGATCAGGTCATGAGGATAAGGACAAAAACCTGGTACGTCGCCTAAACTTTTAAGGGAAGCTGATGTGCAGCGGCATGGGGACAGGCCTGATGTGTTCGGAGTGCTTCTGAGTAGGACCACGGTACCATTTTATATGGGTTAGAATTTCCTACACGTCACACACTGTACTTCACACTTAGACCATATTGCTGTATTCCAGCCTAGAAGTGATGAATGTCTGAATAAGAGATTGCTTTCTTATCTGCCAGGATGAGGTGAGGTTTCCTAGCCCTGTGGAGATAACAGGTCGCGTGTTATGTGTAACATTTTGGCACGAGAGCCTTATGTGAGCCTGATGTGAGTGTATTCCTGCTACGGACTGAGCTGACCTGTTTAACGTGCCTGCCTTCTACAGTGGAGATTTTGGCTGACAACCCTCCACAATGCTGCCCAGATTTAAGCCTGTGCTTTGTAGGTTCTGCTTTCGCCAGCTGTGAGTCCATACCACAGTCAGGCACAGTTGTAGAGGAACCAGGGAGAGAACTGATCTCTGTGGAACTCCAAAGGCAAGGGCATTACACCAACAAGGAGGGCGGCACGACAAGACTTTTGGACTGGGAGCTAAGACTTCTGGGGTTTTGTGTTTATTTTTTGTCTGCTATGACTCAGAAATCTGTCAAGCTGCTGCTTCTGGCTTCATTTTTCTCCGTTTACAAAATAGAGCTACAACTGCTCAACCCTTAGAAAGGATGCAAGGAAACGTCCTGTGTGCGAAGCACGCTGATACCTTCTGAGATGATGGCACCACCTGATGATAGTCTCTGGCAGTGACAGCTCTGTTTTTAATGTTCCTCTTGTCCTCTAGGCATACACCCCGAAGTGACAGGCCCTGTCATCACCGTGACACAGTTTAACAGATGCCTCCCAAACCCCTGCTTCCCTGGAGTGGCCTGCACCGAGACCGGCACTGGCTTCCGCTGCGGACCCTGTCCCCCAGGTTATTCAGGCAATGGGTCCCACTGCACGGATATCAATGAGGTAAAAAACAAGTAGGACAGGCTGGAAGTTACAACACTGGCTGGCTTTTCTTGGAGTGTTGCAGGTTTGTCTTGTGGTTATAAAGTCTTGCGGTTCCCCTAGGAGCTGAAGTTCAACAGAAACATCATTTCACTGGAAGGAAGTCTGTATCTCACCCTCCCTTAAGCTCTGTTCCATGTTGGTTTTATATCCAGCCTAGCTAGGCATTTCTTTCTAAAGGATACACAGGCTCAAACAAAATAAATCTTTTGGTTTGTACCACACAGGAAGGTGAGTTTGGAAGACCAGAACGGTCCCTTTTGGTCTTACAATCTTTTGAGCTAATGGCTGCTGACTTGTTAGAGATAAGATTTATTATGTGTGGAACAGAATCAAATGCTTCCCGAATAGTCCTTTACACAATAAATCTTACCGCACTACTCGTATTGCTTTACTCTGCCATTAAATCAAACCTTGCTAGGCAGATAGTTTAAATTTTTTACTAGAAAGCGTGGCATTCCATCAAGTTTACTCTCTGTGTGTATGAAGGCTTTACTCAACCTAGAATTTCGCATGTCCGTAAGATTCCTTAGTTCTGTGGTTCCCAGGTCACTGATTAGTCCGCCAAGCAACTGCAAGTGTCTGGCAAAGCCATTGCACCTCCGTAGCATTTCACTTTAAAAACCTGCTGAAGTTAAAAGGACTGATGAGAGATTTTGAGATTGGTGATAAATCTGTTAGTCCCCAAAAGGTGGGAATGGCTGTATTAGTACGATGCATCTGCCAGTACAGAGCATAAGAATTCAGTGAAAATAATAAAGTTTTGGAGAAAATAAAGCACGCATTAGTAGCAACTTTGGAAAGACAATTGCTTCCCAGAGTAGTAAACAAACAACTGCTCTTGTCTTTCAAAACCAATGTAAGAAATTATCCAGTTCTTTGGATTCAGAGACTGCCAGGAAGGAAAGTGCAAAGTGAAGCCAGCTCTTTGCCTGGGCAATTGATGTCACCTGAGAAGAATTAGTCCTGAAAGTTGATTTGTTTTACTTGTCTGCATATATTGGAACTTGGGAGAACAACTGAGGTGGGGAAGTTGCATTTTCCACTTGCAAGGAAAGCCAGGAACTTCTATGCGTTTTTGTTTTCTTCTTTACAAATAAAAGCGCAATAGCTGGCTCTCCCCCAGCAAGGCCCGCTTTGAGAGCTGCCTCCACAGCTGCCCTTGAGCGAGCCTGCCTCACAGTTCTGCACAACCTCTATCTTGTTTACAGTGCAATGCAAACCCCTGCTTCCCGAAGGTCCAGTGCATTAACACCGCCCCTGGCTTCCGCTGTGATCCCTGCCCTCCCGGCTTCACTGGGCAAATGGTCGAAGGGGTTGGACTAGCTTATGCCAGGGCCAACAAACAGGTAAGGCCCAGAAACTTTTCTGTCTCCTTCAGAAGCTGTTAATTCTTTCCCCTCTGTAATTGTAATTCAAAGGTCTTGGAGCCTTCAAAGCAAGGGGAGGGAAATGCAAGATGACTGCATCGTGTTGGTGTGAAGGCTGATGCGGTGAGAGGAGAGACTTGCCAAGGATGTCCTAAGCACATCAACGGCAGAGCAACCTCCGCTCCAAGACCTTACCTCTGCTGAATTTACGCTGGACAGAATATTTTGTCTCTGACACCTTTGTGGCTGTGAAGCCAGCCTGGGGAATCCTTCATAATAGGACACAGAAGAGTTGATGCAGCTACTGCGCCCCCCCGCCCCGTGCTTCCCCGACAGCTATAGACAGATTAAATTAAAAAAAACCCCAGCACCTAGTCTTAGTATGGTTTATATGAATATATTGCCAAAAGCAGGAACGGCATGTGGCTTGTGTTATTTAGAGAGCTGCTAGCTGGTCATAGGACGCAGTCTTTGACCTTCTTGCTCCATTGACTCCCTTCTATCCTTTTACAGTAAGGAGATACTCTGACAGCTCAGCTCAGAGCTAAGCTATTTTGCCAAGCTAAAATCTCTGGTGACTGTGTAGAGGGTGAACAGCTTGCCCGGGGTCAGGAGCATTGCTGGGATCTGGCTCAAGCTTGTTTGAAAGAAAACTTTGGGCTGTGGGTCCTAGTAAGGCGTGTCAGGGGCTTTGCTTCTGCATCCAGCGATGCCCTAATTCTGTAACCTGATGTGGTATCTGCTTAAGAGTGAAGTTAATGTCAATTTTGTTCTTCCTGGGCAGGTTTGTACTGACATCAATGAATGCGAGACAGGTGCTGCCAGAAATTGTGTCCCAAACTCTATCTGCATCAATACACGGGTAAATATTACTGCAAGGCCTCGTGTGGGTCTCTCTCTTCCCCGGGCTCCGGTGCCTCTGTTAGCTGTGGCAGTCCAGCTGCTGGGGAAGGTTACAGCAAAGGTTTGCCCGGACTCATGTTATAGTTAATTCCCTGTTGCTTTTTCTCGCAGGGATCCTACAAGTGCGGGGCTTGTAAACCTGGCTTCGTCGGGGATCAAGTCAGTGGCTGCAAGAGCCAGACAGCGAGACGCTGCCCTAACGGCGAAATCAGTCCATGCCACGAGAAGGCACAGTGCATCGTGGAGCGCGACGGGTCCCTCTCCTGCGCGGTAGGGTCCAAACCTCCCTGCGGTTGGGGTCTGCTCACTCCGGCTTCCCTCGCGCTGTGCTTGCTCTCCTGGGTCTGTCACTGCCCTCTCCTGGAGAGCGCGCCTTCCCCACACCGACCTGCGCTCCGCTAACACCTGAGCCGCGGCGATATCTCTTTGCGTGCTCTCTGGAGAAGTGGGCTGCTCCTGGCACCTCACATCCACCGTTGCTTGTTTGGGTTATTTTGCCTGAAGCGCTACAAATTTGTCGGTCGTGGAGCGTTACACGCAGCTGAGCAGGGAGAAGCACTGTTCAGCAACCGGCTGGAGCCAAGATGTTTTGCTGCTGCATCTGTCTTTATAATCTCAGGAACAAGCAGACAGCTTGTATCTGAGCTATTTTAAATGCTATTTACAGCATAACTGTTTCTTCCAGACAATGTTTTTCCTGCCGAGTTATCGTGTACCTGGATTTGCAATGTTTTGTGCTGGCTCTCATGTAAAGCCTTCAATTTTGGAGGCATATGGCCATCAGGGGACTCACCGGCAGCCTCATTTTGTTTATCTGCTGTCTTCCAGTGCCTGGTGGGGTGGGCAGGGAACGGCTACGTCTGCGGGAAGGATACGGACATTGATGGAGTCCCCGATGAGAAGCAACGCTGCTCTGACAAAAAATGCCGCAAGGTAAGATGCAACTGTCTCATGTTTAGCTGGAAACAGCGTGTCAGAGGAATGCCTAACCAGAATCGGGCAACTCCGATCTGAGGGCAGGCCTGGGGTGCTGGTGAGAGCCCGCCCAGCCTTCAGAATTCCGGCTAAATGACACGCGCAGCTTGCGAGCAGGCCCTTTGTCGCTTTCCTTTCAGGATAACTGCATGACTGTCCCCAACTCCGGCCAGGAGGATGCAGACAGGGATGGAATCGGAGACGCTTGTGACGATGACGCTGACGGAGATGGGATATTAAATGCTGAGGTTTGAATTCTAACGCTTAAGCCCTGACATACCTAAATGTACCCAGAGGGCCTGCAAAGCAACGGCCTGCAGCTTTAATGGGAATTTAGAGATCCTGCAGGCCACAGCATGATATGTTTCCTTTTAATCTGAAGACTCTAAAAACAAGCAGACTCTAAAAACAAGGAGAGAACATCGTGGCACTGAAGGGACTTTACAAGTCACGATCCCCTGAGAGTTAGGGGGTCTCTCTCACTTGGTCAAGCGCTGGTTGGAGATATTTTCAGGTGCTGCTGTTTTTCCCTGAACGAGCAGTGATTAGGGGCTGAATAGAGGAAGCCAAGACCTCAGAACTTTTGCCTTTCCTTTCACGCACAGTGGCAAACGCTTCCCCTCAGCCGGTGCCTCTCTCCCGCAGGACAACTGCGTGTACACACGCAACGCAGACCAGCGCAACGTGGACAAGGATAACTTTGGTGATGCCTGTGACAACTGTCGCCAAGTGAAGAACAACGATCAACGGGACATTGATGGCGATGGGAAGGGAGATGAGTGTGACGATGACATGGATGGAGATGGTAAGAGCAGCTGGAGAGCATCCTCAGGGAGGTGCATGTATACTGAGCTAAGAACCAGAAAGCTGTTCAGCACACAGTGAGAGATCCTCACGGCAGGTACCGGCCTTCAGAGGCTTGAGCTGTACAGGAGCAGAACTAATTTCTGACGAGATGAAGCACAGCTCGGTTCTTAAGATGCCGAGACGAGCAGTCAAGCCAACATCCTTCACAGTTCAGCTCTTGCAGGGTTTAAAGATCCATCTTCAGGATGGTGCTAACGATTTTTATTAGCGCTCCTACTGTGCGCAGTCATGTCAAACCTGTGTCAGACTTAAGAAAGAAAGATGTACCGTGTGAACGGATCTCAGTCCAGACAAGAGCACTACATTGTGCTGCAATTTAAACTTATAAAGAAGCATGGGAATATCCAAGTTGTTAGCAGCTACTGGCTCAAGGCAGGATGTGTCAGGGCTGTCTTCTGGGGGGAAAAAAGCCTGGCTGGCTTTAGAAACAGTCTGTGCACTAATGATGCTGTATTTGCACAAAGCCTGCTTTCAAAAGCCAGAAATCACGACTGCTGCTGGCCTGAGACATACATATTTATTCACAGAGTATTTCCAGTGCATTTAGTGCTGTTTGGGGCTGGCTACATCCCGCCAAGCAGCTCCCTGCTGGCTTGATTTGCTGGTGGAGTAGGTAAATGCCGAGAAGTGGGAAGTGAAGTCATCCGGGTTGTCAATTAGATTGTTCCTGTCCTGTCTCAGGCCTTGAAAAGGCACTAAATCTTCCATGTCAAATAGCCAAGATTAATGTTGACTTATTTTATAATTACATAGATGTCTACTTTAGAGGAAAAAGACTCTGTCATGGTTTAGGGAACCGCAGACAGTTTCATCTTCATCCTCTTGGCCACTCACTCCTGCACTGATACGATGCCAGTTTGGAGCCACGTTTTTCAGTTCTTTAGCTTTCTCTAAGGAATGCGGATAAGGACGTTTCCTCTCAGGTTCACGTGCATGCTCAGACATCCATCATGACGCAGTCCGGAGTATGTTTTAAGATCACTTGCTGCTGATCTCTTCCACCCTCCATAGCTACTAGGAGGTATCTTAGCGTAAAATGAACACAAAAATTGAAATTGTTGCTTTATTACGTGACTTCAGCTGTCCTAGATTTTTGCTATCTGTTACATCCAAAAGAGATCTTGCTGTGTAGACCTAAATAGTCCTGTTGCCTTGATGGGTCCACTTTGCATGTTTTACAGGGATCAAAAACCCAATGGACAACTGTAAGAGAGTTCCTAACCCTGACCAAAAAGATGCCGATGGTGATGGAGTAGGAGATGTGTGCGACAGCTGCCCAACAGTCAGTAACCCAGACCAGGTAAGTGAGCGCTCCCACTTTTGCAGTCTTACAGGTTCCTTTTTCTCACTCAAGACAGTGCTGGTGTCACCTGCCTAAGGGGCGCACGCACACCTGGTAACTCACCAAGATGGCCACTGGCAAATTTTAGCTGCCATCTCGCAGTACAAAAGTACAGCCCCTCCAGCTCAAACGTCCTGGTGTGTCCAAGAGTCAGTCAGAGAGGAAGCGTCGCACTCTGGCTTCTCTCTTCCTCCCCGGCTCATCTGTGTTTAGAAATAGCACTGCTTGAATTCATCGGGGCAACCTGTAAATCCTGCAGAGGGAACGCTCCCACCGCTGTCAGCTCTGCTTTCAACCTGAATGACCATGGCAACCCCTCTCTTTGCTCTCTTTATTGCCTAATCCTCCTCTTGATCTATGGAAAGTTTAAATTATTATTGCTTTATTTTACTAGAAAGATACTGATCACGATCTGGTGGGAGATGTCTGTGACACCAACCAGGACAGGTGAGAGCTTGC
This sequence comes from Anarhynchus alexandrinus, assembly GCA_008711295.1. Classification (NCBI taxonomy): domain Eukaryota; kingdom Metazoa; phylum Chordata; class Aves; order Charadriiformes; family Charadriidae; genus Anarhynchus; species Anarhynchus alexandrinus. Next base: position 206,621 of record VUYV01000478.1, on the reverse strand, counting down.
TGCAAAAATTATCCTTAGGTTGCATGAAATCCTGGGGATGGGGAGCGGGGAAGGTGTGTGCTGGCAGCTCCATGGCAACATAGCTTGGCCTTAACCGCTGTCTTTTTATCAGACAAGGAAGGTGGAATTTTCTTTAGCCCTCAAAAAAACTTGCCACTGGAAGTACAGCCCGAAGGCTAGTGGGTGTAAGCTTGCTGGCAGCAGGCTTGCTTGTCACGAGCCACACACTACAGTTGGAATATTTCTGATCTATTGTTTGTGTAACTAATAGCTTAAGACTTTATGAGGTTAAAATCACAACTTCTGCTGACTTCGTTGAGGATCCCAGCTCTTAGAAAGGTGTTGCACGCTTATTTTAAAAGCATGTGTCAGCGGATAATCTTTACCTGTCGTTTTCTCCCCCAGTGATGGGGATGGCCACCAAGATACGCGGGATAACTGCCCGACAGTGCCCAACAGCTCCCAGGTGGACACCGACAATGATGGGCTGGGAGATGAATGCGATGATGACGACGACGACGATGGGATTCCAGATGAGAAACCTCCAGGCCCTGACAACTGTCGCCTTGTCCCTAACCCTGGCCAAGAAGACTCAGACGGTAAGGGACAGGGATGCGCGTTAGCTCTGCTTGGGGGTCTTCCATTCCTGGTGGCCAGTGCACATCAGTCTCGCCTCTAGAGACAGGCAGGAAGCAAGAACTCCTCAGTACTGACCTGAGACAGCCCTACGTCATTTTCGGGTCTCCAATAACCCCAGCATCAGGTTCATATTTGGGAAAAGTTCTTTTCCAGAAGTGTCTACAATTTGAGGTGTTTCTTCTGCTCACAGCATCTCCACAAGCAAGAGAAGCCTCAGCGTTTCCTTGCAACTGACTTAAGAGTGTACCAGTGCCCTGAGCCCCCCAACCCCCCACAGCCATGGCTGCCTTAAACCCTGCCTGCCAAAAGCTAGCTGAGGAGAGCTCAGGTACAATGGGTAGGAGAAGTTAACGAAAGCTCGTTACTCCTTTTCTTCTGTTGCGCTCTCAGGTGATGGTGTGGGAAACCTTTGTGAAGATGACTTTGACAGAGACATGGTGATCGACAGGATTGACGTGTGCCCAGAGAACGCAGAAGTGACCCTAACAGACTTCAGGGCTTTCCAGACGGTTGTATTGGACCCTGAGGGCGATGCACAGATCGACCCCAACTGGATTGTCCTCAACCAGGTAGGCGACCGCTCCAGCAGGCGGTAGTGGGTCAGGCAGGAACAAGCCTGTACCAAACTGGATGCGGTTTTCATTAAAAGACTCTGCAGCCTTAATGGGACTGTTCAACACCATCCTAATCGTAGAGGCTCAGCGCCGCTGTGCCTCTCCCCCGATCACTTAAAAGCACTACAGTTGGTACTTTTGGAATTACACTAACAAGTCAACGTTCTTCTTTCTCAGGGCATGGAAATTGTCCAGACCATGAACAGCGATCCTGGCCTGGCTGTAGGTGAGGCACTTCTTTTTGTCCTATTGGAAAATTATCGCTCATTAACTGCGTACTTCTCTTCTCAGTGTGGCTTTTCCAGGTATTTCACACACTGCTTAATGATTCCGTCCACCTCCTGCGAAAATATTTTCTGTAGCAGGCAGAGTCCTCAAATTTGGCTTAGCAAAATCCATCTCCCGCATCTGAATCCGAAAAGAAACCGATCTATGTTTTGTTGTAGAATACAGACTGTTTTCCTACCAATTACAGGTTACACGGCATTCAACGGAGTGGACTTTGAGGGCACATTCCACGTCAACACTGCCACAGATGATGATTACGCTGGCTTCATATTTGGCTACCAGGACAGTTCCAGCTTTTACGTGGTCATGTGGAAGCAGATGGAACAGACGTACTGGCAGGCAAACCCCTTCCGCGCAGTAGCAGAACCTGGAATTCAACTGAAGGTAAAGCAGCCATTGGAAAAGAATTCAGGAGTGGATTTTTTGCCTTTTTCTTCGCGGTGCTGCTTGGGCACACGCAGTGGGGCAGTGGTTAGGGCCAGTCAGTCCTTTGGCCGCACGTTTCACCAGTCTCTCCTCTGTGTTAGGCAGTGAAGTCTAAAACAGGCCCGGGTGAGTATCTCCGCAATTCTCTCTGGCACACCGGAGACACCACGGACCAGGTCAAACTGCTGTGGAAAGACCCTCGCAATTCCGGCTGGAAGGACAAGACGTCCTACCGCTGGTTCCTGCAGCATCGGCCTCAAGTCGGATACATCAGGTGAGGGGGTTACGGTGGCCTTTGCCCACCGGAGCGGGAGTTTAACGCACAAAAGCGGTGTCTCCAGTGCAGTCCTGGGGTAAAGAGGAGGGAGAGCGTCTGACTGAGGACTGCAGGGGCGTACCCGTCCCCCGCTGGTGTCCCACACGCGCTCATTCTCTTCTAGAGCTCGCTTCTATGAAGGCCCTGAAGTAGTAGCAGACACTGGAGTTGTCCTTGACACAACCATGCGAGGAGGACGCCTGGGAGTCTTCTGCTTCTCCCAAGAGAACATTATTTGGTCAAACCTGCGTTATCGCTGCAATGGTGAGTTAGTTTAGAAAGTCAAATACAGACATTTTTTACCTTTTTGCTTTCAAGATATTAATTTGTTCTTGGAGAGCCTAACAGGCGGTCGCGCAGCAGCTTATTCTATCTTTTATTTCTCGTTCTGCTTCTAATCTGCATCTGCTTTAATCTCATCCCCCTCAGACACCATTCCAGAAGACTACGAAACATTTAGAGTTCAGCAAGACTAACCTCCGACTGAAAGGTCTGTCCAGCCAAACTCGCTTCACAAGCCCGTGCTCAGCTGCCCCACTCTCACCCTGTCCGAGGGACTGTAAATACCGCACCACTGCACCGCGCACAGCACCGCCTGTCAGCGCGTGACCCGGCATCTCCCCTACCACAGCAACTTTCTTTAAACGCTACAAAAACCTACGGGAAGGGCGGAGGTGTAGACAGCAAGTGTGGATAGAAGCTCGTGCTGCTGTAAACACAAGTTCTCTACGCTACATGGAAAACGCTGTGCTGAGACGCTGCCTGCAGTAGCTGGAATTGCTCGAGTAAGTCTAGCATGGATGAGTCCCAGGAATCTCCTCCCTACTCAAAGGCTCTCAAGTGTGAATGTTGTTCTCCTTTTCAAGACCTACCGCGAAGCAAACCCAGCACTGGTCTGAAAAGGACACAGAGCAGCTCTGTACAAGCTGCTCACAAAACATTTTAAAAAAAAAAAAGGCACTTTAAGGAGAGTATCTTTGTTCTGGAATGGTGGGTAATAAATACTCTGGAATGTTGGATAATAAATACTAGACTTCTCCTTGGTCACGTGCATGTTGCTTTTTCCTTTTACGAAACTTTTTCGATACAGATGTGTAACAGAGAAACCTGCAAAAGCTGAAAGCACCAGCACTGCTGGAGAGCCCCCAGCTGAATGAATGATTTTGTTAACGGTATGAATGCCACTTTCTCATTCAAGAACCTCCCTCTAGTTACTGTCCCACCTGGTTCCTGGAAGCGGCAGTTAGTTTTAGAACGATAAACGAAAGCTTTATGCTTGATTTGTGGTATGACACCACACCAGGACTCCCACAGACAGACAGCTGAGGAACAGGGAAAACCGCAGCCGCTCACCTGAGCCGGGACCAGCAGACAGAGGGTTTCTCCAGCTGGTAACCCAAAAAGCCCTTAAATCCTGCGCTGCTGTAATCCCCAGTTGCTACAGGTAAACAATAACCCGGCAGCATTCCCGGCTGCCCAAAGAGACGGTACAAGCCAAATTTTGCAAGATGCTCCAGGTAAGCAGCTCAGGTTAATTACACTGAAACCTGCCCCGGTTTCGGGAGACTCGCTCGTGGTTTCGTCGGAAGGGCAGCTCCTGCCCAACGCTTGACAGCGCAGGTTTGCCAGCGGGTGCCAGTTCCCCGCTAGCATGAGGCTGTGTGAGAAACGCCCTACGCTGGACGCGCCGCTCCTCTTCAACGTCACCGAACAAAGTGGGAACACAACTTCTCTCCTCTGGCAAAGCTGATGGCAAAAGCCGCGCTGCACCGAGCGCGGGTCCTCCACAGCCACGTGCGCTTGAATTGCATGCTATGGCTTCAAGCTGGAAAAAGGCAGATTTAGATTAGATATGAGGAGGAAATTCTTCCCTGTGAGGGCGGTGAGCCCCTGGCGCAGGTTGCCCCGAGAAGCTGTGGCTGCCCCATCCCTGGAGGCGTTCAAGGCCAGGTTGGACGGGGCTTGGAGCAACCTGGGCTGGTGGGAGGTGTCCCTGCCCAGGGCAGGGGGTGGCACTGGGTGGTCTTTAAGGTCCCTTCCAAACCAAACCATTCTATGGTTCTATGATTCCAGAGGCGTAAGCAGAGCTCAGCTAAAAGGACACTAGTTTTGCTAACTGGCTCGTTTACAGACGGTTCACTTGCTGATCCCAGCAACTTAGAGAACATCTCCTGTCACTATTTTAAGACAGTCATGTAAACAGCCACTGAGTTTTCTTCCCCCAACAGAGAAAATGCAGATGAGGCAGCTCAGGGTACAACATCCCCTACACAAAATGGCCGTAAGTACTGAAGGGACTTTACACAGCTGTAAGAAATCGATTCCAAAGAGGGTGAGGCCAGAGGTGGAGTGGTTCCAAGCCGAGACCCTCCGCTGGGGCACGGGGCAGTCGGGTGCATTCACTCGCCCGCGCTGCGGGGAGACTCAGCTGCACCTCCCGCAAATACTCAACCAGAACACCGCTCTGCCCCCGGCACAGCCCCCGGCTCAGAATGCTGAATGCCCCTGAACCTTTCCCACAGAGAAGCGTAAAACGGCACCAGAAAAACATTAATCCCATTCCAAAGAGCTACGAACCACCCGCCCAAGCTGAGGACTCGGTCCTCCTGTCCCCGCTGCCTTCGTAGCCTCAAACTTTTTTCGCCACTGGCTCCACTTACCTGGATGACCAACCCAACGCGGGGTGTGCGCGGGGAGAGCTACGCCCGGTGGTTAGAGCACACACGGATGACAATCCAATTAGGCAGATCTGAACATTTACACACTCGTTTTCTCTTTCAAAAATCCAACAACTCAGACCGACAGCGCGACTCTCCTCTCCCCGGAAAGCCGACGCGCTGCAGCAGCCCAGAAGTGTGACGGAGGCTCCGGCGTGGGACGGGCAGAGATCGTCACCACAGCGTCACCACGAGACTCCAGCACTGGGATGGCTTCTGGGGACAGTTTAAACCGACAGACTCATCGCAGTGCTCCGCACCTTCGAGATCCACCGCAGTCCCCTCTCAAAGAGTGAGAGTTCGGTTTTCACGGCCGTCAGAAGCCAACTAAGCAAAAGAATTTGATTTTGCTGTTTCTTTATAAACAGGAGCGCTGAAAACACCGATATTTCAACACTGAAAACCGTCAGTCAAAAAGCAAATGAACAAGGAAGGAAACTAAGAAAAAGCTAAGCAGCCAGAGACAAAAACATTTGAACTTTTATTACATTTCATTTACAAATAATGCAAAGATACAAAGACAAAAGCCTTCACACAAAAAAGAAAAGATTGAAAAGAATGTACATTTAGTTGAGCTGCTTTTTCACATCATTTCTCAGATTGCAAACACTTAAAGCCAACTTCAGTTTTCCACTTTACCTATAGAAAAACACAATAAATAAAACTTTTCATGTCGCAGGGACAACTTTTCCAGAGTTCCTGTGCCACCAACGCTGTAGCTGAATATAGGATTGCATATATCAGTGAAATAATCCACAAATTATTTTAATAGAAAAAGTTTAGCTTGTAAAGAACAGTATATTATACTGTCTCTGAAAATGCATAAATCTGACATTTTTCCCCAAGCTCAACGAACTACACAAAGTTGTTTTTAGCTGCCAGTCTGTGAGAGAAGCTGCCAAAAGCAGCTGCATTTAATTTGATTAAAATCAAACTTTCCCTTCATGAGTACTAATACATTTAACTTCCACTTCTACAAGGAATCCTTCCACAGATGGGGGCTCCGGTAAGGTCAGAAGAAAAAAAAAGTATCTAAAACTTCTAATTCCTCCCCAAAATAAAACCTCACTATCTACTGTCTCATTAGCGCCTAGCGGACTGCGATACTGTATTTTACCTCCTACGCTGCGTAACGCTGACCGAGGGTCGGGGGACGCGCGCACGGCACATTGGTACACGCCGGTATCGCCCGACTGCGGCGACGCTCGTGCCGTGAGTACTGAGGGTCCCGTAAGCAAAGAACGTTTTGTTTAAGCAAACCCTATCCCCCCCCCGCATTTCACCCCATAAATATTATCATATAACTTTTATAGTCGTCATCTACCCTGCAAGAACAGAAGCTTTACCTATTTATCTTCTCTATATTTAATGCCTTAATAATTCCAACACTGAGCCAAAGGTTCACCTTTCCCTTTCAAGCGGAGGTTCGGGACATTACACATAAGGAGGGTATTTGGGAACTGCTTTTCCTTCTCGACAAACAGCCAGAGCGGGCTCTGTTGAGTTCAAGGAAGGCCCTCCGTGTGCGATAACTCCATTTCCATGAGCAAGTTTAAGCCGGTAAAATTTCTGAAGGAAATACTGCCAACTCCGCTACTCCCGCTGCAGACACCAGTTCTTAAATCAGATCTATGAACGGCGACCGGGCGTCCCTTTTTCCTAAACCCCACTATAAAAAATGTAGGACTGGATAATCCGCAGGAGACGTACAACGAACTCGACACGTCCCCGTGCGGACCCAGCAGCTCCCACGGCAGCGAGACGCGCGCGGAGTCTGGGAGAGCCCCCAGCGCGCCCGGCATCCCCAGGACGTCACCGCCGCCTTCGCTCCGCGCAGGATCGCGGCTGCGGCGACCCCCACACCCCGAACCCGCCCCCCGGGCAGTCCAGATGCGGCACAAACACCAACCTCTCGCCACCAGCTGAGGACTCCACCAACACTCAATTCTGACAATTTCAGCTTATTGAAGGAAAAAAAAACTTCTATTGCACATTGAAGGAAAGACCTGAAGGGAGGATGAATCTGCACAGGGACGAGTAATCTTTAAAGATTTAGCAAAATTTGTATCTGGTAGAGAACAACCTTCCCAGGGGCAGAACACGCGTTTCCCTGTAACTCTGCATTTTCCTGGTTAAAAATCTCAACCACCATTAAAAAGCTCTCAGCTTACACGCAGAACAGGGCGCCCCTCGACAGCTTTTCAAGCTTTATCTGCACGAGGCCGTAACTATATTCCCTACAGAAACCGCGAAGGAATCAGAGCTCATTTCCAGCAAATTTCAACCCACTGTACGTGCCGGATCTGCGGCAGAGCGGTTCAGAGACGCGACACCGATCACCCTCTCCTCTCCCTGCGCCACACAGCATCACCCCCCCCAGGAGGCGGTAAACACCCTCCTCGGGGACATTCGACAGAAGGGACCGGTTCTGCTCTCGCAACCCCCCGGTGTTTCGGGGCTGAGGGGGGTTCGGCTCTCGGCAACTGGGGAAGACGGGACCCGAACAGACCGAGCTCAGGACAAGTGTCTCAGGAGCCCCTTCGGGCTCTGACTCCGGGATGTGCATTCCTCCAACAGAAGCACCAACTATTTTGGTTCTGTCTCGTTTTCGGAGACGCTTTCTCGAAGCTGAGCGACGCCTCCTTTGTTCGTTCACTCTGTTCCCGTAAGGCGCAAACACGGCTGCCGCGTGGAGAACAGACATTTCAAGACCAGAGCAGGGAGGGAGATTTTACGACTGATTCCACAATCTCTCCGTTCACGTCCTGAGAGCGTCTGTCACAATCTCGCTTCCGTTTGTCCCAATTTATTTATTGAAGGATTCTCTAATGCCTCAGGTAGACCGGGAGATGAAATCTGGGTAAGACTGGAGTTGTTTGACCGTGCGCATCCCCCCCGGCCCCGTGGGGTTCTGCAAACATTGCGTAGAAGAGTCGAATGCCATCGGACGGCAACTGTGCCCTGCCCAGCGTGTCCGGCACCCACCAGTCCCGAACACCGCAAAGCCCACTACACTCCCACTCATCCGCCACACAAATGAAGAAAAATGCTGAAAAACAAAACCTTGACCCAACATAGATTAAAAAACCCAACAATTTTGAGACCGCCAAGAGCCATGCTAACAGGAACACGGCTGTTCACGCGAAGCCTGTGTGAGTTCCCGGCGTTAACCCCGAGGAAGTTCCCTCCCCGGGAGGTTTCTGCCACGCCGTCACCAGCAAACTCCCCCGACGGAGGCTCAGCTCTCGCCGAAACTCCAACGAAAGCAAACGCCGAGCTCACATCTACGCTCTGCGGGAAAAGCAGTGGCACCGCTGTAAACCACTTTAGGGAGGAGGAGGAATCCATACACAGCTCGGAAAACGCCATCCCCGCAGCACACGGACAGGACTGTTCGTTTGCACGGCAGCTACGGGAAATAGGTAATTAACGTTCCCGTTGAGCAGACCGACTGCTCAAATTATTATTTTTGGTTTGGAGCTCAATGAAAAGAGACCAGAACCAGCGACAAATTAAACATCAACATGTCCACGCTCCAAAACAAACTGCTTAAACGTGTGCCCCTCTGCAGCGGCGCATCCCAGTTTCCTAAAAACTGAAGAGATAAGGATGGGAAGAAACCGCGGTTTACCCCTAACGGTGTGCGGTCCCGTACGTGGCTCCCGCAAATACTGTGACTGGTTTTCCTGCTGATAGGTTCATCACTCTCCCCTGAACACACCAACAGCCACCGTGGGGAAACACCGGCTGCAAATTTAAAAAAATAAAGTAGAAAAGTAACTGGAAGTCGGTACAGGCAAAATTAAGGAGTAAAATCGTCTGAACTGTCATCTCCGTTTCCATCCTGTTATCAGGCTGTGAGACAACGTCTGCGGTATTGTCATTGTTGCGAGCGGTGTCTCACGCGGGTGACGGCAGTGACAAATACCTACGGGAAGCAAAACACTTCGGAGAACACAGAGATAGCGACAGGTCCCCAAGAGCTGCTGCCGATTCCGGAGTCGGCGATTCCCGAGGGAAATCCCCACGGCACGGCCACACCGTCGGAAACAGGGAGGAGCGACCAGACAAACGCAAAGCAACCAGCAACCAACAACCCAGCGATACGTAATGCCCTCCCGAGGGGCCCCCGAGCTATCGCGACAGCAAATGGCTGGAGACGGGTCAAGAACCATCAGCATTGTTCCCTTTGTCTCTTAAAAAAAAAAAAAAAAGTGTCTCTTGCCACAGGGGTTTTCTGCCCGAAATTACGTCGCCTTAAAGCAGAACCAATTACTAAATTAAAACACGATCAACAAAACAGGACCTTCGTACACACCGGAAAACACCAACGGTAGATCACTGCGATTCTCCAGCAAGCAGAAAACGTACATCCGAAAATTCAACACCTGGCAGCGACTTTATTCTCCCGTCGCTACTTAACAGCAAAATTTAAAGTAAAAAGGACGGAGCTAACCCGAACCCAACGCCGGTGAGGCGTTTCCCTGCCCGCTGTTTGGTTACAAGGCGCCACGTGCAGCCCCGAAGCAACACCAGGTCCCCCTGGCACCGGGCCACCCGCTTCTCGCCACTGCCACACGGCAGCCACGGGACCGGCCGCCAGCGCAGCCCCGCGGCTCCCCAGCCCAGCCGCCGCCGAGGGGTGGAAGCGCGTCCCCGCGACGCTGTTATAGAGAGAGAACACGGAGGTGGAAGGGACTCGCTGTGCTCGGAACGCGAGGCGGACGGGAGCTACGTCTGCTCCAGCCACCGACCTGCAGACGGGAACTCAAACCACTGGGGACGACCAGAAGCACCGCACCGGGGACGATCGCCGCCCGCGGCCTCGGTGGCCTTTTCTCTTTGGTCTCGTTATCCATCACCTTCATTAGCCCACAGCGCTCGGGCAGACGCTTCACCTCCCAACAGCGGAAAACCTGCAGCAGGTAAAGAGCAGCCCGCCTGCTTTGGAGGCGATCCCGCTGCCCGCCCGGGGCAGCGCTGCAACCACAGAACCACAGACCAGTTTGGGTTTAGGGCGCGTGAGAAGGGATTTCCACGGCTGCTCCAAGACGACTGCGTTGAGTTTTTCCGAACCGAAATCAGGACATGGACGGACAGATGCGAAAGGGTCAGAGAAGGCTCTTCAGACTCACTACGCAATTACCGACGGCGAATCGTCACGCAAGACTCGCACGGGTTCCCGACGAGCACCCCCGGCTACCCCGCGGTAACGGGGGACACAGCGGCGTTCTCCCCCTGCCCGCATCCCCTGCGCCACGCGCTCCCTTCCCTCCACGCTCTCCACTACCTACTTTTCCGCAGCAGCCTCTACGGCAGCCGGGAGTCAATTTACTGAAGAAAACAGTAAACGTATTTTACCCCTTTAGGCCTTTATTTTGATAAAATTGGTCAAGCCCACATAAGGCAATATACACCACAGTTAAAACCACCCCCCTCCCCCCCCACAAAATAATAAAATAAATAACACAAATGAATATAGTACGTAATGTAGTGTTTTGTTTTGCAGTATAGAAATTCCACACAATGATTCTGTTTAAAAAGGTAAAAATGATTTATAATACACAGTTATAATGTCATCATGGTGCCCGCATAGAAAACTGACATGCAATCCATGCCTACACTGCGCAGTATAAATAATATGCAACTAAAAATACAAAGAACAGGAACACTACAAATTTATATTTGTTTTGGGTTGGTTTTTTTTTTGCTTTTTTGTTTTCTAAAAAGAACAGACACACGTAACAAACGCTACCTGCGCTTTCACATTGCCATCACAGTGACGGGGGTTCCATTTTTCAGAGGAATAAACGCTTTTTTTTTTTTTCGTTTCTCCTGAAAGCACAGCGTACGCGGTAACCTACGGGACGACGAGGGGCTCTCCTCTCCCTGCGGGTACAGAGGGGGTTTCCAGGGGCAGTACCATGCTCATTAAGGGACAGATCTCAAGCCTTAATTATTGTTCCTACAGAAATCCAAGCTTTTACAAACAAGCACAGTCAAGACCTTATTTTTGAGGGGAGTTTAAACGATTCTGTAAGTTACCGGATGCTGCTTTTATGAAACTCAGCGGGCAGCTCGCTCTTTTCATCCACAAGCATTCTTGCCGCATGGGGTTCGCACCGGGGGTTTCTCAGGCACACTCGTTAAAAAAAAAAAACAACATTAATTAAATTTAAACTAAAGGTAATAAAATGTACAAATAATTAACAATTTCTTAAATTAATTTGCGGCCTCTTCCTGGAAACCTTTTCCCCTCTTAAGGATTAAAAAAAAAAAGGAAAAAGGAAAAATAAGTCAACGTTTCCGAGTACAGGAAAGGTTTTGCACAGTTACAGCTGGCTGACATGCAGAAGCAGGTCGGGTGCTGCCCGCGGTGCGTCGCGCATGCAGCAGCGTGACCGTAACGGCCTGTGCAGAGCCGGGGGAGAGAGAACGCGGAACACTATGTACAATGCAAAGAGCCTCCCCCCTCCCACCCGCCTGCGCGGCAACGCACAGCAGAAGTTCCGGGTTTCTTTTGGAAATCACAGTATTTTTATACACCGAAGGTTTATTCCTGTTATTTCCCCATTGTATTGGCAAATGCAACAGTCTAGCTTGGGAACTTTGTTATATATATATATATATATATAAAAACACATGTGGTGGGGAGGGGGTAGGGTTCACTCAGCAGGTATGTTTGGACAGTAACCCTTTGAGACACCAGACAGTTTCAACATCATTTAACTGGAAAAGTTATAAATAATACTAGTTGGGTTTGGGTTTTTTTTTGCGAAGTGATCTTTTGTCTTTCCGCTCTCGCCCGTCCCCGGACGGAAGGGCCACCGCTACCAACAGCCATCGCCCTTGCACACAATTGAAAATGAACCCGGTACTAATACATTTTCAAATAAAAATCAGATTACTTATTCTGAAAACACTGGGGATCCGCTCCGTATTTACGTTTGGACAGCTTCACAGATTGGTTTTGCTTTAAAATCAGCTTTATGCATACACACGTTACAAAAACATCACTTTTAAGGGGAGAGGGGGAGAAAAATCCCTCTCGAAGCGCAGCTCCTACGTGATGCTGTCAGGAAACCGGGAAGCAAAAATGCAAGAGCTGTCGGAATAACCGCTCCGGTTCTCAAAGGGTGGGTACTAAAAGCAGCTTTTGCCTGCCCACTACCGGGGCTCACGAGATGAAGCACATCTTGTCACACACGAGCCGTCATCCGCATCCCACGATGACTTCATCCGACTCCTGCCCATCCCACAGCACCCTGCTCCGTCTGCCCCGCACGAAAAGGAACGAAACCTGCATTTCTCTCAGCTAGATGGTCCCTCATTTTGACAGTTGCATCCAGACGTGTTAGTTTTAAATTAAGGCCATTTTAAATGTCTACTTACAAGTCTAATAAACAAGATCTCTTATATACACATGTAGTTTAAAAAAAATCAGAAGGTAGCATTTAGCAACAGCTCCCTGTAAAAGTCTCCAGTGAGGAATCTCGTCTCCTACTCGGATGCTTCATTCTGAAGTGACTCTGGTTTTAAAAAAAATAGATCACAAACAAGAATTTACATGCATGAGCGTCATTCGAACGAGAGCGCCATACAGACAGAAATCCCACCAAGGAACTACGCGAACGGCAAGAAGCGTATTCAACTCCCACGGTACCTGCGGCTGTTTCAAAGCAAAGGACTCCGAGTCACCTGTGCCCAAATTACTCCTGCTACCCTAAATTAGGGTAATCCTCCTGTTCGAAGCTACCTTTTTTTCATTTTCCTCCTTAAATTGAAAAAGCATTAGCAATCTGAAATAAGCGGACACCAGGAGTTAACACGTACTACTGGGCTTAAATCCCGACAAACCACATTTTCGACAGAGATGCAGGATAACCTTTCAATTGCGCGGGAAGGGACAAAAGAAAAAGACACAGGTAAGCGAGGAGATCGAAAGAAAAGACGTTTTTAGTGCAAATGGTCAACTAATGGCACGAACGTGAGCAAACACGCACCCAGATTAGAGAGATTCCCAACAACGATTCTGCTCAGCAGTGTTTGCATGAATCTCAGGACGGCGGTCCCACCGATTTCTGGAAGCACACAGAAACCTAGTATAACTCATTAAGAGCAGTCCAGCGCCTCCGCGGACCTTCGCTGTCGCTTGCCGAAAACAGCAAGAAAAATCTCGAGGGGAACGGGACGGGGAGAAGTGCTGAGAGTTTGGGGTTGGATTTTTGGTTTTTTGCTTGAAAGTCACGAGAGCTGAGAACAAACGGACACGTTTTTAGACAAAAAGCAAATCCAGCTGATGTGGACCGAGTCGAAAAAGAGCGGGTGTGGGACTACCACGCCAGAGGGGGGAATGGACAAACACAGCCCATCTCGAAATGAAAACTAAACCGGCTCTTTTATTGAGGCTATATATAACCAAAACAGCCGTGGATGTTCAAGCCCTCCTGCCTGGAAATGCCTTCCTCTAGCAGGTATTCCTTCGTCTCACGTGCGGGGTGTTAGGCGCAACGTCATTTTTAACTCGTTAATAAGACTCAAAATAACGTTAATTTGTAACTTCTGCTGAAGAGAAGGGTCCTGTACTTACAGATTCTGTCGCTGTGCAGACTATAGTGTAATGAAGACAACGTTTAACAGTGCCCTGTTGGGCTCTTGATAAATCTTTAAACGCGTTTTTCAAATTTGGTAAGAGTCCCAAGTGCAGAGATCTGGGAACCATCACAAACTCAGCCGTGACATTTAAGTGAAACCACCAATTCAGAGTCAGTGGGTGGTTTGGGGTTTGGTTTTGTGTTTTTGTTTTTAATCTGCCATTGATAAAGTGTCATTCCCAGTCCGTTATACCGCAGCACAGAATATTAACAAGGACTAACAGAAATAGTCTATTATAAATCTAACAGAATCTCAACCTGTTCGAGGATACAGTACTATTGACTGCGGAGCAAGCTATTTTTTTCCCCAGGGTGGAAGAAGGAATATCTAAGTTCCTGCCACCCTGTTTTGACTATATAAAAGGAAAACATCTAGACTTGCCTTAGGCTTCCTTACTTCTGCTCAACATCTGTTTAAAATTCCAGTTAGTTAAAAATACCTATATATATAATATATATAATATATTTCTGGAATAAAAACACAAAAAGATGTACTGTACAAGTATTATGTAGAGTGCTTCAATTGGCTGTATGTAGTTTAGCTACTTTCCTAATATCCAAATATTTAAATAAAAAAAACATGAAAATCATAAATAATGGTAACAGAATAAGTAATGAATAAGAATAAAAAATAAAAAATAGTCATCATGATTTGAGCCGGGCATTGCTATAGAAATGCCCTTCCTGTTGCCCAGGAATCTCTCACAAAGTAAAATTAGAAATACGCTCTGCAAGTTAGTCTCCTATATTCTTTTAGCTGCTTTAAAATGTTCTGATCCTTCCTCCGTGCTAATCAAGTAATGAATTATAGTACTTTTTTGTGTGCTCAGAAATGCGCTATATATATATATATGTATACATATATATAAATATATATATTACATATATATTTAAAAAAACAAAAAAGCTTTGAAAATAGTGTTTACAGTTGCCTTTTTTGACTAGCCATCGGGCTGCCAGGCTGCTTTTCCGCTTTGCCAAGTAGGCGAGTTTGCTCGGGGCAGGAGAAGAGGCAGTGGGTGCAGGACGACAGTCGGGGAGACAAACCTGAAAACAAACATGGCATACCCATAAAGGAAGAAGCGTTTTTACTCTACGAAGCAGCTGTCACAAAGCAGAGTCAAAACCGCCGAAGCTCCCCCGGTCCCTCCCAGAGGGTGGCAATGCAGAGATTTGCTTCCCAACCAGTTGGGGAGGGGGGAGGGGGGGGGACAGTCATCGCTTCCCCTTCCCCGTCTCAAACAGCAGCCAACAATTTGGTACGTTAGACAGAATCTCTTTACCCTTGGCTCTGAACCTTCCTCGCCTGCCCAAAAAACACCCCCTTTCTAGTGCAAAGGATAAATTGACAACTTAACGCTGGAGCTTTGGTGGGGGGAAGAAGGGGGGGGGGGGCTCTGGAGAGGAAAAGGCTGATGGAAACTCCTTACTCGTTAATGGCCATGAGTGGATAAGGGGTGAAATACGGCGCGACAGGGAGTAGGGGTCTGCAGCGCTGCAAGCTTAGAACGACAAGCTTTACTCATTGTACATGTTGTACAGGACAGAGCTGCTGCTCTCGGCAGCTCCGGTTCCGACACGACTGACCCATCGGACTCTCCAGTTCGGCTGGGCTCCAGGAACAAGCGTCACTCCCACGCTCCCGGCGTCCGCGCGTCACAGCCGGTCCATCCTGAACGTGTCCTCTGTGGCGGGGTCGGTGAGGACCATGTCTGGGTCATTCAGCATGTGCAGTCCATCCAAGGTTAAAGGGTCAATTTTGAGTTCATCCAGAGGGAACTGGGAATCCGTATCAAAGCTGACGTCTCCCACTCCTGCCAAAGAGCTGGTCAGTTCTTTCGATAAGCTGGGAGGAGACTCTCCTGTCACTGCAGGGAAGAGGAAGAGAAAGGTGTCGGTAGGACTTAGCAAATACACATTCGCCAGGCAGACGAGTCATAAAACAGCTTGCAGAAATTCTGGAATAATTTATTGAACTAAGGCTGAAGTCCAGAGGAGAAACATCTATCCTCATTTCCGGCTGGAGGAATTACAGATTTGTCAGAGCATCTCAAAACCATCATAATGACCTAACACAGAGCAAAATTCGTATACGTGTATTCAGGGGCCGCAAAGTGGTGTCACTTCAATCTCTTTTCTCCCCCTCAGCTTTAGAGGGAATAACCTTAATTTAGATTATTCTAATCCTTGGGTGAAATATGGCCTGAACTATTTTCTCATTGCCTTGTGCAGAAATTCTTTCCAAACGTCCAACCGTGACCAGATTCGCTACCATATGTGACACTAAAAACCCCTTCGTTGGCAACCTCGAACAGAGCAGCAGAGGAAGAATTTCAGCTTTCGCCGCCTCTCCCTCGCTGTGACGGAGGATCCAGTAAATTCAGAGGCAGGGAGAGCCTGTGAGACAACGAGCGCTGCCATTGCGGCTCTACCTGTTTGCGGGGATTGAAGAAGAGCCGTGAGGCTCTCCGGCACGCGGGGAATCCGCCAGACCGGTAACACGAAGGTTTACACAAGGGGAAACAAAACCTTCAAAGGCAACAATACCCTTTTCCCCTCTTGGCTCGAAGCGAGCCATTGCGCAACGGAGAGAAACACCGACAGCGGGATGGTTTTACTGGTCGGTTAAGTCTGTGGTTTTCTTACCTGTAAGAATGATGTTGGGGATGTTTCCATGGCTGGAGTAATTCAGCTGCTGGGAGTCCTGCAAGCTGCCATGACTGCCGGTAAGTCCCATCATGGCTGCCTGGGAGTAGTTAAGGGTGGAACAAGGGCTGTACAGGCTGTTGGAACTAATGGCGTTTTCTATCATGTTAAACTGTTCAAGCTGAAGATCAAGGCATAAAGGAATTATTACTTGTAACCATCAGGAAATACAGCAAAAACAACTTACAAAGCACAAATACGGGATGTAACATCGAAAGAGACAGGCAAACAAATTCATCTTTAGGTTTTGTCGATCAAAATATGGTCTATTTTCACTTAACTTTCCAGAATAGTTTACTGCCAAATTCAGAGTTCAGGGGAATGAGGAGAGGATGGATGCAAAAATAAAATTGTTGCTTTTGATATCGTAAGAACAGAAGAAAAGGTAGCTTTAAAACAAAGTAAACCAAACCATAATTCATGCTACTAGCTCAGGTATCTGCCCATCCAGCATTGCCTCTCAGAAGCCGTCTCATTTTTTCCTGCTACCAGAGCGTATTTCGTAGTTGAATGAATCAATGCGCTGGTCGGCCAAACTAACGAAGGCACGGGTCTGCTTGACAGGTTTTGGTACCGTGCACGAGTTGTTTGCCAAATTCACCAGTAAATATTGTTACCACCTACAAGTGAATCCTTCCCACATGCAACGATGGTCAGAAATGTGGGGGTTTGAAAATTTGTTTTCATTATTTTAAATAAAATAAACTTGGCAGAACACCTTTAAAAACATTTGCTACAATGGCTAAGAGGGAGGAAGGGGAAGGAAGACTGGGGGAGAAAAACAAAAAAAAGAGGAAAAGAAATTCCTGAGTATTGCAAACTAAAAGTAACAGAAGTAAAACTACATGGACAAAACGTGATCTCACATAAAATAATCAGAAGTTGATCTATATTTATTTTAAGCTGAAAGTGGCCGAAATATAGCTGAAAATCTGAGATGAATTTGCTCACCTGATGGGATAGGGCATTAGCCTGCCTAGCTGTCATCTGCTGATCATAATAGGAGTCACCAAATACACTCCCCAGAATGGAAGAATGCTGAAAACAAAACAGAGTCTTTATGGTGCAAAAATCTCACAAACAGACGTACCCACGGTGTGCGAGTGACTCCAGCCTTCGACCGATTCTTCTCACGGTTAGTTAGCAGTGCCCTTTATTAATACCAACCACTAACCATCAGCAAATTCATAAAACCTTCAGTATTTCCCTCCAAGACACAAATCCTTCCATGTTACGCTGCCTTTCGGTAAGCACAAAAATACAGTCAAGTAAACCGAACAAAACTTCCTCGTGGAGGACGTACAACACGTAAAACTTCTGATTTATGGAAACAGACAAGTGCGCTAAGTAACACGAGAAAGAAAAATCACTCTGCAACTTCAGCTTTTTTGTGAACTTTTTTTTTTGTTTGGTGAAAGACAAACCCCACACAGAATTAAACTGCACGTTAAAACAAAATGCGATGCAAAGCCAATCACCAGCGCGCAGGTAGTGACACTGTCTCTGCAACCGCGTGCTCACGACCAGCCAGCTTCACCCAGACAACAACATGCCAAGATAAAACTGACGTTTTCAAGTCATTTCACTTTAGCTGCAGATCAGAAAAGTTAAGGAGAAAGCCCGGTAAAGCGTTTTATCAGCAGTTCGAAGGCAAGAATCTTAGGAAGAATTCCTCAGCCTTGCTAATTTTACTGTCCCTTCTAGCACGACAAGCATTTATCAGTTATTTTCCATCATTTATCAATTATTCTAAAGGTGAACAAGAATTTAAAGTTAATATTTTTCCTACTATTCAGTACTGTCCCAAAGAATTGCCAGAAATAAAAGAAATTGCAGAGATCACTTCTTACTTAAAACTATCACAAATTCTGATACTCCAGCTGAAAATAAAACATCTCCTGACAAAGAGAGCATCTATAAAAGATGGTGTCTATAAAAGACAATTTGCATGGAGCGTTTGTATCAACCTTGAAAAAAAATTCAATACCTTGCATAGCATTTTCCAGCTTTTATCTACACACTAAAAGAGGAAGGCTACAGATTTTCGCCTTAGAAACCTAACCAGCATATGAAATTAAGCAAAAGCCGAGAAAATATCAGAACAGAGTTACACCAGCCACCAGTTAAAAGCACTGAACACAGCCAAAGATTCAGATACTCAAAAAACACAGGATGATGTCCACACCAGTGAACACAAAAATTTCAGCAAACATCATATTTTAAACATTCTCCCTCCTACATCAGTAGCGTATCTCAGCGCAGTTACTTGCAGGTTGCATGCAAGGAAAAGAATGGAAGTCTTGTATAAAAAAACCCAACCCTAAATTGCCCACAACCTCCGTGCGAGGGGACTATCAGGATAGAAGCAACAATATATGCCTTTTAAAGCAAACAAAACCTTCCCACCTTCAGCCAGAGTCCCGGGCTATCGCATTATATGGCTGCTTTTGGATAAATGTGGCATCAAGGGAGGAATTTGCAGCCCGAGAACGAACCTCCGCAGGGGAACGTGGCTGAAAGTTCAGCACATGCTGCGCGTGCTGCGAAACTCCTTGCTGAGCAGACCCTGTTTGATGCAAGAACTGCTCCGAGCATCACCGCGAAGCGCTTTCCACCGGCTGCGTGCGAGGGTGCGGGCACGGTTCGAATGCATTTGGAGAAGAGAGAAATTTGCTGCAGAACAGCGCTGCTGGATAACGTCAGAACAGTGGCAACAGCAGCGTTACGGACCTCCACGGGGCTGCACTCTGAAGTACGATACTGGCAGAGTCAGAAAAGGTACCCGACAACTGCCTCCAAAGCTTTGTCAGAGGAGATCATACAGTAACTCCTCAGTAAGAAATTAATTTAACTAAATGAAGCCAGCTCATCCTTAAGGCTGATTAAATAGAGCCTGAGCCAAGAATAGGGTTTTATGGGCAAAAATAAGATTTTGAGTGACTTTCCTGGGCGTTTATGACCTGTCACAGCAATGACCACAGAACAATGAGGACATCTTTGCAGCTTAACACCCTACTCGATGCCCTCCTTAGAAGCAGGTAAAAATGGAAAATGGTTGTAATTGGAACCGATCTTCCAATTTTTCATCTGGTCCTCGAAACTACTGTGACTGCTCTCTCCCTCGCAAGAGACGGGGTATGAGGAGGTTACCAAACATCACGAGCAAGAGCCACATTACACCTGACAAGGGAAAAAGCAAAGCACCACTTAAAGAAAATAACCACACTTTTCCTTAAACCACTGATATCTTACTTGCTGCCCAGGCACGCTTTGATCAGCTACTCAAACTCCACCTGCTACAAATGTTATTTTTTTTTCTTTAAAAAAATGGAGTCAGAGCGTAGAGCTAATTCAAGCAAGCAGATCAGGACCAGCCCAGCTTAACTCTATCACGAGAAAATCGTTCCCATGGTAAGTGGCTTCAGAACTGTGCGATGTTTTATAACAATTTCTAAGGAAAAGTTTGCACTTCAGGATGTCGCATGCTGGACGTGAATCAAGGCCAGTTTGGACCAGCACTAGAAATACACTTGCTATTTGAGAGCTCCAAAGAGGATCAACGTATTTTTTTTTCCTTTAACTTCCGACATTTCATTTTTACAGGAGCTTTTCAGAAGTAGGGCAAAACCTAAAATCTCTGCATTCCACTAAGCATTGTTCCCATCCTAAAAAGTTTGGGCAACGTGAAAAATAATAAACAGGAGACCAAAATCTATTTGTGCAAGTCTATGTTAGTAACTGCTAACAAGACATACAAGCCCGTATTTATTCCTCAGCTCTGAAGTATACCAGTTATTACATCTGTAAGCACTGAAACTCCCAAAGGAAATCAACTGGAAATGTCATTACTTCAACACTTCAGAGTCCTAGAATAATTTATCAACGACTCGGTGAAAAACATCTTGCTAACACCATCTCCTCCAGAAACACTAGATGAGGTCTGTTTTGTCAACAGTACATCTTCTTGGGTTAATGATGTGGTGACTGCAAGAAAAAAAAAAAACCCAAACCACAAAACCTCTGGCTTAAATTATTAATCTAAAAATACATACCATATTATCCAGTACACAGCCATTCTACTAAAAAAAAGCAGATTTCTATCTAATTGGAACAGTACGCCAGGTGTTAGAGGAGAAAAGCAAAGTAGTAATAAACAAGCCATTGTCAATGAAAAGCCATGCAAACACAAAGCTGAGAACTACAAGCAGAGCTTTTCAATTCGTGTTTGAACAGGAAGACCTTCGTATAACAAACACACATCTAAAACACACGAGCAAATAGATTTGGAGATGTGGAAAGATGAAAAATAACTTCTGGTGAATGAACCGTATGCGATAAAAATCAAACCGCAGATTTCTATTTTTAGAGCGTGTCACTCATCATACGGATACGCTGCAGAACGGTTTAACCTAAAATTAATCAGAGAAACAGGAGCAAGTGGAGGACGCCTACCCGGTCACACCTACTCCATTCCACTCTTGTCAGCCAGTGCCAGACTGCTCCACAATGGGCATATTCCGCTGTTGGAACCGATCTGCCTTTACTCTTGGCAGATTACTCTACAGACTAATGGATCCTGCTCTTTGGGAGCTGCCCCCATAATCACAACCAACCCAATTTTTTCTTCCAAACTGTTTTTTCTTCCCCCGTTGCTTCTCTCCACGCTTAATGTTTGCGACCACCACCACAGCTAGCTCGCTGGCCACTGCTAGCTTTTGGTTCATGGATGGAGGCAGGAAAGCTGTCTCATTTTTAATTTAGCAAAGATAAAGAATTGTGTGGGTATTTTTAAGACGCCAATGCTAAACTAAGCGGTATTAATAAATCCTCTTCCTTTCACGCAGAGTTATGGTGTTCCACTTGAAAACAGCAAACCCTAAGCGAGAGTTTACAGGACAAAACAGACCCAGAAGGAAAAAATTACAGCCAAGAGTGCGCTCCACCAGGGAGTGCTTGCTGCACTCCAGTAACTTGGACTGACCAGTGGGCAACAAGCCTGTGGATAAAACCAAGAAAGAGTTATTGAGAAGTCAAGGGGGAAAGAAAAATCAAAATCGGATGCCCTGCCCCAATGAGAACGGGACCTGAGAATTTGCAGCAAGACTGGCAACAGCTTTGCTCTACATGACAGCCTAGAGGAGTAAGTTCGCTTGTTTTCTTTGAGCCACACACAGAACACAGCAGAACTGGCAGAAGCAGGCAGAAGAGAGAGAAGTTAAGAAGCAATTAAGCAAGGGTTAAGAAAATCCAGACAGTCCTGACACTCGGATCTATTACTGAGCTTACCAGTGACCTGTCTCTGGCTAATGGCAAGGAGAGGCGAAGCTTCTGCTTTGGAACCATGAAGGGGCAGCACTTATTTAGATAGGATCCTCCTTACAGCCTTAAACGTTAAACGATGAAACAGAAAATGTATTTTCAGACTCTGTTGCTCCGGAAGAATTCCCTGCACCTCGTTTCTACAGGTGGGATTTAGGAAAAGGGCAGCCATACAGAGCTATTTTAGCAGCATCAGATTATTTCTGTACTGAAAACGCACTCGCTCCCTTACATTAGGGGCACCCCCAAAGACTGACTTGTTTTTAACCGTCCTGCTGCTGGCAGATAAAAATTCCCTTTCATAGGTTTACACACACACCAAGCTACGACTTGGGTGTCGGACATGTGGGTGTATGAGTATATACATACACAGGAAGAAAAACCAGCTAGCATGCAACAAAGCGCGTTTACTAACCCGTTACTTGCTAGCCACAAGACACAACTGCTAACTTTAAGAGCATTTTCTCCAGGATTTTCTTTCAAAGCGTACGTTCCCAAGTAAAAAAAGGTCCTGATGGAAACGCTTGTGGCCACCCAAGTGATATTTAGAGCCGCAGGAGTTATCCCGCTGCAGAAGACACTGAAGTTTCCCTCTCTCCCTCCCCTGCACTCCCAACCTCATCTGTCAGCTCCTGCGCCACACCGCTAACGGAAAGGGGTCTACCTGGAGGTTCTCTCCACGGTACACCCCAAAGAAATAACTGAGTTTTAACAGCGTTCAAATAGTAGCTTTGATCAATAAAAAGGCAATTCACCAGCTATTGAAAAACTCTGGAACTGAATGAAACCGCAAACAAGATGAGACACCAGTAATGCATGAGGCACATACAGTTACAGTGAGACAACTATGGGTCAGTAATGGAGAGACTCAACTAAAAACAAACACAAGAAGCAAGGCCTGTGGAAGCACAGAGTCCCTTACTTGAGGGGAGCTGCCAGGAGAGAAGCCTTGATTGGAGACAGGAGAGGTGGGAGACTGGTTGGCTGGGGATCCAGCATTACTGCGGTACTGCTGGAGTGAAGCCTACAGAACAACACAGAATTAAAGACCATGGGATTGATGGAAGGTTGGAAAATTATAAACTTCTGGCGTATACAGCTCGAGGAAGCGGGGAGAAACCATCCTCTTCAGCAATTCTCGGCTATGCATGAAGACATGATTGCTGTGAACGATGCCGCAAAAAGGAGAGAGTTAAGATATCAGCGTGGCACGGTCTCGTCTGACCGAATGGCTGAGAGCAGGGCAGTGCTGTTGTACAAGCAAAACTGGTGAAATATTTTCTCACTGTTCTCAGTTACGCTCAATTAAAAAAAAAATAAAAATCTGGTGAGCCAACAATTTAGGGAAACGAAGTCTCAAAAGCTGGGAATAACTCAAAAATAATTTAATTTATTCTTCAATTTAACTGCCATACCCACACATTCTTAACCTGTGTTTACACTGCTCTGGAAATCCTTCTTGTATTACTCTGCCTGGTCTGAAATAGCTTGAGCGTGTTATCAAGACTGAAGTGTAGAACCACGCAGACTGGAATCCTTCTCAAAGCCACATTTTACCCCAGGATCTGGAACAGACATTGTCTGAGAATTCACACTACGGTTTGCAGGTTTATATTAGCTATATTTACATTGTTCTCAGTCTTCTTGAGAACACATTTCCAAAGATTTACCTTTTTTTTTTTGGTCATAAAGAACCCTGGATTTGAACAAATTAATAATCTTAGTATCATTTAAATAGTATGTTGCAGTAATTAACATAAACAGTAAGTACAGCTCTTCTCATTATACTTCCTTTAGAAATTAACAGATGATTGAGGAAAAACTGCAATCCAGTAGTTGTAAGAAAAGGACTAATTTAACCAGATAGCTTTGCAGTGTGGGAGAACGCTGTACCACCAGTGCTTCCTGACACCCAATTCTGTAAATCTCAAGAAAATATCTCTTTGTAGCTATGCATTGCTACTTACGCAGTTTAAGCAGACGTCCAAACTACAGCAAAACAAATTTCAATATTGCTTTACAAAACCTGCACAGAGGTTGCCAGTGAGACCAAAACACAGCTCAAACGGCTTGCTGATAACCTAGCTTTAAACTTCAGTTTATATGTGAATTATTGCAGTTGCTTTAAAAGATAAGCACAGCACCCTAAAAGTTAAGCTCATAGAGAAGTTTAGGATGATGAAAGCAACACAGAAAGCAAAGAACGTAAATCAGAATCATCTGTACTGGTAGCTGCATGCGTATTAGAATCAAAACACTGGGACACGTTTTGAGTGGATCGGTATCCTTTCCACTGGTGGATTTGTCCTTCCCTCTTCCCCTTCCAATCCTGAAAGGGAAGCAGCAGCTTCTTTCAGCACAAACTGTTAAAAATTTCATCCACAAATCAAATCCACGATCAAGTGCCAGATCAATAGACAATGGTTTCTTCTCATTCTCAAACCAATTACTGTCACTACGACACTGCCAGGAGGACACCACAGGTCAGACAACCGAGATCCTACACAGCAGGGCAGAAGGAGCAGAGAAGCAGCTGTGAAATTCTTCCCTAGCTAGCCTGTAACCCTGATCTTGCTCTGCATTTTGGATTTTCATATGCTGAGGCAGACAGAACATGTCATAACAGACCATGTTAAAACAAGCAAGAAAAGAAATCTGTCCATAATCACCGGTATACGTATGTATACGCTCCATTTCTTCTGCGCATCTGAAGGCAGCCACAAATCCAATTTTTGAAGATAATAATGTATGCTCTAAAAGTCCTTAAAATGGAAGAGCTCTAAATACAGAAAATACCTGGTTCTCTCCAACTTTTGGAAAATGCTTGTTAGCAGGTTTCTTTATCAAAGTTCTGTTGACTCCTCCAGTCTACAGCACACTGTATAACATACGGTGTGTTGGGGGTGCGTTACAATGAACAGCCTGAAAATGTATCAATGCAATGGCAGCAGCGAGATATAAAATAAACGCTGATATATTTAAGCTCATCTGATCAAACACGGAGTCATTTTATGAAACTACGGCCACCCTAAGCATATATTAAAACCAAATTTTCCGCTATAAAACATTTAAATGTGGATTCAACCAAAATCATTTTAAGTCTACTTCAGACTCTGCCTAAAAGCGTAGTTATTACAAGGGCTGTCCAGCGCGACCTCTGACACTACGCTGTACGCCACCAGGTTTTCCAAATGCAAGCTCGATCGTTTTCAGCTGCGCCCGAGCTTACCGAGTTGATGTCTATGCCCATTGACGGTTGGGTCTGGCTGCCCGGAGGTGACTGTGGGATGGTAGAAGGTACCGTGACGGAGAGCGGGGGGAGCTGCGTTCCTCGCTGTAAACCAGAGGTCTGCATTAAAGGAGTGTTCTGAGGCAGGGTACTCGCCACCTGGGTCTGCTGCTGTTGCTGGGAAGATGTCTGGGTAAAAAATGGATATGGGGGAAGCTGCTGCTCCAGAGACAACGCATCCATAGCCACGGCCTTGAAAAGAAGAAGCAAAGTCATCCACACTGGCAGGTGATTTCCCTTCATTTTCAAGCACATCAAGCTTCACACCAAGTGACTCTACTAAGTCAATCTCATCTTGCGTTTAAAAAATGGTACCGAAAGGTTCAGAAACAGTCAAGAACACGTTTCAAAAGACTTAATACCACCTCCAGTGTACAACAAACAAATACTCTAAAAGCCCAGTTGAATGTCCAGGCCAGGAATTGACAACCCAGGCAGACGCGGAGTCACACTTATGAAATCAATTTAAAAAGCCAATTGAGCTTCTCTCATGAATTAGAGAAGTGTCTTTCAGATTTGACAACTAACTCTGGGACAATACCATTACAGGGAAGTGTCCTAATAGATGTTTTTTACCGTGGTTCTAGAAAAGCAAAAGTAAAATGTGCTCGCTCTACAAACCTCTCCCTTTTTAAGGCTCTGAATTAATGAACACATTTAAAGAAGAAAACTACAGAACAAGAGAGATGAAGTTACAGCCAGCTTCTCCCTAGGTAGAGTAAAACAACTCATCTGTGATTAAAAACATTTAATTCTCCGAGTAAGTTCCTACCTGAGTAATTGGTGACAAAGGGGAAAGCGTAGGAGACATTTGCTGTGACTGTGGTCGTCTTGAGTCTGCACTCAAGGAGAGGGGGCTGACGGCTGGCTGACGGTGCTGCTGGGAAGGGGCTGGCGTCGTCGTCATTCCTGCCAGGAAGGAACAAACCAGCTTACACGGGAACAGAGCGATGGTTTATTGATACTTGTATAGAGGTAATTACCTAAACGATGAAAAATGAAAAGGCGTTAAGCGGACAACCACTTAATGCAAAGTGCTGAATGCGCCTCGGCCAATCAGGCTGAAACTTGTTAGCTAATTTACAATTAATTTTGTCGGGCTGAAGAGCATCGGATGAGAGGAGGATCCCTGTGGATTATCCTGGACCATACCCAGTCACGGTTGTTTGGGTTCGTGCACATATACTGACTTGAAATCGAAATAGGCAGAGCAGCTTCGGCGGTTTACAGAAACCACAGGTATCGTTCTCACACGCCTCCCGGGCTGCACACGCTGAACCCAGGAAAAGCACATTCTGCTCTATTTGTAAGGGCTCAAACTTCAGGAAGAAGATAACAGATCATATAACAAGCCTAATCAGAAGGCACTTGAGATATTATAAAAGCAAACACCTATTTAATGGAAAATGCAGAAGAAAAACTGGTTACACAGGAAGTACTCCATTTTTAATGGCATACCAGTGCACAGGAAGGCAGGAAATATCCTTCACACTCTAAAGAGCCACGACCTAGCAGGCGGTAAGGATAAACAATTCAAGTCTTGTCATTTTGTTCAAACTCAAGACAAAAATCTGCAAGTTTTGAAACCTCCCCTTATTTTCTGCCTCACCCTTAGAGGAACCGAGACACCCTGGAAAGTGATTTCAGGTCAATCTAGCTAGCGAGCTGTTCTTCCAGAGCTGCCAGAAAGGAGGAATTCACAAGAGCCTGCGAGCTCCTAGGCGCTTGGCAAACGCTCAAGGCTCCCAGGCAGGCTGCCAGGGAGCCAGGAAGCCCGGGCTGCCAAGGAGCCAGCAGGCAAACTGGCTCAAAACACGCCGATTCTGAAGACTGCCTGGCTTCCCCTGCGATGTTTTCAAAATCAACACCGTCTCACGGAACATGTCAGTGAACCGACAAACTCAAATGCACAAATGTGTAGTCTTAAATTGCCGGTCGTTCTTTGTAACCTGACAGGTGTTTGTTTCCCCACCTTTTCTTGGGGCTGCCGAGGGCAGGCCTGTGCAACGCACTGAGCTCCTGCAAAAGGTTCAAAAGCCTTTACGCTTTCTGCTAAAGAGCCAGAAGATAAAGAGAGGCAAGGAGGGTTTGGAAAAAATCAGCTATAAAAGCACCAAACACTGACTATGCCAAAGATTAAACTATGGGACAGTCTCCAAAGAGAAGCAGAAAATCATCAATGAGTGTATCTTTTTAATTTGTTATGTCTTTCATAGATCAGGAAATGTTTTCAAAGCAATTATATACTTACCGGTTTGGTTTTATACTATTTACTTTGCTAATTATGGTACAGTAAAAAATCTAGCGACCCAATCTGGCCTAACTCCATCAAAGTAGTTTGTTTCTTTTTACACACACAATAGCTCTCTGCGCACAGCCTCGCCAAGTTCTACTCGAGTGACAGCCCATCTCCGAAACTTTACAGACTCTCTTCCAAGACCAGAACACTCGTTAAAGGATGCTGAAAGCTGCTGAGCTCCTCCGTACTTAAATGGTTAACCATCTTCTTGCTTCATTCTTAAATATAACTGCTCAGTCATAACACTACATTAACCTGATTAGAATTATTTCCTTTTCCCAATACATGAGAGGATTTTGAAGTGGGGAAGGGAATCCTGCCTAACACAGGAAATGCACTTGTATTTTTGGATACAGCGCCTCATTTCTATTCTAGGAATCAACTGACTGCAATTGTCACTGACAATAAAAAACGCAACCCTCTTCTCAACTATTTGAGTACGACTCAGTGAAATTTTTTAAAAAAAAAAACAATCACTAATTTAGGCTATTTGCCTATAAAGTTAAATTTAATCCTGAAATTATCAGGTGATCAGTATATTCTAAATTGCCAGCATGGCAAATACTGTTTGTTTGTGGTTTGGGGTTTTTTTAAATGAAATTACCAGCGTTGCCAAAGTCCAAAAACCCCAACAAATGCAACTCAGCCTCACCATGCTGAACAGCTCAAACAGCAACAGCACTTGAGAAAAACTTGCAACCAGGAAGGCAACAATTTCAACACAAAGGCACCACAGTGAGAGCCGTGAGAAATTAAGGTGTGCACTTGGCTATTATTTCCCAAAGCGCCGCTATGTTACGAAGCCTGAATATTCGGGATAGTTTCAGAAGTTAAGCAGTCAAGCTTACAAAAACTAGCACGCCTTGTAAAGGCTCCACATAAGTCTTGATTACTTAAAAGAGAAAAATTGGTTCAGATGAAGCAAGCAATGTTCTCTCTCCAAAAGCATTCTCACACAGAAAAAAAAACCCAAACCCAAACATTCTAAAGGAATGAAAACAAAAGGCCCTTAAGATATTTCCATAACACAAGTGCTGCTGGGGTTAAGTACAATGAATTACAAGGGAGGTACCTTCGGATGCCAGTCTCCCCTGTAGTCTTACACATAAAATAAACAAGCAAAATAACTAAAAAGGCAGATTTGGGCACCAAGAACATGAGAAAAATGAAAGACAATTTGTAAGTCATATAACTAAATACAGCTTTCTTGTTTTTTCCTGCAGAAACGGCTCGATAAAACTTGTTTAGAAAGAAACGTCAATCAGCAGCGAAGCGCAATTACCTCTCAGGCAAAAACAGTACCATTCAGCAATGCAACTGCCATCATTTAAGACAAGTGACATATTACGGACAGTCTGTAAAAGCCCCTCAGCGCTCTGACCTTACCCTGATTGGCAGTGCTGATGCCCAGGTGAGTCAGATTGGCAGCGAGATTTCCGGTGCTATTGGAGCTACTCAGGGCCGGGAATGTGGATTCCTCAGGATCTAACGGTGTTGGGAGAGGGGAAGGGAAATGGATGTTTGTCAGGTCTGGCAGAGAGCCACCTGTGTTATGCGTAGCAGGAATCAGCGTTGTAGTGTTTTCCTGGTCAGCTGATGGAAAGATGCTAAATACAGGAGACAGGGGGGGAAAAAAAAAAGACACATCTCAATTTAAATTTCAGCCTGGACAGATCTTTATAAAATCGTTTTAAAAATGGAAGATGCCATATACAGAACCATATATTGTATTTTGGATAAACCAATCAGAGATGTAACAGCCAATGGGTCGCTCATATAGAGGTTCTGGCTTGTATCTATCGCAGCGTTATATCCTCTAAGGACTTTTCAGAAAACTCAAAAGCAAGAGGACACTCAATATATAACACTCATTCCTAAAGATCTCAATGCTCTTTAAAAAAAAAAAAAAAATCTCAAAACTTACTTGATTCCTGGAACTTCACATGATTTAGGTCTCGATGACCCAGTCTAAAATAGAAAGAAGACATTTTTAAAGGCAAAGGTACTGCCAGAGATCAATGCTTAGGATATATTTCAATTAGTACGTTTTATTTAATTTAATACATTTCTACAGAAGAGCTATTCTTCTACACAAGAGCTCTGTGAAGCTCTTAGAAGAAGATATTTGTCACCTTTGTTGCTTTATCGGCCCAACAAGGCTCAAATTTAAGGAGTTTCTCCTGATTTAATCAAACACGTGCATGCACACATACATACAAAGTGCCTCTCTGATCCAATGTTCAGTGATTTGTTGCTAAATATAGCATTTAATCCCTAATCTCTGCGAGTAGTTTGTTTTGGTTGACAATTTTTCGGGCATTAGTTTACCTAAATATGTTTAGAAAATGAAACCTCTACGCTTAGAAATGTGCGATTCCTACCTTCTTAGTGTCCCATCCTTGCTTAGAGAGGGTTTTGTCTGCCTCAGAGGTGGTTTCCTCCATTCCAGGGACAGTCAGTAATAAAACTAAAAAATGAGAACAAAAGAAATCATATCATAATATTGAGCTTCTCAGTAAGAAATTATCAGATTGGAAGTTTAACCATTTGAAAACTCTTAACTAACCTATTATCGATGAATATGAAACAGGGGCACTCTACTGTTATAAGATCAACATTTTAAAGAACGAACACCAGAAGAGACTAAAATTGTATTTAATTAGCAAGGAGACATTATCAGCTTAAAAAAAAAACAAAACAATAATACTTAAAAAAAAAAAATTGGCCTCCAATTTAGTCTGCTTAGATCTAAATGGAAGAGTGTATCTTGGGACCTAATTTTTCTTATCTTTTGAATTTTGCACGAGTGATCTACACCTGCTGCATCTAACGGGTGGCCAACAGGCCAATTCCAGCGGGGAAAAATCTGGACCATTTCCCCTGGGACAGAGAAATGCTATAAAGCTGCTAATTCTCTGCATTCCAAACACAATTGTACGTTCAAAGCAATCAACTGTTTCATCATGCTAATAGCAAGGTGACAAAGAAACACCACAAGAAAGCCCAGTCAGAGATGTATCAACAGAAGCCTTTTACACCGATCACTATAAATCCATATTTATGCAATACTGTTTAAGATGACCGTTATTTAATGTTTTACAGTTCTAGAAGTAAATGGAAGAGCTGCAGCACAGTGCATACGCATCCGAGTGTTGCGTATTCACCTGTCTCCGGGTGGTTGTTTAAGAATTACATTTCTCTGCACAGATTTAAAAGTTTTAATCTATTTCTTGAAGTGACAGCAGGAAGAAGGGCCAGCAGAGGGCACCCGAATTGTTAGTGCTGGAGGGCTGTGCTGCTCCTGCCTGTGACTAGAAACCTTCTCAGAGCATTGTTTGTAAGCATTGCCTCCGAGGGCATGGTCACTGGTGATCGCAATCCCAGAAACAGAAACTAGACCAAGTCTTGCTATTTTACGATATTTTATCACTGACCATGAAGCCCCCGTGATCTCTACACTTGTCTGGAAGTTACTACAAACCTCTGGTACCACTGAGAGCAGTTGAACCACCAGAGTCCCACAAGCCCAGATGATTTTTCCCCATAGGCAAGGTCTTAGAATAAGAGAATATGAGGTTCAGGAAAATGTTCTATCAGCTTTGTATGATCTTTTCTGGATTTCAGCACCCAGAAGAGGAAATGTGGCCTTTTGTTCCAGTTCCTGCGGAACCGAATCTAGAAAGTGTTATGCATACATGGTTTTATAGAAACAGATGAACACCGATACATGTGCGTATAATCTGAAGTACAACGCTTTTGAATGTTACAAATATTTTTACTGTTTTTCTCTGTTTACCTCTTTTCTGCTGCATGTCCTGTGACCCTCCTGAAAAGGATTCTTGTTGAGTTGGAGTCATAGTACTCTGGTGCAAGGCAGAATCGGAATTTGTCCTGAAAGGAAGGCAAAAACCGACATTTTTATTGTCAGTTCCTCTAAACAAAAGAATTCTTATCTCAGATAAATGTAACCAACTGGGTAAAACCTGACTATTCTGCATTAAAAAAAGGGAAATCTAGATATGACATATACCAGCCACAATTTCCTTGTGAAACAATCGATTTCCAGAAGAAGTTAGTTCAAGTTTGACAAGCAATTGTTTCAATAATGGGATTGAGAGGAATACAGGACGAACTGGTTGCCGTTGTTAGAAAATAATTTGATATGCTCTGTTAAGATTACAGATGATCAAATAATGCAATTTTTAAGTTGAAAGCTGCTTATACATACTTTGGCTATACTAGTCTTTAAAAAGAAAGCATCCCTGTTTCACAGGGAGGGAAAACAACTGGTTCAGGATGGAATTATGTTGTGGAGATGGGAACCTCCACGGTCAACACATCTCTCATGATGAACTGTCCTTTCCTCGGGAACGTAGGCCACCACTTCGGCAACTCAGCACCCCAATGTCAGGAGCATGAGGGGTAGGAACGGGCAACTCGGTGCTGCTTTCCACTCGAACGCTTGCAAGGACAGACTAGCCCAGCTTCTGCGCCGTGAGGAATATCCAAGTCTTTTACAACTCAACAATTTTGGGGTATGCCTTGGAACACCTGGCAAGATTTACCCTTAAAAGATCACATTAGATGATACACCTTAAGTTTAAAAGTGAGTCATCTAAAAGAATAAGCATAATAGAAGAAAAAAATCAATTTCAAAATTCAGGAAGGTACGGCAGTTCAGATGATCAACTGCTGTGGGGAACAATAAAGGCCTTTGTTGCACACGCACGTGTTGTAGTATCAGAGAACACAGGCCAAATACCAGCACACACGCACACGACTGTGCTACGAACCTTCTCCAGCTTGTGTCCGACGGAGGTGACAGATACACAGTGCCATATGGACAGCTGTCCACGTGATTCCATCAGTTAAGGGGAAGAACATCACTTTCTCACTTAAGCAGGATGCCTATTTGAAAGCTTTTTCTAAGGAATAATTCGGATTACCCTGTCAGAACCATTGAGTTCACATGAGAAAGGCAGGCAGACCCCCTATGGGGAACATACTGACTTTAAAAGGACACTCAAAATATTTTCTGGATTGTTGTAATGTTTGAGCAAGAGGACAACCATCCTCCTTCTCCCTTTCTGAGCATCCAACTCCTCCCTGAGAAGCCATCATCTCTCCACTCTCCCACTCACACAGCCCCTTTAGCCCCATCAAGCCAGTCTGATTGCGGCACATTTTAAGCCAGTCAGAAATAATAAGCTAATTCATTTTCACAAATGGCAAGAAGAAATAGCGCTTGGCAAATGCTAAACCGATGAATCAACTTGTAATAAAATGCACAATGAACCGCAAAGAATTATTCTGGTTTGGATTTACTCAGTTCTGAAGGGAAACTCGGTTTCACCAAGACCGCCTCGCCTCTTCCATCAAAGGATCTCAATCCCTCTCAGCTTCACGTGTATCATTATCCCCACTTAGAGCTGAGAAAATAGAGAAAGGTAAATGCTTACTTTACAGAATAGTAGGTATTTATAGACCAGATCACAGTTCAGAAAAAGCAGAAGACATCAACTGCACAGAGACGGGAAGCAACTGCGCTGACAGGTGAGGAGGGGAGGAAGAAGGGAACTATAAAACCTGAAAACTGAGATATTGTTGAAAAGGGAGGTGCTCGCTGCCAGCTCATGAACCAAAGGATATTTGTCTTCCATGTTTATCCACAGAGAGAGGGCGTCGATGCGGGGAGCCGAGGCGGTTTCTGTCACGATACACTCTGTCCACCAGCCCGTGATGCCGAGTTGTTCTGCTTGTGTCCAATCCTGATGACTGAAAAGGAGTCTGACAGAGACACACGAAGTGATAATCAGAAAAATACATGCACGAGCACCCAGAACCTATTCATATTGTATGCAAGGCTGTATTAGTCTAAGGAATAAAACTCAAAAAAAGATATGGACGAGTGTAACCATGTAAATTTTTCCTCCAGCAATATTTTCACTCTAGCCATGGAAAGCAATTACCAAGGCTATCTCTTCCAGACAGAGATTAGAGACAAGTGGAGGCAGACCATGCTCGACCTGCCCTCTCATAAATCAGCACTGCTCTCCAACCTTTGTATCTCTAGAATACCACAAACGAGTGTGGCAGGGAGCCTACTGACAACTGCCGCTCACATTCCCTCGGTGTAGCATGCAGCATGCATCCAGAAGGAACATGCTGGCAACCAGAGCTTCAACTACAAGGGCAGGAGATGCAGGAAGAAGATGCACAGTGAGCCTAACATTCACCAGAACACGCCACGTTCTCTCAAAACTTCCTTTCACCCCTCCTTTCAGCATAATTATTTTAAGGGGACACTGATAGGATTAAAAGAAAAAGAAAAGCAGTTTCCTTCCTCCTCTGTCTAGAAAAAAATCACAGCAGCCAATATTTTTTAAGTGATTTTCATTTCCTTCAGGTTGCGCAGTGAACCTAGCTGGGTTAATTCCACCTTGAATCTTATCGGCGCTGATATCTTGAGAGAGTTTACTTGTCAGCAAGTGATTCCAGAGAATGAGGATGGCAGAGAAAGGACAGGGAAGATGAATTCCCAGGGAAAACTGGAAGACTTNCCGGGGGGGGGGGGGGGAGGAAGTACCGAATGGTCAACCTCTACTTGTACTTTAACAGCGATATATGGGTCTCCGGAGAAAAAAGCTACACAGTCTTCCACTCCTTGCCAATGTGAACAGCTTTGCTGAGTCCCTCAACACCATCTGTTTGGAAATCCAAAATTTCCTCCTCCATTCAGGTGCTGCACGTGGCAAATGCACTGTCCTGTCTGCCAAGCCATGAAACCATCTGGCTTCCACATTAATCTTTTCTTCTTTTTTGTTTTTTCAAGTGTCCAGCTTTGGCTGTTTAAATGATTATTTCTAAAAGTTTTAAATTATTTTTAAATGTTTTGTTTGTAATAACTTTCTAAAGAGTCCTTCTACTATTTTAAACTCTTTTCTATTTAGCAAATATTAGTCTCCTCTCCCTTTAGGCACACACAACCTGTGTTAATATAAATGGATGCAAAGTGGCTGTGGTGTTTATTTTCGCGTTTCAGGGCCAACACTTTATATGCAGCAGAATATTGCTTAAGTCAACATGGGACTAGTGACAGAGCACAGTGACTTTTTACTGTACGCTCAGTCATTAAGATCACGGAGCTTTGCTTCAGTTCCTTAGCAAGTATGACTTACTTGTGTGAAGACTCAGAAAACTCAAGTCATAGCATCTCAATTTTAAGTAATCTAAATTAGAACATGTTGGTTTAATCTCTGCTGCAAACACTAAACAAAAATCTAGTTCTACCTATGCAGCACCACACAGAACTGGGAATTTTCATAATTCCAAAACAACAACAAAAGTTCTTAAACTCTTCTTTGTACTATTGTTACATCAATTCTACCCCAAGAGGCAGCAAAATTTGCAAATACATGCGTGCTTGGAAGGTCAACAGGAGAAGCAATTTCCTATGTCAGTGGTCTCAACCACAAAGTTACTAAAAAAAGGAGAAGCTGGTCTGAAGCATACAGAATGCAGACCTCACCTGGAATTTAAAAGGAAGCCAATGCATATTAGTATACAGACAAAAAGTTGAACGCAAAAATAGTTATTGCTTAAGTTTTCCCTTTTTTTGGCACAACTTCTATATGAAAAAGACAACAAAAATCTAATTTGAGTGCAACGGTGGCACAAGTAAACATGGACCATTCCCTGTCACAGGGCTACAATTTACAGAGCGAGGTTTTGGGCAATGCTGTTCTCTGGCTTTCCAGGAACAAAGATCCCAGCTGAATCCCTAACTTGCTTAGGGAAAGCAGAAAAGCAGAAAAACACTTGAGAAGATGGGCTTCACCTCCACGAGGTCTGGCTTCTCCCAGCAACCATCCCATGGAACTTATGTTGGACCAAACACCAGGCAACACACCTTCTTTAAAATCCCCATCCCTGCAGGGCACGTGATGCTTAACTATAGTAAACAACAGTGATTAAAAAAAAAAAGAACAGATCTGAGCATCAATTTTATTTGGATAATGAAGAACTGGAACTGTTTCGCTTCCCTGAACATTCAAGGATTTGAGATCAGAACCCAAACTCCATAAAACATAAAAAAGACCCAAAACCCAAACCAGCTAAATACAGACAGGAAGGAAAAAGCTCAGTGCTCTAAAGCAACAGTGTCCCTTTAAGATTTATCATCAAGACATTGACTTAAGGAATAAAAACGAGCAAGGTGGATGAGGGGGAAAGAGAGGAGTGGTACCTACAGACAGTTTACATTTCGGTGCCTCCTGGTGACAAGCAGCATTTGGGTAATCATTCTGCCTTTCCCGATGGAGTTTAACATGCAGGCTAAGTGCACATGCTCAGAGATCGCTTAAATCACAGGCCAAGACAGTGCCAAATAAACCACCGCCTGCATCAAATTAATCCCCCATAAATCATAATTAATCACATGACAGACCACAGCAAGTCCGGGGAGTCTGTACAGGAATTATTATGCATGTTCCAAACCGGGATGCATGGCAAAACCTGTATTTATGTGACAGACCATAACTCCTTTGGAGCTGGGACGGTGAATCAAATAAATACTGTGCATACCAGAAAAAAGTGTAACATGTGCTAAAATACGTATCTACCTGGGCAAACAGTACACCAGTCCTAAATACGTATTTGCACAAACCTAAATACTTGTTTACCAAAGAGACAGGAACTGCTCCAAAGGCTTCTGCCAGAGCTCCGTTGTGCTGTAAATGCAAAGAACCAAAATTCTCAGACACCAACGCTCTCACCAGAGACAAGGCTTCACCTGATCGGCACATCGCACAAGTATCTTTTGGCAATTTCATCGTACGTTAGCTTAAAATTGAAAAACCTGGAAAGCATTCATCACCGATACAAATACATGGTTTTATTTTGTCGCGTGTCACCATTTGTTATCTGTAACAATATCAACTTTGAATTTTTGTGTGTGCGTGTGTGAAAAAATATATAAAACCCTGGAGTTTAAGGACAATTTGTTTCCGTATCCTCCTCTAGTCACTCATAAATTTTTGAATACTCACTTCGAAGCACTCCATTCGTTTCAGGACTAAAAGAGTCTATGTAAAAACGGTCAGTAATGGCCATCAAGCCCAAAAATACTGAAATGCTATTGCTTAAAAAGAACAGTAACAATGAACCTCCTTAACAAGAAACTAAAGACAATCTTCAACAGACCAGGCACTTGTGGAGTAACACTAAGGACTTCATAACATTACAAACCTCTCCACTGTATTCCCTAAAGGCAACCAGATTAAAACAGACATTTGCTTCTCCTCTTGCACAAGGTTCAAGGTTTTAACCTCCACAAATTCAGCTCTCTACGTGTATGTCAAAATGCATAGAGGATGTCATCAATAGTTTCTCTGTATTTATTAAGCCTGCCTTCATCAGAAAACCACAAACTGCAAAATTTAATTCTTACCACATCCTTGTGAGATAAAATACAAATGTTACTACTCAAAAAAGGAAAACTAATGCAGAAATTTTAATTATTTTGAGCACCCTAAATCAACAGAAATCAGGAGACCCAAAAGCATCCATCACCTAATCCTTTCCACTGTAGAATATCTTCCTTCCAAACATGCTTACTAACAGCAAAACAGTCACATAAAGCACTGATTTTCTGTTTATAGTACATTACCTCTGGAGTCACACCACCAGGAAAAAAAAAAACCCACAGTACATCCTTACATTTACTTTCCAGCCAGCCCAAAGAAAAGTGACTGCTGTGATACCGGACTGTGTCCCATTCCCCCTTCTCCTCTCCTAAACCCCATACATTACTCCCATGGAACATATACAACGTCACGGGGTACCTTCTTCCACACCCCCGTCCCCCCAGTGCTTTCCACATCCCCTTGCATCACTTGCTTCCATTTTTGCATTTGAGTCTACAGTATCTTCGCAGATTTCATTATGAATTTGGTACTGAACAAAAAAAAACCCAAAAAAAACCACCAAAAATAAAGCAAACCCACCTCCAGGAATGTTCACTGACAAAGAAATTGCATCGCCTAGGCCTACTCTTGACACAAAGGCATCACAACTGGGGACAAGAGAACCAATATCTAACACTATACAATACAAAAATATCCACACATCCCATACACAACTATACTCCGTTCCAAAAAAGCACAAATTTTTAAACCAGGGTGATTTGCTGAGGCCACGGTGCTGTGTTCTGAACCAGCAGCTACCTCATGGTCTCCTGTGAGGGAAAAAATAGCACGCAGGCACAGCATTAATCAACGAAAAGAAAGAAACACCCAATTAAACTCACCTGGAAGGGCAGATCCATGGCACTGTTTCCAATCTGATTCACATTTGGCAGTGACCCACCATAGTACTGGCCACGACTCTGTCCCAGTTGCAAATACTGAGTTTTCTGCAGCTGTAACTAAAAGAAAAGGAGAAGGAAAGCGTAAGAGCAACTCATTTATTTTTCAACTGTTTTAACTAACTCAACTCAACCCCAAGTCCACTCTCACCGAAAGTGGATACCATCTATAAACAGCACGAATTCAACTTCTGCGAGTGGATGTCAACCTTCTCCACAAAGCACGGCTGGCAACCTGCCACGGCCGGTCTTGTGCGATAGCGTAAAGTGATGGAAGAAAAATCAACTTCGTAGTCAGCGATCGTATTCGATTTCCAAGAAATAACCGCCACATGAAACCGCATGGTTCTTATGTCACCTGCTATTCTGAAAACCAGGAGGTAAAAAACCCCGTGTCAGCCTGATCATGACTCTAATATCAAAATTAGCCAGCTGTTCATGCGTGTGACACACTCATAAGAAAGTCACCTTAATTTAGTATATTGAGTATACTGTTTAACCAAACACTCGACCTTTTCGCTATCTAGCTTTCCACCATTAGGTAAGCAGTCTTGTTTCTTGCACCGGGAAAAGCTCTGTAGGAGGGCAGAGACACAGGTTTTCAAAGAAAACCCCACCAGCCAAAGCAAAAAAAAACAGCAAAGAATTCCTTACTGAACAGGTATGCGTGAAAATAAATGTGACAGTCTGCAAAGTTTCAATGAACGCCAGGTATCACCCTTCAGTTCTGAATGACACCTCTCTACCGAAATACTCCAGCGTGCTTTCCCCTAGCTGTACACGCTGCTGGCGGACAAAAAAGTGTGCAAGAGAAAGCTGTTTCTCTTCCATTTGAACATCAACTTATTTTCGTTGTCGCTTCGTTCAGAACACTATACAGTCTCCACAGCTCATTAATAAGAGCTACAATTTTTGAGTAATCTTTTGTTAGTGACCTTTCTCAATTTTTTAATTTAGTAGTACCAATATTTAAAATAATTTCTCATTCAATTCTGTAATGATCCCGCTCAATACATCTAGATTTAGTACCACGCTGCCATCGAAGCCCTATTTTATTTACACTGATAAAGCAGAATTTGCAATCATCTGAACACAACAACCCAGCTCCCAGGGATGCATCTTCCAAGGACTCAAGAAACCACAATTAAAGTAGCAACGAAATAAGCTTACATAAGTTCCCTCTCCTCCCACTGTGGAGGAGTACATATTTTATAATGTATGTTGTTCCTCGCTAGATGTCAACTAGTTTTGCACTCTGAAATGCAAGAACGTTCCTAGATTGGTAGCAAAGAATTGTTTAAAGACTAAATGTTCAGATCTTGGACTAGATGCAGGTTGGTTGCTAAGGTACTGTAGTGTGTACATCAACAAATCTGGTTTAGTTTCATTCAAACAGATCCGCAAGCCTTCGCCTCGCAACGCCGGGGTTTTGAAGAGCAACGGTTGGAAAAGTACTAGAAAACGCGGCATCCCCAAAACTGGATGTTTACATGTGTGGTTTGGGTTTTTTTTCTTTACACTTTCTTCAAGCAAAGGAAACGGCAGGATGGAAACGAGTGGCCCTGCCTCTTACGGCTTCACCACAAAGGCCCTGAGGTTGAGTGAAGATGTTTCTAGCACTTTCCGTCTTGCCAATGCGATCTGTGCAGAGTCCTCTGATAGAACGGTAACAGCACAAGCGGGGATGCCGAGCGGCGTTGACAGTGAAGATACCACGCTGCACGCTGATAGCGCCAAGATAGGACAGAGAGAAAAGGCACCACTCGGCCTATATCATGCAGACATTTAGGGGTATATATATTAAAACAGTCCCCAAATAGAGGAGGAGAAAACAAGATCACCCCAAGGAAAACAGTGCACGCATTCTTCCGCCTTTAAAACTAGCCCTAGGAAAGCAACTCAAATGCCCTCTATTCACAGAACCTCCCCTAGAAGCCACCAATTTCCAAATACACAGCCAGCCAAAATCTGCATGCCTTAGCTGAGGGGCCGAAGTATTCCAAAAACTTACAAGACAACTCTTAGAGATGAAACCTCTCTATGGAACGGGCACTCTCAAAAGCCTCAACTATTCAGGCTGGATACCAGTCACAAAGTGGACGATGGTTTTTTTTCTTAACCAAAGGGCATATAAATCCCCTCACCCTGAAGACCTATAGAATATTCACACCGTGCCGTATCAAACGGTTCCAAAAAATCCCACCTAAAAAGCAGGAAACGCCCCCCTGCTTTTCTTTTGCAATCTTTTGACACGCAATTACAATCCGGAGCTCTCTAAGCAATACATGAAATTAGAGAAAGGCTCCGCGCCGGTATCACTTAATGAGTCACAGCCCCTCTAACTCCGAGCTGCAGATCCCTAAAAGCACAATATCAGAACTAGATGTGCTTTTTGCCTGGCCTGTACATATGTTTTTGTTGTTAAAAAAAGGCTTGCTTGGGATTTGTGCCAAACATTGAAGTAACTATTTCAACAGGTGTTGGTTTCTTTTAAAAAACCTACTATAAGACACCCAGGGAGGAGGGGGGGGGGGGTGGCTTTATGTTTTTGTAATGTTTTGGCCTTCCCCAGTACATACCTACCTCAAAGCATAATGCAACAAGGAGGTCACCGCTATTTGTCTTTCCACGGCAGTTAAACGTGGAAATGAGGAAACACAAGAGATCGAGAACTACAGCGGTTCTCAAAAACGAGCCTGTTAAATGGCTTTGCAGTATCATTAATTTTAGCAACGCTACCTTCGACAAACACTTTTGGAGATCCGTGCCAAAAATAAGAAAACTGATTGCTTGTTATTGCTGTCATCTATCATTACACCAGCGCGCAGCTCTGTGTTTGTTCCTCTCTTCGGCCTCCTGCCTTTGACGAGCGAGTGGCCCCCAGACTACGCGCGGCAGAGGAGACCGTCAACAACTGCCACTTGCAATCTGGGAAGATCAAGAGTAAGCAGAGCAGGCCGGTCCGCCGAGCGCCGCAAACCTCCAGCTTTTTAGCGCGTTAGAAAGCATGTTTGGATCCCGCGAGGTTGGACCTCGCCGCCATTCCGGCAGGAGAGCTCGAGCGAAACCAGCTCACGTCTTTCA
This sequence comes from Anarhynchus alexandrinus, assembly GCA_008711295.1. Lineage (NCBI taxonomy): Eukaryota > Metazoa > Chordata > Aves > Charadriiformes > Charadriidae > Anarhynchus > Anarhynchus alexandrinus. The sequence goes on along the minus strand of VUYV01000478.1, from coordinate 165,907 downwards.
AAGCAGAGGATCGGCACCGAAACCTGCGGGCTCGGAGGGAACTCGGGAGTCTCGGGTCTTACTAAGGGGACCTGCGTACAAAGAAAAGCAGCACCGAAAATGAAAACCAACATCGGTTGTGACTAAAGCGAACATTTCCTCCTTTTTCTCTAAAACTACCTTGTGAGGTGAATTAAGTGTATTGCACAATTCGGGGCTCGGGGATTAGGTTTGAAGAGGGGGACTGCGGGGTTTTTTTTTAAAAGAAAAAAAAAAAAAGAAGAAAAGCCTTTTCTTAATATAAAAATTCAGATTACTCTTAAAATGTTAACAAGTCTCATGACAACTCTAGCTTTATCTCCTGGGGTTAGATTCAATTAGTGGCAACTTGCTTTCTATATGAATTTAGATAGCGAAGTATGATAATGAATTACTCAGTGTTCACCGGATATATTAATTTCTTGAACCACGAGAACTTAGTGACTCTACTTTACAGCTTTTCCATTTATGTATTATGTGGCCAAGATAATAGCTCCTTGACAGTTGAAAATATTGCTAAATATTCCAGTTCTTTCCTGAGAAAGCTTTTGGTAAGGAAAAAGCTTTTGCTTGTTAAACCCTATTATTTCTGCTTTGGCGTTCTTGTTCAGAAGAAACGCTTCCCAAACGACAGATCCTAACTCAATCCGTAATTTCCCCTCCACCAGCATTTCTCTTATGCTACTTAAAGAAAAATGAAGATTTTTGAGTTAAAATCCAATTTAATCCTTAAAAATCAAGTACTCTGCACAAGCAAGTTTCTAGAATAGCTGAAAACATCCCCCAAATAAAAAGCTGACACACTGTCAGTTCGCCAGATTTGAAGTTATGTGAAAACAACGGAATTTCTGCAAAGCTGCAAGAGTAACAATCTGTGAGGCAGCAGCAGCACCTTTACAGCAAACAGGAAAGAAATCGTTACCATTCCATGTAGTAATTATGAATTTTCAAGCAATTACATTCTTAACTCAGCTAACAGTTGAGTAACACGACATGATCTTCCTCTGGTTAATGGAACCGGACACACACAACTTTGGTAAGAAATCAAAAATATTAGATTTAGCGTAATTACTGACTTGCTAACAGTGGAACTTTCTTCCAGATACTAGCTTTTATGTGAACCACCTCAATTTTCCACTTAGATTGGGTTAACGTTTGCTGGATATACAGCTGTGTTTGTGGGGAGAGAGTCAAGTTATACAGTAACAAAGAGAAAGGAGAGAAACATATCCCTAAAAGCATATCCAGTTTTCCTACAGACTTTCTAAGTGTCCAAAGTATGCAGATGGGAATCAAAGGAAGCATTTATTAAAACTGAACACTTCACCTTCTCTAAATTCTTCCCCAAAAATTCCAGGCAAATTACAAACTTATGGACAGAACTTAACTGTAATCAAATGGCAAATTTGACACTGGAATTAACTCAATCAAAATCCACTATAACCGTTTCTTTTAAAATGCCCTTTTAGTACATAAAAATTTGATTCCCATAACCGTAATAAAAGGGTGGAGTGTCCGTTTGATAAAAAACCCCTAAGGTATCTGATGAATACAGGAAGTAAGATTTTGTGATAACGGCTCTTTTGCTGGTTTGCAGTTTCCATACCAAGCTTTCTTATAAATTTTAGCTTTTCACTTCAGAAAGCTTTCTCTTTAGCATGTGGAGACTAATAAGCAGCAAAACAAGTGCAGATTAAAATTAGAAGTGTATTATTAAAGCTTAATTGGAAATTAAATTCTGTTTAAAGGATTAACTGGAAGTTTTAGAGCTCGAATTATAGGTAAATCCTGTTGTTCAAATCAGTTCAAAGTTCCCCAGTTGGATACGTCTGAAATTTCTCAGGAAGGCTTTCTCCTACAGCAACCAGAGGCAGGACCCACCACAGAAAAGAACACACAGTTGCCTGGAGTTTTTAAGCTGGCAGGGATTGATCTGGCATCCTCAGTAATATGTCACTGCTATTTTCTGATCACTGCCTAGGAACGAACTCGCAGCCCAAGTCTCGGTAGAAACCTCTGCCTCAATGAAAAGGCACTTATATGACTATTTTTGGCCTCTCTGCAGAAGAGCCAAAGATAGACAGTAGAGACCGAGCGCCCTTTTATCCTCAGAATTGGACTTTTCAAGTTACACAGTTAGGGCAGTGAGAGATAAACTTTCCAGGTCAAGCGACCACGCGCTGCCTCTCCTGCGAGCAAGCAGAAGGCAGAGTCTCTCCCAAACTACTAATCTGGCTTCTTTCTCCAGCATGAAATTAAACACTAAGTCAAACAAACCCTCAAGACAAGTCAGTTACTCAGTGGAATCCCAGTGGAAGTGTTTTCTTCCAAGGGAGATTTCTTCCCATTCACAATCCTCATGTTGATAAGCAAAGCAAATACAGTCTTAAAAAGAAAGATAAGTTAACATCAATTTAATTATTTGCAATTATTGCATTTAGACTTAGTGGCAATATAGCCATTAGCTAAAAATCACCTAATCACCTGTCTAAATATTACATTTAAAAAGTTCTTTATGTTTGTGGCCAAGCTGCCAAAAACTATCCAACAATTAAGTAACTGCTCTGACCACCAAAAGAGTTTGGCTCCTCCTTTCCCCTCAAATTAACCCTATTCTGTTAATATTCTAAAGCTTGTATTAGAATTAGAATTTTAAAAACCCTGCACTTGCTACCCAACCAATTTCTAAAATTAATATACATCAAAATAACTGCTCATTTACTGAAACCACTGTCCATGAAAGCTGTCTAGAATTTATTTAATTAAATGACGAAGGATTCACAAATCAATAAAAGAGAATCCCGGTAAGCCAAGGAAAAGAAAATTTAAATGTTAGCCACAATTTCATTAATTATAACAGGTATTCAGCCGCCAGTCCCTCTCTACACCAACAGACCCAGACACAATCTCATTAAAGCCAAGAGCCTAAAATTAATATCAATAATGAGAAGACACAGAAAGTTATTAGCAGAAAAAAGTTTCATGAGCGACGGAGGATGTAGTTTTATAACACAACCAAGCAGATCACGCCGTGGAGAACGGTCCCAGTGCTCTGGCTGCCTTTTCTTTCCCAGGAAAGCTGTATAACCTTGCCCCTCTCCTTGTACCAGAACTCTTATGACCTGAAAGAAATCTGGTTAAAGCAGCTGAACCAGCAGAAAAGCTGTGTGGGTTAAGCTTGGTCTCTCTTAACTTGCTCGTCCCACAACCAGCCGAATTTTTGATAGTAGAAGGGAAACAGGAGAGGACAGCGGGAGCCAACAAAAGGACATTTTCTTCCAATATTCAGCTACCAGACTAACTCAGCTGTGCGGTCCAATTTCACACTAAGTTTCAGAGCTGCCTGCTGAAGGTGATGTCTGAGCAAACCCCATCTTCACTCGCACGGAAGCTGGAAGGTATGACAAGAATGAGTCAAACGAACGAGGAGAGAACGGGGCCTCGCGGTACAGCAACCCAGTGTTTCTGGCTTCCCTCTGCCACCAGAGTTCCTCAGGACACTACATGAGCAATTAAGGCCTTTTTCAGAGGCAATTGCTAATTTTCAGGTTACTCAACACAAAATACTGGGGGGGTGTCAAAATTACCAATTGGGGTCTACAGTACTACTTCTCCTGGAGACTGGACCTGTGCAGCGAGTGTCGAAAGCACTTCAAAAAACTGAAGACCTGCGGTTGGGTTTTCCCCCTGGGTACCAAGTGTATCAAAGTGGACATTCAAAGCATCGATTTCTTCTATTTTACCGCTTGCATCTTAGTTATCCTCCTATAAAATGAGGATAATCACACCAGAAGAATATTGTAAAGATTAAGTTGGTTTTGAACTACTCCGACTCCTTAACAGTGCAAGGCTCAGAGCACTTCCCTGGGGGTTTAATTATCCTATCAGCAAAGCAAAGTTTGACGGTGCGCGCTCAGGCCCAGAGCTGCACACTGAACAATGTGGATAAATCAAGATACGTAACAGCCTCCCAGTAAACCACCATTATCTATTTTTGTGCTGAAAGAGGCTGGGGTCTCAGTCTCACTAAGGAAGAAGGAAATATATGATAAATTAATTAAGGACTATCACACCGCTCACACAGAAGGAGATGAATGAAGAATGGAAAGAGTTTTGGAATGCTTGAGTTTTTAATCTATACAATGCTTTTATAGTTTGAGGACAACTGATAAGTTAATACTGACCGTTTTTATAGTGCTATCAGGTTTTTAACAATTTATTGCAAATAATTAAAAAGACTTCTGTTATTTAGATGTTACAGATGAAAATCCACCTACGCACATTATCTAATGGCTGAATAGGTGGCTAAAGAAGAGATGGATGTCTATGTGCAATTTTAGCCCTTTACTTTCATTTTCCAAGCAATTAAAAATTAGACAATGAGTTCTAGTAACATCAATACTTTCCCTTTCATCTGAGCATGCACACGCAGAAGCGTATGTACAATAGATGTTTCTTTTCAATCCAAAGAATGTCCTGATAGTCAGGAGCAATAAACCTTACGATGTAAACCCCCTTCTTTTAAATTTTCTTGCAGAGCACCTAATGCCACTCTGCCTAATATAAAAAAAAAGTATCAGGAAACTACAGTTCAAGTTCTATCAAAGACACTGATTCTCTAGAAAAAGGCTTGACCACAGAGCTAGATAAAAAATATCTAGAATAACACAGAAGTACGCAGTCTGCTATCAGCCCCTTAAAGCTAACACACGCTGTAGATATAAAAAGGGAACTCCAAAAACTGTGTTCCTCTCAAAATCAGAACACGTTTAAATGTGCCTGCTGCAAAGCAAGTGACACCGTTCTTTTATTTCTGAATAATCAACCATTCATGGCAACAACAGCGAGCGAACACGGCACACAGAGTAACGCTAGAATAGAAAAAGTGTAGCTCGCTTCTTCACAACCCTTCCTGGCTAACGGAGACGGACTATGCAGACTAATTTATCACAGAAAAAGAAAAGAGAATCCCTTGCACTTCTCCCTCATTTGGGCTGTCACAATCAGGAAGAAACACCATCAAGCCAGATTTCTAAAGTAACTTATTTCCTGCCGTTTCAAGTAGTGATCCAACAGCAGCAGTGGATCCAAAGGCACAGCTGTTCCTCCCAGGAAGACTGGTAAAGGAAATGAAGCCTGAAGTTTAGAGGAAAGGTATAATCCGCAGTGATAGCAGCTGCTCTGTCTGGGTCACTCGGGATTTAAAATATTCCATCATCAGAGTTGTAACAAAATGTTTTGCAATGATGGTTTGGTTTGTTTTTTTTTTTATGAATTTTAGTATGTTTTTATTTTCATAAAAGTGAAGATTCTAACACTGGCTAGAAACAGACAAGTGCGGACAACCCCAGCAAAAGTTTCCCTTGTTGCCTCTGCCAATCATATTTGGCCTTCTAATGCTCTTAGCATCCCGGCGCAATAGATATTGCAGAGAGAAGTACTACCACGCCAAAACAGGAAGCCAAACGTCTACTACAAACTAAGTGAAAATTACCACGAAAAAATCCAGACATATGGTATGAACTGGATTTGAACCCATGCTTTTAGAACTGCTACATCATTGTTTACTCTTCCATCACCATAACTGTCATTTAAGTCACTTTCAAGTATTTGTTCCATTATCACATCGACATGTCAGGACGCAAACAGAAAAACTCTGCAGGCCAGCCAAACACAGTCATTAAGAATAAAAAATCCAAGAAAAGGAGAAAATGCATTTTTGCTTTCCTTTTTTTTTAAAGGGAAGGAATCTGTTGTAATATATTGGAATTTAGCAGCCACAATAGAGCAACAGCTTTGTTTCTGCCACACCAAAACACTTCACTACCAACTTTTTAGTCCTAGCGGAGCTGCAAAGTGCACTGCACTTGATTTTTACCACTGGATAGCCACCAAATATACTTTTAAAGGACTGAGGGTTTTCCCAATGCAGTAAAATACTCTAATTTTCTCAAAGACTTCAGAACTTAACAACAAAATGGGGGGCAACACATTCAAGGACCAGAACCAAAGGGGTTCTGCTGCAGCCTGGGGGCGTCCCAGCTCACACCAACTCAGTGCCGGGGGCTGCGCAGAGGGAAGGGAAAGCAGAATCCTCCCCCTTTATCTCTGGGAGCCAGAGCTTGAAAGGAAGATGCCATGAAAAAACAAACTGGGAATCACAAGAAGGTGTTTTCATCATTAGAGTAATGAAAACTGCCAGTCAGAGGAAAGGGGACAGCAAGAATGCTAACTTAAGATTTTTATAAACCTGATTAAGCTTAAAGGTTAGCTGACAGTACTACATACACTGCAGTTCCAGTTGCTTACCAGTAAACCTGCGAGGTCTCGAAGGGTGTGCATCTACTGCGCATGGGTCCCTGGCAGCTGCGTAAAAGCCTCTACAAAATTAAGGCAGTCCTGAACGATCCTGTGCTTTGAAAAGGAGAACGGAGATGATGGAATCAGCTCTAATCTCCAGTATCTACGACAATGCTAGCCATTTGAGGAAGGTATTCCTATCGGTTTGGTTTTGGGACTATCCAAAACCATCTAATTTTTGCAGCTAGCATGTCCACGAAGCAAAGAACTGCAAAGGCAAAGATCGCTTTCCCTCTGTTCCAAGGCGCAGCCGTTATCACAGGTTCTTCCTCATGGAAAAACCGTCTTGGTCACCTGGCTGATCCACGGAGCCAAGAGCAGAGAAGGGGAGAGAAAGCAAACCTGGAAGGCTCAGACACAGCCCGAGCCCACGCAGCTGAGGTGCAAAGTGTCACTACTATAAACCAACTCAAAATAAACTTCTCCCAACTGGTAACTGTAATACTGCTTTGCTAAAGGCATTATAATCCAGTCAAATAAATTTCATTCATAAGAGTTGAGATATATATTGATCAGCAAAGCTTAAACAGGAATCATCTGAATCCCTGCCAACTAGCGATCACTGCACTTTTAGCGCTCCAAGAGAGCCAATTATTACTCATGAGTTCATGATGTTTTCTTCACCTTCCTGTTGAACAGATTATTTAAGACCTCAAATCACTTAACTGGATTGTTTTGTCCTGTTATGAGTCATCTACAAATTCCAAGGCACCATTAGATTCCCCTTCAGGAGCTGCAACCAACTCCCCAGATTGCCTCAGCTATAAAATTGTGAGGAAACGGGGTTATAAAAATTACACACACACTCGGACCTCTACCCCAGATGGCTTCTAGAATTCATGTGAAAGTGAAAAGATCTCACCCCCTAACGTACACTCACTGTTTATAACCCACCCCAAATCTGCATTACACTCCAAATCAAAACCCCTTTTGCTTGTGAGCCCAAAGAGAACAAACCAGAACGTTTAACTTCTGCAGAGAAAGAGGGAGGGGAGAGGGAAGAAGGTAGTAGCCTTTAATGCTGCACTATTTTTTTATTATTATTTATTTCTGGTTTACACCAGCAGAACTTCGAACAGCGGCACTTTACGCATTAGCTGCATTTAACTTTCTCCAAAAAATGAACTAATACGAACTATGTAATGTTTTGGGGTTTGCGGGTAAAGAATCGGTAAGAACACACCTTGCAGAATCTGAATAAATAAATAAAGTAATAATAATAATAAGTAAAAAATAATAAAATTTAACACACAGGCCGTCACTCTGCGTTTAAAAACACTTTGCTATTTCTGGTGAACAAAGGTTTACTGTTTAAAACTTAACAGTCACAACTGAGTAGCAAGTAAAAACAGGATACAGCACAACGAGAGACTTAAAATAGTGACTATTCTTCCGAGTTCTGCTCTATCACCGGGCAGCGCGCCAAGCTACGCTACAATATGAACCAAACCTGATTTGCACTGCTTTCAAAAACAAACCAGATCCCGTGTCAGTTCTGCAAATGCCACCCTTCTTTTCTGCAAGGGTTTCAAAAAGAGAAAGGCGTGTACGTTGCTGATAATCCAATATAATACATCAGAGAGGACTCATGCTTGAAGCTCATTGATTATTGGATATCCGGAAGGCAAAGAATTCTTTTTGCTATATTTAAATCTAACGCAACGCTCTCAAAATCTGTTTATTTTCATGATCATTATTAGCTAACAATGTACTTTTAAAGAAAATACTTAGTCTGAGCAGGCCAATATATATGTTTTTGCTGGTTGATGGACACTTATGAGAACAACAGAGAATGAATGTCCAGTCTAAAAAAAAAGTTCTTAAACTATCCCCATTCCTCCTATTGAAATTCTCAGAAAAGACGAAATAAAAGCAGAGATGCCCTCATTAAGCAGGATAAAAATAGCTTTTATGTTCCATTTTTTATTTTTAGCTAAAGAATGAAAATTCTGTTACGTAACCCTACAAGTTTTCGTAAATTAGGAGACAAGCAGGGCATGTTTGCACCCTTTGGAGTTCACCAGCGACCCGGAGAGCACCCAACTCCGCACCGACAGTAGCCACAAGCGCTGCTGGTTCAGTTAAAAACCTACTGGTACAGAATAAACGTGCGATTTAGCTCCTGCCGAGGCTCACGGTGGTTCACACGCAGAGAAAGCCATCTCACGATGACCTTCAGTCCAAGATACCAAGATAAAACTTCACCCTCCCCAAAACCACCATGGCCTTTGCAGCACGTTCTTCCCTCCAACAGTTCCTCCCACTGCAGCTCAAACTTAAGCCCTCCTATTACAGCACAAGAAAACTTTCGTAGCTCTTAAGGCGACGCATCAGACAATTCTCTAGGTATTAAAAATATCTGCCATTAGAGTCAGAATTCTTCGAATGCAAAAGGCTCGTACAACGTAATCGTTTCTCCACACAAGAGAAAAATCTAATTACAATGAGAAGGTCAATAAGACATTTGAATCTGAGTAGGCTGGTGGAAACTTGTGCAATATTTCAGATATTGTTTTTGCTCTTCCCTTGCAAGTGGAGAAATGCCACAGAGGCGGCGAAGGGGAACGGCGTCTTGCGGAATTGTGAATGCAAGGCTGCAAGAAGGACAGTCCTCGTCCATTGCATTTACAGACGCAACAAGGAGAAACCCAGTAACACCACTTCAATAATTGGTGAGTGCCGAACGGATGCCATGAATACAATATACATAAGACTCTGCAAGGAAAGAAAAAGGTGCAAAGTCAGTATATTAAACAATCACTGCCTGCCTTTTTGCTACTCAGGGGTTTTTCCCCCATAATCCAGCTTGTGGATGTCGAAGCACCACTTAAGGACTTCAGAGCCAGAAAAATTTTCTGCACAGCTTCACATCGCTACAAGATACTGCTTCTACAACAGGTCTACAGAGGCACCAATGTACAGAAAGGCAGGTCACAAGTAACTGATAGTTCTCAGCTCAGACAGCCTATCACCATCTGCCTGAAGATACATAGATTTTGGAAAATCAACTCAAATTCTCTCCCCTTTGAGACCTCGGCTGTCCAAGGAAAATAATATTAACATAAATAGTAATAGCTGGGCATAAAAATTAATCAAAAATTCATCTAACAGAACTGCAGTCTGCCATTAACACATCTTACTACTACGCAGTGATAAGTAACCACTCTAAAAAACACGAGCGAGTAGCCCGGCAGGGATATCACAGAGGATATTTTCTCAGTCGTCAAGAAAAGCGATAGACCAAGCAGCCAAAAAAGTAAAATACACATTGAGAAAATCTGCCTGTAAAATACAGACTTTTAGACAAGGATCATGAAGTGCTGTAGAATTATTACTGAAGCCTCAAGCCAGAACGCATCATTTCATTCTCCTCTACTTCATTATTTAAGACCCATTTTTTGTGGGCGTGTGTTGTTGTTGTTTTATTGCAAAGGATTGTTCTGGTACAAGGGGAAGAATTTTCAGTTCCCAAGAAATAATTTGCAAAACAAGACTATTATCAACACTCAGTTACAACTTTATAATTTATAAAGTACCAATGAGATCATACAAAAACATCCCTGGTTGACAAATACGCACTTTTGCAATGCTCGTTTGGCTCGACAAGTACCAGTGGAGATCTTGACGGAAATCTTATTCCTGGATATCACTTACACAGCGCTAAACATGCCACGCAAACCATTTAAAACAAATTAAAGCTACATTTTAAATATTAACTCCTACGCACTATCAGATACACCGATCTTAGCTAATGACTTAATAAAGACTCACAAGTTTGGCTACCACCTCAAGTTTAAACCAAAGCCCTTGAGACCGCATTTGTTTATCGAAATGCAAATAGTTGAGACCAAAAGGAAAAAAAAGGGAAGCAGCACCGACGTCGCAACCAGTCGCTGTCACAAAGTGAACACTGCTGCAAGCTTATACTCACAAAAAAATCTACCAGATTTTGACAGTTTGCTCCTTTTCACCCACTTACTCCAATCCCGTCAGCTACCATATATCCTTTGACTACAAAGCAACAGCTACTCCAGCACATCTACAAAAACACCGGGGTAAAATTCCAAGCCATCGCAAACAGAAATGTTATTTTAAAAGAGAAAAGCTTATTTTCTTTAATTTTTTTAAGACAGAGTATTACATTTGCTGAAAAGTGCCCTGAAGAGTACTTGAGTTGCAGATCCTACATTAGGTACAAACACATTGATGCGAGCACGGGAGATACCATTAGAGGCGGATCGATGCTGGCGGGGAGATTGACAAAATCGCTGTAACGCAGCCCAAGAAAACGCTCTTTTGCAATTACAGATAGATAATAGAAACCAAAGACAAATATTTAGCCTTTAAGACATTTTGTTTACATCCCTATTGATCATTTTTGAGAAGATGTCTACTTTTTTGCCAAATTAGTATTTTATTACCACTACAATGAAAGTGTCTAGAACTAGCTGGTAATTTCTTCCAGAACAAGCTACAGGCCTAGGCAGAGCAGGAAACTGCTGGGGCTAAAGCTCACCCCACAGAAACCCCAAACCCACTGGTTTAATATGGTCAGCCCCTGATGCAACCCAACCCGGCCATGCCGGAGCTTGCACCAACACGGCAGCAGCAGGAGTGAAAGAATACACGAGCTCGAACGTGCACCATGCCGCTGCCTCAGCAAAGAATCAGGGTCTTGATCTTGATAAGGTACGGTAAATGCTTCGTAACTAAAATCAATGACATCAATAAATTGATCATAGAACTGAAAATAAACCGGTTAGTGCTAGAAGTAGCGGTTTGATGAAGAGCAAATTAAAATAAACGTTGTTTCCAAATCAGCACAGGTAATCTAAGATGGTTAGAAAAATTAAAACATAGTTTATGCATGGTAAAAAAAAATTCAAATAAAAAGTCATCTGATTGAAAATCATTTGTAACTGTAGTCAGGTTTCTCAACACCGCGCCCTTACACAATCACATTATGGGCTTTCCAGGGCTTAGGGGTTTCCCCCCCTCCTTTTTTTTTGTGCTATGTAAAGAACAGCTCTTTTCTGTTTCATCTAACATGTACTGAAGAGAGTTTGTGTATAGGCCACATGGTGACTAAAATCATTTCTCAGTACAACATATTCTTGAAAAATACTTTAAGGAACGATTCCTGTTATACTGTTTTGTGGTCTGATGATTCGCTCAGGCAGAGAATGCTCGTTTACCTCTGCCCTTCTACTGATGCCAGCACATAATTCAGATTAACACAGCGTTGACTCCTCCTGTCGACTGATGTTTCTGTCACGTCTGTTAACTTCTACAGGTTTGTACCTCCTATATTCGCACCTATAACTCAAAGTCATCAAAACTACATACTTCAGTTTGCAAATACAAGACCAAGAAAACCAGTAGCTAGACCTAAAACTTTTCAGGATTTTAACTACAGGCAAAGCTCACCTCTGCAAGAACAGCTTTGCAGCTCAGTACCTCACTCTGAGGGAAAACCCCAAATCACCCTCAAAGAGTTGGAAGAGCTGACTGTACATAACCTCGAGAACGTGTTCTCTGACTAAATGAGTAGCTTCTATAAATGCAAATTACTGCAAATGCTCTCCGCTGCTGAAGCTAAAGAACACTTTGAAACGCAACACACTGAGTTGAGTTCCACATGTTCATCCTGTGAATTACAATTAATACGTTGAAATACAGCGGTTGTACAATCATAGTTTCACGTGCCTACAGATCCTCAATAGCTCTGCTACATCATTAAAACAGACGGACTTGGCCACTGCACAAAAAGAGACTTTGCCTGAGAGCCGAAGCAAGCAGCTGTAACACATGGTAATGATGGAGTAATAATAAAAAAGTCATTGTCTCCTTAAAAAAAAAAAAAATAAATAATAAATGACAACAAAAACCTGACTGGGCTTACCAGAAGAAACATTACACTGCTAAGTGAGGTATGCGAGTTCTCCGGCATGGCATATCAGAAGCCGAGTCGCGTGTTTACCTTGGACAGCTCAGACGAGTTAAGGAAAGCTGAGCGTTGCACAAGAACAGAGATTCTTTGTGCCCCCGCGGGTAGCTCACCTCGGCATTTTCACTCTCTGATTTACAATAATTCTTTCAAAGAATTAACGACACCGCACCATTATTTCAGCACGTTCAAGGCAGTTACTCGCCCGGCCTGCGTTTGTCAAAAGAAGGATGATGCCCACAGCCAGTGGTACAGATGCTGCCACGTGGGGAGTGGATTTGGCGGTACAGAAGCCGACTGCCTTGGTTCTGCGTCCGGCTCCATCAGCGAAGTCAGAGGAAGATCACAGATGAAGCCTAAGCGACCTATTTCTTGGCCTGGAAACGTGCAAATTCAGGGTCGAAACCCTGTATTTGGGAAAGTAACAAAGAAGAAAAACACTGTCTAGAGCGTGAAGTCACGATTAACGCTTCTGTTTTGAGAGAAACTCATGATACTATTAAATTGACCAAAACTACTTCCAGCTGAAAGCATTATTCTCCGTGCTTGGAGGGCTCAGTCCTGATTTTGATGCATTTCTTTAATATCTTTCAGACATTCAAAAATACTATTACGTAGTCGGGAATTTCTTTTTTATCAAATTATTTAATAAAAACATGCTGGAGACATTAGGAAACAGTGCGACACTGTGTCATCATCATTAGTGTTCCTCATTTTTAAAGCCGCAGATTAGCATTCCTGATTTAACTAAGCTTTTAAATATTGTTTTGCATACGATCTACATCGAACGATGATCTGTGAATGTACAAAGAGACATTTTGATCTCTTCCACAGCCAGCAGGAACAAGTAAATGGGTAACTGTCTCATATATAAATACAAATTTTGTTACAGGGAGGTGTGTGCCTGTGTATGTGTTTTACACACACACGGATACAAACTATGAGGTTTTTTACTTGATTTTTATTTAATTTCACTTCAGTCAAATGGCCATCTATGGATAGCTATGCCATTATAATATATTCTGCTTGAAAAAATTAAACTAAACCAGGACCTTTGTATTAAAAATATTCAAGTTTAAAACATAAACACCGACTTTTTACTTCACACAGTTTTGAAGAACTCAAAAAAGCAACGCAGGCACACACAACTTTTGATAACACCTAAAAATACGCAAGGAAACCCTGTCACGGCACCATCATACAGATTGACAAAGCACTGTATTATCTACTTGGGAACACGGAAAATAAGTTTAGTGTCACTGAGGAATACAGGTTATTACTAAAGATCCTCTTTTTGAGAAGTGCTGTTAGTAGTAGCTCGTTGAGACACCTTCTGCAAGTTGCCTGCGTGGGGGACTGTGTGTGCAGGAAAAGACTGGGTAAGTAGTGCTGGAATTTCGCAGAATGACTCCAAACTTCACCATTAACCTGTTTTTTCTCCCCTGTTTTCACTCCAGCAACATCAACACCAGCACAGCCCTCCAGGCAGGTGGGGCAGGGAGCCAGGGCCGGCTGGCAGGTTTTTGGAGTTAGGGGTTTGGGGGGGTCTTTTTTTTTTTAAGGTAAGACTACAAGGTCCATAAGAGGGAGCTCAAACACAGCTCCGACTGAAATCCCTCAAAACTAAGTGACTTTAACAATATATATCAAAAAAACAACCCTGGAAACCTGAGAACATCTCCAACTGAACAAGAACCACCTTTAAAATGCAGGTCATGAGCTACGCCCAAATTTTCTTTAAAATCTTACATTCTCTAGCATTTGAAGAGCTCAGCACTATCTGTGTTATCCTGCATGTTAATGTTTTGTTAATAACAATTTTAAAGGGCAGTGACAGCCTCGTATGAGTAAATACATGCAACGCAGCAAGCATCACTGGGCTGTGTTACAACAGAAATTGAGAGTAGGCCCTGGTAAACAACCCATCCTCAAAACACAGAAATCAGTGCAGTTCTAAAATTTCATGCTTCGCATAAAAAAAGGAAAGCAGCAGAACCACAAGTAAAATACAGGAGTCAATGTCGCACAGAAGAAAAACATAAAAACCCTCCTCCTCTTCTCACCCACTTTGTTACTATGGGACTCGCAGAAATCTCTGGATTATAAACACGAAGGTCCCACTCACAAGACAATTAAGCAGCTCCAGTGCTTCTATCGGCCACCCACCTCCACGACTCTTCGCAAGGTCTGTGTCTCCCAGAAAAGCTAAAATGCATTCTTGAATTTGCCAGCTGAAAGACAGGACTTTGTTGCTCCTGAGAACAGGGGAACACTTCAGAAACCAAAGCGATTTATTTTTCAAAGGATTTTTTTTTTTTCCCTACTGAATGGTGAAGTCAATAGAGAAAGGAGTTAATATCATGTTCTGTTTTGTCCTGGGCAAGAAAGATGTATCATAACTTAAAAATCTCAGATGGACGGAACAGCATAAATAGGTGGAAGATTACCAAGTCAGAAAGCAAGCTCAGAAACAGCATGTGTATGCACAAGAAATGGTGGAACAGTAGTTCTCTGCCTCTGCTACACCAGTAACTAACAATAAAACAGACAAGATGGTAAACATTGCAAAAAGACAATTACTAATAATGAAAAGGCAACAGAAATTTTGGGCTGCTTCCACAAACTGAGTAACGCATTTTCAAACTGACAGCAAAGTGTTGGTTGCCAAATGAAAATGAGAGCAAACAGCAAAGTTGTGCTTAACCCCTTTTTGCTTTTATATTGCATTTTAAACATAGATGAAATCATGGAATTTAGAAGAAAAAGTCTACAAAGGAGACATTTTACTCAGCTATTTGGTCAGTGTTTCCATCACTTCAGTACCCAGAATCCTCAGAAAACTTATTCATCTTGGGTCCTTTTCTCAACACCAGGTTCTTGAAAATAAGATGGGTTTCCATCTGCAAAACCTGGGTTAGGAACACTCAGATTTGGGAGAAACTGAATTAGGATTCTGACTTATCTTGCAGAAGGTGAACGCTAAACGTAAGAGCTAATTGAAGGACAACCTATAATTGCAGACTTAACTCTCTCTCAAGAATATCCCACTCTCGAGTGGCGGCCAAGGACTGACCACCAAAAGGCGAAACCCCGGGGTACTGAGCTACGTGACAGAGGTGCAAGAAACAAGACGACTCCTGTGACTGCAAACATCTCTACATTGTCCTCGCTCTGCTCCCAACTAACTCTAACAGTGACTCTAACAGCATCCTCTATGAAACACTAACACATAGTTTAGCACAGACAAAGCTTCGGCCTCACGCCTTCCCGAGCAGGAGCTGACAGAAGCACCGTGCCTTTCTTTTACATCTGACCAGCAGCAGCACCAATTCAAAACAAATATTTACCCTATTCTGCCACAGAGGAATAAAAGGAAACATTTTACTGCATATCCCACTGTAGGCTCTCTTGTTCCCACTCCTGCGGAGGTTCAGCCACAACCAAGATTGTAAATTTTCTTTAGACAGTTGAAAGAAAAACAAAAATGTTGACACAAGCAGGTGAGACAAGAACCATACAGAAAAGCTCCGACATCCCTATACCTAAACCAGAAAAGGCATCTGATGTTCCGAAAGCGCATTCGTTATGCCGTGAATTTCTGCTGATGGGCTTTGCAGAGACATCAGAAGCCGGGGAGGATTTGGACGTGCAGCAATTTGCACCTACGACAACTGGAGTGTAACAGGAACAACATTAGCGACACCAAGTCCGGCAGCTCCCGCCGGCTCTCTGCACCCCCCGTGGGGTCTCTGCGCACCCCCCACAGCGGGGAAACGGGGGCTTTACCGGGGCTTTAGCAGGCGGGGGCCGGGGCAGGAGCCTGCCCTCCACACCTGAGGGAGCAGGGGATGCTCCGCAGGGCCCCGAAGGCAGCGCTCCTTAGGCAGGGGGTGCAAGGCTGGGACCCCCTGCCCCAACCTGGGCCTGTCCTGGGGTGAGGAGCCGGGACCCCCCACCTCAGACCCGGGTGAAGAACCACGACCCCTTCCCTCAGACCAGGGCCTGTCCCGGGGTAAAGGAACCGGGACTCTCCTCACACCGGACTCGGTCTCAGGTGAGGAAACAAGACCCTCCCTCAGACCAGGGCCTGTCCTGGGTGAGGAATCGGGACCCTCCCTCAGACCCAGGGCCTGTCCCAGGTGAGGAACCGGGACCCTCCCTCAGACCCGGGCGAAGGAACCGGGACCCCCCCCTCAGACCCAGGGCCTGTCCCAGGTGAGGAACCGGGACCCTCCCTCAGACCCGGGTGAGGAACCGGGTCCCCCCCCTCAGACACGGGCGAAGGAACCGGGACCTCTCCCCTCAGACCGGGCCCTGTCCAGGATGAGGAACCGACGCCCCTCTCAGCCCTGTCCCCCCCCCGACCCAGCCCGGCACACAGCAGCCCCCACCCAACCGGGCCGCCTCCCGCAGAGACGTGAGGGGGCTGCCCCGGGGCAGAGCCCCCCCCTCCTACGGGAGGGGGACCGGGGGCTCCCCCCGCGCCGGGCCCGCGGACCGCACCTGCCCCCACCGCCCCGGTGCCGCTCTCCCGAGGATGCTCCGGGGCCGGGGAAACCGGAGGG
>VUYV01000478.1:105385-148968 GCA_008711295.1 Anarhynchus alexandrinus | reverse complement strand
CGCGCGCGCGCGGGGAGGGCGCGGGCGGGCGGGCGGCGCCGTCTCACCCGGTGGGCGCGGGTCAGGCTCAGGTCCTTCATGACCTCCTCGAAGGCCGCCGTCTCCTCCGCCTGCTTCTGGTTGTGCAGCGCGATCTTCTCGCTGAATTTCCGCGGGTTGTTCGAGGCCGCCATCTTCCCCCGTCCGCATCCCCCTCCCCGCGCCGGAGGGGGNCGCGCGGCGCGCATGCGCGCTGCCGCCCGGGCGCGCTGAGGCGGCGGCGGCGGTGGGGCCAGTGGCGGTGTCCCTCCGCCGTCCCTCCCTCTCTCGGTGGCCTCTCCCGGGGGGACGGCGACTCCATTGGGACAGCGGCGTCCTCCTGCGGAGCTTGCGGGCACCCCCGCCTCCGTGCTGCCCCGGCCGGGGACGAGCGTCCTCGGGCAGGCCCCGCGCGTCGCGGCTGAGGGAGTTTCCCGCCCAAACTCGGGGCGGGCCCTGGTGCTGCCGGTGGCCTCCGCGGCACGACGAGCGGGGTTGGCCGCCGAGCCAGGCTGGAATCACAGAGCGGTTTGGGTTGGAAGGGAGCTTAAAGACCACCCAGTGCCACCCCCTGCCCTGGGCAGGGACACCTCCCACCAGCCCAGGTTGCTCCAAGCCCCGTCCAACCTGGCCTTGAACACCTCCAGGGATGGGGCAGCCACAGCTTCTCGGGGCAACCTGTGCCAGGGGCTCACCACCCTCACAGTCAACAATTTCTTCCTGATAATTTAGCTAAATCTCCCCTCTTCCAGTTTGAAGCCATTCCCCCTCGTTCCATCACTCCATGCCCTTGTAAAAAGTCCCTCCCCAGCTCTCCTGGAGCCCCTTTAGGCACTGGAAGGGGCTCTGAGGTCTCCCCGGAGCCTTCTCCAGGCTGAACCCCCCCAACTCTCCCAGCCTGTCCTCCCAGCAGAGGGGCTCCAGCCCTCGCAGCAGCTCCGGGGCCTCCTCTGGCCCCGCTCCAACAGCTCCGTGTCTTTCTGCTGTTGGGACCCCCCCGAGCTGGAGGCAGCACTGCAGGGGGGTCTCCCCAGAGTGCAGCAGAGGGGCAGAATCCCCCCCTCACCAGGGTGCGGGTGGCTTTCTGGGCTGCCAGTGCACATTGCCAGCTCACGGTGAGCATCTCGCCCACCAACCCCGCCAAGTCCTTCTCGTCAGGGCTGCTCTCCAGCCATTCTCCACCCAGCCTGGATTTGTGCTTGGGATGGCCCCAACCCACCTGCAGGACCCTGCACTTGGCCTTGGTGATGGGTGACGCCAGGTGGAAACAAGGGGGGGGTTGTTTATGTGTCCCCACTGGGCACTCAAATACCAAAAAACCTTACCCCGAAGTGGGAGGTAAATCCCAAATCTCAAAACAGCCAAGTATTTTTTAACCAAAGAATCTAAAACCTCAATGTTACGTTTGTTGTTTTTTCTGTCTAAAGTTACTGAGAGGTTCAGAAAATGGAGTCGGGAGAATTTCCTGAGCAAACCAGTCGTCCCAGCACCTCACGCAGATCAGGCTGGCCTCTGTTGAGGCACGAGGTGAAAAAGGCAGCCAGCTCCTATTCATCCGCCGGCCAGTGCTCAGATGGAGCAGCGTGTACAGCAGGGAAAGAAAGGAAAACAAGCTACGCATTCATTACCAAGTCTTTTAAGATAAGCAACAGTTCGTACTCTGTGACTGCTGTCTCTTCCTGCAAGATAAGAAACATGAAGCTACGAGACAGGCAATACCTGTACAGCAGAAATCTAGTACCAAGATACCAAGTAAAGTATTTCTGGCAAAGGTTTAGGAATTGGAAAAGTCTCCCATTTTCCTGGTCCGTTTAGGTGTGCTGTACAGCGAAGCAGAAGCTGCTCCTGCAGCTCTGTGCTGAACTACGCAGAACAAAACGGTGCAGTCTCCCCACGCAAGCACGTCTTTGCTGCCAAACTCCTGCGAGCGCATCCAGCTCCACCCTTCTCCCTCTCCTGTGGCGTTCAGCATACGCAGACTTCTTCTCGGTGAACCCCAACTCTACGTCAACGCCACCGGAGGCTCGTTTCCCCTCCCCGAGGAGTCAGGACCTTGGCCGACACAGCCGGGGATGTGTGTGGGACGCAGCGTATCTGCCACGGGGACGGGATGACAGGCAGAGCTGACCCTTGTGAGATGCGAGCGGGCAGTTCTAGGGAGTACAGCTGTTTCGAAACACAAGCTTAGGCTGCTAAGCCATTGATTCCAGCTGTGCTAACATCAGATGGGTGCAAAGCACTGTGATGTGCAGGACACACGCATTAGGCAGTAATAAATCCTGACGGTACTGTTTCCCAACACCCACACATTGCCCTTTACACTTTCTTTTTTACAAAGCGACAGAGATAAAGTGGACACTCTCCTTTTTTGGTGCATCGCTCTGGCCCTGAACAGTGCTTACTCCAGGAACCAAATCCTGTCACGGTTGAACTATCAGATCAAAGAAATTAGACTCTGCTCTCACTTCCACTACTGATCACCTTCGTGGCCTTGGTTCAGACAGTTTAACAGTCATTTATAAGCGTTTCCTGCCCACGTAAAAATAAGAGATTATAATTATCCACCGCTGCAAGGCTGTTAAGAGATGGATGGATGAAACTCAGTTCAGCAACTGGCAGGATTAGCATTAGCCACAAAGTCACGTCCTACCCTAAATTCTAGTTGCCAACTTGCACTTAAAGTTTCTGACGGGGTGTGAGATACCATCGCAGAAAACAGAGCTGGGATTTAGAAGATCATCCAGGCCCTGGCAGGATTAGCCCTTCCTCTGTCATTCCTGACAGATGTTAGTCTAACCACTTCTTGCATTTTTCACCAGGAATAAACAGCCGGCACGCATAGTCAGTTAAATACCCTCTGGCTGTGTACATGAACAGCGTACGACCTGCAAAATTGGCCTGTCACGCTAAAAGCATATAAATCATAAAGATTTAACACTAAGATACCTATTGTCCACATTGTTTTCGCTCAAGAAGCGAGACGATGATAAATAATTTGTTGAGTTAACCTGGATTTAATACCATAGGTGGTAATATCAAGCATCTAGAGACCCGGCTGCCACTCTGCCTCTTCTCTAGCACCAAAAGATTAAGTGCCCGAGATGAAACTTGATAAATTTTCCCCTCTTGGATCTCCTGAGATTGAAGAGAGTGAAATCTCCCCTCCGACGGCTGCTCCTGCTCGTGGTTCGCAGGGAAGGAACGCAGATGGCCAGGGAGGGGGGGGTCACAACTTCCTCCCTTAAGACGACTCCCTTTTCTTATTGTTTTGCCTGTGGGGCTTTATCAGATTGAACTCCAGCGTGCAACCTGGACCCTGCTTCTGTTCTTAAATTCTCTGCTTTTAAAACAGTTTGCGTAACAAACGTCTCTTCAATACAACATTTGTGTTTGCCGAGTCGCTTCTGGAATTTCTCACCCACTCACAGCTCCACGTTTTGGGGTGTGGGTGGATCTGAATGGCTGCTAAGTGCATGACCTAGCAGACAATGTAAATCTTGACTGCATTAAGGCATTGGCAAGGAGATGTTTTAGACGGGTGCCAGGTTTCCTTCTTCCGCCACCGAAGGAGATATGCCATGCCTTTGACAAAATGATGAGCTCATACCGTAAGTATTATTTATGTCTCCTGCCGTCTTCACCTTGAGCACATATGGGGCCATGTGAGAACAACTTGATCTCACTAGAAAGCTGCGATGGGATCCCCCGAGGCAGCAGCTCCATCTCCCGCAGCCTTCCAGACGCGTTATGAAAAAGTTTCTCGTAACGGAGAACCAGAGCTTTGCTCTGAAGCAAACAAAGAGTCATTGGAGGACCGGGCTGTTGTGTTCACATCTGCTTTTGTTGCAAACAACTCCTCGCTGAGCAACCTGCAGCTTCTCCGAGCAGATGCAGCCGAGAGCAAGGGGGTTGCAGGGAGGAGGTTGTGTTTACTTATCACTTGTTTGTTATCCTCCAGGTCCTTTGGAATCGCTCTGGCAGACGAGATCCGGCGACTTCACTGTTCTCCCTTAGAGGCTTCAGAGGAAGGTGTGAGCTTGAACAACTTACACAACAGCAGACGGCATGAGATATTGTGCTGGGATCGACAAAGAAGCTGACATTTTTTTGCCTGCAGACACAAAGATTTTGATCTCTCACACTTCCTACTTAATGTTCCTGTTGATGTTCCCATTATCCTCAGAGAGGAATATCCTGTGAAGTCCACAGAGTCCCTACTTCCAATGCTATTTTGAACTGAGCTCCAAACTGTGCTTTCAGTAGGAAAACATTCTCCTGTTTCACTTCAATTTGCGTCCATTGCTTTAAGATATCCTTATTTCCAGAGGGCAGATAAAAGCACCTGACTTACCCTCTCTACACCACCCATCAAATCTGATGAGCAGTCCAAGCGAACCAACTCCGGTTCTGCTCTCTACACCAATATTCCTTTGTCATCCTTCCTGGTTAGTTTTTTTACCATTCCCTGTCAATTCTAAAATTACAGAAAGCGAGCAAACACTCACTGCTAAAAGATATTATCCTCATTTCTACAAGTCATCTCTTCTGGTGCTCTGAAATACTTTGGCAACCACACAGAGGATTCTGTTACGGTTATTTTTCCCAGAATAGAGGCTTGGCTTCACGCCACGCTGAAGCAAGAAGTATTCCCGTGCTGCTAAGGTGATGTGGGGAGCCGGTGGAGCGGCAGCCACTTTATGTCTTTCCAAAGATAACACTCGGATGGTAGGCAAAGTATTCTATGCGGGTATCTTCACAGTCAGCACTAAAAAGTGAGGCACCAGTAAGAATTGTGCGCTTTATTGAAACAAACAGGAAACCGGGAAATACTTCTTTTTTACCACGAAGAGATTACACCGTTGCAAATCAAATTGTAGATCAGACAGAGAAGCATGTCAGAGAGCAAGATGTTTCCTTCCATAGCCTTCTGTCAAATCCAAGTTCGGAGAATTTGGTGCTATTCTATATATAAAGTAGCAGAAAATATTTTCTTTTTCAATCTCACGGTTCAGCTTCAGAGACGTGCTAAAAGGGTCACAAGGAACAGATTTAAAATCCAAAGTTTTTTGCAGACGTTTCCTGAGCCCTCGTGTATAATGAAACAGCTTTAGGGTAGGCACAACCCCTGGTGTGAAACCGCACAAGGATCAGGCCTTGTCCTGCTCTCTCCTACGATACCGGAGCAGAACCACAAAGCAGAAACTGCACAAGATCAGGCCTCGTCCTGTTCTCTCCTACGATACTGGAACAGAAATACCAAGCAGCAGAAATTTAACACTATGGACCATTAGCTTCAGCTGGGGCTAGCAGGCTCCACAGTCACCTACCCGCCTGCTCCTCTGGTGCACGCCCCAGCGCAAAACCAACCTCTGCTATTTCCATGCCTTAGAGGACAGATGTTCACCTACAAATTAAAGGCTTGATTTTCATGCTGAAGGTATTTTCAAAGAAGTTATTCTAAGCATGAAGGAGAATTCAGTATGTTTTTTTTCACAGGCACAGGCAATTTTTTGCATGCAACCTGATGGACAGTTAGACAAACATGCCAGCCAAATTCGGGCACCTCCTGAGTTTCGATCATTTCACTCTCAGCAAAGTAGGAGCATTTTTCAGCAGGAGACTGAGCACCCACCGCAGCAGTCCCATTTATGTGGCGTGTGGGACTGAGCTGCTCTCTTTGCCCTACACACACCCATTTCGTTTGCACACCAAGGTGTGCCAATGCAGCACGGGGTACGTCCCCGCGAGGACTGCTTTCCTGGGACGGGAACAGCGGGGTGCCCTAACAGCAACTCCTTTCTTCTACCACGCAGCCCTCCTTGCGAAAGGTTTTGTAGCCGCAAAGCAAAAGCGTCTCCTTTCTCCCTCCCCCTTCCTGTTACCGAAGCAAAACAAGCCACGCTGATAAACCCGCCGCACGGGACAACTCAACAGGGGAGAAATGAATTTTATTTTTCAGGGCCACAGGCAGATTTCCCTCGCAAAGTTTGTGGTGCAGAGCCAGCGGCTGGCTGTAGCCATTTTAAGGCTGCAGTTCAGCACAGCACAACGGTACATGGCAACTTCAAACACGTGGTCAGACCCTATTTCAGCAAAATACCTACGCGTACGGTTAACAGCAGACTCTACACTGGACTGAAATACCATCTGAAGGGCCTCACAGAACGGGGTGCCCTGCTCTACTCACAAGCCTCTGGGCTTTGCTGATGAAGGATCTGTGCCTCGAGAAAAGTGCATTTCGAAGAAGTTCCTTTCGGGCCTCTTGGATAGCAGCAGCGAGTCATTCACTCGAGCTCTAATTGCTGTCCTGAAAAAGCCTCAGAAGGAATGTAACAACTTGTTTTTCACTGGGAAAATGGGAGGTTCTCCACTGCAAGCTATAAGCCTTCAGCTGAAAACCTGCCGAACATCTGGCCGGGAATCAAGTTTTGCTTTTATTTGTTCACGGTACAACGGGTGGGCACATTTCTAGGTTAATACTACCAACAAAAGCAGCAAGGATAAGGTCCCTCTTTCTTCCTCCTCTTACCCCCAGCATAACTGCAACGGCTGCAGTCCAAGGAACGCACCGGGCGTTCAGAAAGACTCTGATGCCACGAGGCAAAGCCCCGAGCGCAGTGCGGCCCCGTGGAAAGCAGAGGAAGGCTGTTGCGAGTAGCACGGGAGAGCTGCCCAAGCCTGCACAGCTCACGGGCAAACACACACCGCCTGGCACGTGGAGAGCATCTCCACTTGTCCAAGGACTAAACCTGACCCCCCCCTTCTATGGTATATGCTCTGATTTTCTTCCTAAGAAATAGCAAGTACACGCTTTTGGCATAAGGACACTTTCATCACGTGAGAACCCCGAAGCATGCAAAATTAAGGTCCAGACATGCGAACTGCACCGCAGGGCAGATTTCCCTGTTCCAAACCTCAGTGAAATTCATACATTCCTTCTAAATCCCGTTGTAAACCACTGTCCTTAAGGCATTAAGACTGAATGCAAGTATTGATAGTGCCAAAGAGTAAATCTGCATCCGTAAGGAGGATCACATGTTTAAACAAGACCCCAGGCCATAGCGAGGGAGGGGAAAAAAAGAAGGATGCATTTAAAGCTAATAATTGCAAACTTTGTAGGGAGACACAGATTAGCAGCCTGATTACAACCATCAGATAACCATATGTAAAACACTTTTTAGTACATTTTTCAAAGCATTGTGACCGGAAGATATACATCAAAAATATCAAACTCAGCTAAAAGGAGAAATTCTGCTCTAGGTACTCCAGTGTTAATGTAGTGCAACTCCAGCGACTTCAAAGGAATTGCTCCAGATATAAAGCAGTGTAGCCAGAAGCAGACTGGCTGGTAGCCTGCATAAACAAGCAAAAAAGATTTTCATTTTTTAAGAAGCCATATAAACTAGTTCTAGCTAATTACGTGACAGGGGCCTGGGTGTGAAACAGCAACTGCAAAGCCTCAGGGACCGAGCCAAGAACCTTTGATTTGCTCTCTACAGCATATAAAACCTTCTGAAAACTTTTGCTCCAACAGCTTTTCTACTTTCCATTGCAAACTGCACATACTGCTCCAATGCTGCCCTGCGGCAGGCCCCCACCATCGCTCTCTACTAAATCTTTACCCTTTGTCTTACAATCTGAGGCTAATTTCAGGTTGCGCAGCTAAACCAGCAGCTGTTTCCAAGCAGAAAGCACATTTCGTGTTCATTTTATGGGACATTCAATGTCGGAGCAGTTGAAATCGTACCCGCCCCACAAATAAATTTTAAAACTTCTCTGTGAAACTCTCCAAAGTTGAAATATTAAACTGAAAAGTGCCAAACTTGTGTTACTGAAACTCAGTTATTAGTTTGGCATGAGAAACAAAAGTTCTGGAGTCTGTGGGATGATACTGTGCCTACTCACCATTAAAATGCAGAGCAGAATCTAAGCTGTCTCTGTAAAAAATAACTTGAAGGGAGAGATGTCTCTATGACATATATATATATATATATGCTCCCAGGTGAAATTCAAGGTAGCTGAGCCCCCTTAGGAAGGCAACACTAGCCAGCTCTGCTCCCTCACTCGCCTGACATGCCAACACACCCAGGCTAGACCGTAAATTTATTCAGCCACATCAACTTTTCCTGCTCCTTAAGTCACAAGTGATGAAATCTCATTCATTTATGCAAGCAACTGGAAGATTTATTGTAAATAAAGTTCTGCACATTACACAACTGGCTAAAAATCATAATTAGAGTTGCACTGGGAAACATGTTTTATTTATTCTGACAGTAGTCTGGCTTCAATAATCCTAGCATGATAAATGTCCCTAAAGTTTGCCGAGTTTCAGCAACTAAAGACCTTATCACAGACGTGGAAGTGGAAACGTCTGACTAGGTTTGATGTGGCTTATGCGAGGTCCCGAGCAGTTCTGTTGCATAGCATCGTTTTAAATCAGCACCAGGGTACTAAGAGCTAGTGGGAGTGCCTTCATTCATTGTAAATCAAAGAAATGAAATTTTCCGCTGCTGTTAGACTTCCAAGACCTCGGTACGAAAGCTCGGACACGTCTGCGCGAATTAGCAAGGTTCTAGGATAGGGAGAAATGACAGTCGGCTTGCCGAGCCGACAGACCCTCTGGAAGAGGGTCAATGACACCATTAATAGGATGCAGACATTCCCAATCTCTAGCTGTTCTGCGCCCTGCCAAGAGTTCTAGTGCTTTCTTTCTTTATAGTTTTAAGTACAATTTCAGCCCCATAAAACATCAGAGAAGACAGAAGCTATTATCCTGGCCATGACAGGAGTCCCTAATGGGACATGCATACTCTGCAAATACCTAGAACTAATGACGCTGTGCTTTTACTGTTCCCCATCTGTTCAAGGGTATTTTAAAATGTACCAAATCAGGTTTACCCCTATAATGTTTATTGCTGCTCTGAGACTAATAAATGACTCAGAGTGCAATCAAACATTTATCTGGCTTTGCTCATTCTTGAAGAAGAGAGGAGCCCAGTCCACTTGCTTTTCACGCAGGGCATCCTGTAAAGCGTTTTCTCCAACTCAGGCAGCACAATCACTTAGATATTTATGTGAAGACCCTCATCTACCTGTCAAGTTGTTGCAATACAGCAAAAGAATCAAACCCATTTATTTTCAGAATAACGCATAGGTTACGCACAGAACAGCCACAATGACATACTTCACAGGGGTAAAACAAACTTTATTATCAATGTGGATGATACGCACTGCCACAAATATTTTAGCCAGTCTCTGCTAAATTTAGAGCAGCTAGAATATTTCTAGCTATGTTATGAAAAATAATTATTTATATGGCTATAAAAAGAACATTCTGGTAACAAAGAGCGGTCGTGGACAGCAGCGCTTTGTTGCGAGTCTCGGTGAGAGAATCTGGAAACTTTTCCCAGCTCCCGCTCCGCAGCGCCGGGGAATGGGAATGCAGGTACCAGGCTAGTTTGTGGCACATAGGCAACAGTTGGTCTGTTTATTAAATACAGTTACAGAATGGCTTTGTGTATCCTCCTGTCTGCAAAGCCACCCTTCCAATATGAATGAATACAGAGGTTAAGTTTATTTTTGCAAGGCTGACCTTAAAAGTGAGGCCAAACACACTTTTTCATTTTTTCAAGGTTTTTTTTTTTTCCCCTCCCTTACCCCTCGACATACACACGTACCTCAGAAGCTTGAAGTGAAAAATAAAGCATGGTTTCCTTATGAAGAGATGCCAGCTATGGTCATTGCACGGCTTCTCCAGTCATCTGATGTGGTGTGGCTTGTGAGCACTACGGCTGCACGGTCAGAAAAACTGAAGTTATTAGAGAACACCCAAACCATCAACGGCTGCCACAGAAATCCTTTGGGTAGAAAAATTTAAATAAAATAGGGGAGAATACTCAAGTATTTTAGGAAGGCAACGATGAAGGAATGACACACTCTTAAAAGGATTAATCGTATTCCACAAATAGGAAAGCAAGTAACCTTCCATTTGTTACTAACCGAAGAAAGTACCCTTGTCATAAACATATGGAAGCATTAAAAAAAGAAAATCCATTATTTTGGAACTTTGAAGCTTGTATCAAGTTATATTTCATCCTTTCAAAATTTGCTTGTTATCTGCCAAGACTGTTCTGCAGTGTTTCTCGCTTCTATGCCAGACCAAATGAACAGAGAATGGAGTAAATTAACTGCCTAAGAGCTAGAAAGCGGAGCTTGCCCACTGACTTTAGCATACTATACAACAACAAGTATTTTTCATTAATTTATTATTGGCAAAACAACAAATAGATAGGAACAGATGAAACTACGCATCATTTCATCTAAAATTTAGAACGCAGAGCTTAACTGCGGAGCATGTGCCCTCACCGTAGCATATCCAAAGGTGCTTTGATTTCATTATTGGAGAAAAATATCTTGAAGTGAATCGGAGGTATGGAGTTCCTGCTGTACACAGACCTGATCCATGACTCATTAGCAAAACACACATTATATGTTGTGTCTGAAGGTTACAGCACAGTATTTATTTAACAGCAGAATGCAACAGTTTCTCTGAAAAGAAGAGTGCATACATCAAAATCAAACTCATACAGATACAAAACAAAGCCCTTGAAACAGAATACCTGATAAAAGGAGAAACTTTCAATTCATTAATCAGTCAAATTAATTAGAAAAAATGGCTTGGAGGAAAGGAAAGTTCAGGAAGTAACAGTATTCTGTGCCGTAAACACAGATTTTACAAAAATGACAGAGTCATCTTAAAATGAATCTCTTGATTTGAAATACTCACTGGCAACAACAATAAAAAAAACCCATTCCACTGCAACTTCCATCAGATTACGATACCAAGTTTCCTATTTACAAGTCAAGGGAGAAAACCTTCAAGCTTATGAACAAGTAGCACCCACCTCCTTTACTGTACAAGAAGAGTTTGGATGAATGCATATTGGCAGAGCCATCGGGAAGGCAAAGGCAGCGGGTCCTAAACCAGAACTCCGGGTGCTCTCTGCTTTAGTGGCTCAGCCCAGACGAACAGCTGCAGAGCTCTTATTGCCAAGTGAAGCCAAACAAATTTTTGGCAGTTATAAAAAAAAATAAAATAATCATGCCCGTTTATTTGTAATCAAGCTATCAACATGGCTTTAGTGTTGCAAACTCTGGGTGCCCCAGTTAAGGGAGAATTTCTGGACTAGAGTATCATGCTGCTATCTGGAGGGGGTGAGGAAGGGATCTGGAATTGCAGTGTCATCCAAGCAATGAAGAACCAACAGAGCCCAGAGGTGTGCAGGGATAAGTATTCCCCTTTTAGGAAGGGGGGGAAAAAAGAAGTCACCTTTGAAAAGCAAGAATATGCTTTCATGATCCGAGCACCTGAGCTCTCCTAGCTCCCCCTGTTCCTTTATTGCTTCTGGAGGTCAGTATGTTATACAGGTTTTGGTTTTTTTTGTTTGCTAAAAAACAAGAAAGCAACATACAATGATTTTTCTTAAGCTATTAATAAAAATCACACCTGAACTCTTTAAAACATACCACAGTACTTAGTTACTCCTGAGCTGTCAATGTTTGCAATGTTAAAAATATGAAGAGTTGGCAAAATGCACCCCCCGCATTGAAAAAAAAGAAAAAAAGAGAAAAGCTTTTTCCAGCTGTAACATCTGTTAAGTCTAACTAGCTGACAAGTGCTCCTGATGAAACACGCTTGCCAGAACACTACATAAGAGGAGGAGGGACTTTATGGAGGAGGGAACACAAGCTATTTTTCTCCTTCCCTCACCCACAAAATGCACAATACCATTTGCAAACAACAAAGAAACACCACGGCATCCCGATAACATGCAACACGAGGCGATTTCACGGGCCGACGCAGTCGTGCGTAGTTATCTCTGGGTCGTTACCTGCGGCAGTATAACGGGAGCGCATGCTATCCCAGCAAAAGACTCTGGAAAATGTAGGTCCCTTTCCCATTCATCAGTTTCTGTGTTATACACCTGCACAATGCTTGTAACATTGTTCAGATGCCAATTGTACCCTCCTACAATATAAATCTTTTTTTCTAGTAAACAACAGCCGGCTTCCGACTGACCTGCACGCATAGGGCTCACCGTTGTCCATTGGTCTGTTTCAGGCACGTAATATTCCACAGCCAAAACATCAAAGCAACGGTCAACATGGTCCATGCGGCCGCCCAGAGCGTAAATCCTATTATTTGCACTGACCATGGCATGCAGAACTCTGGGTTCGTTCATTGGGGTTTTAAACTCCCACTGATCCACAGCGGGGTCGTAACAGTGAAGGGCTTTTTTGTCTTCCACTGAAATGCCATACCCACCCGATATGTACAATTTGTCTCCTACCGTGGCTCCAGCATGCCCCCACGTCCTGCGTTTCAGGGAGCACACGTAAGTCCACTCGTTATTTTTGGGGCAATACTTCTCTACGGAGGCCAAGCTCCCCGACCGGTTCCTCCCACCAGTGGCATACACCATGCCGTGGAGGACGTTGAGTTGGAACTGGATCCTGCTCTCCTGCATGGCCTGGATGCGCAGCCACTGGTTGAGGTGCGGATCGTAACGGTAGCAGATATCCACAGCTCCCTCGCCACTCCGGTACTGCAGGTGCTGCCCTCCTACGATGTAGACAAAGTTGTCGAGCACGGCCACGCAAGAGTGGCTGCTGCCCACCTCCATTTCCGTCAGCTCCTTAAACTGGCGCACGCTGGCATCTGGCAGGTAGTAGACTTTGCAGCTCACCGTGCGGTCGTTATCGGTGTAGGGAGTGCCGCCGAAGGTGATGAGGGACAGGACATCCGAGCGGATGGTGGTCCGAGGGGACTGCATCTCGTGCTGACGAAAGGGGAGGATCTGGTAATTGAACGCTTCCAGCAAATACTGCCGGCACAAGACATCTTCCACCATGATGTCCAAGGTCTGGACGCTGTCCACCAGCTCTGAGGACTTCATCAGCGGGAAGCGGATGTGGCAGAGCACCTGGCTGGCATTGGCACGGCGCGTCGGGTCATACTGCAGCCAGCGGACGGCAGCACGGAAGAGGTCTATTTCACTGCAGCTTTTCAGCTTATTGCTCTGCAAGAAGAAAACAAGGCGCTCCAGCGGCAGGTGGAGGAAATCCTCTTCCTCGGAGATCTGGAGGAAATGCCTAAAAGTGAATGCATCTACCGATTCCTTCAAGGATGCGAGGCTAAAGGTGGTGGCCATCTGCCCGATATTGAGACACGTTTCTACGCTCATGGCAGACTTCAGAAATTCTTCGCAGAGCTCCACGACAGGCACCATCTGGAGGAAGACAGCAGCTCCCAGCACATCCTGAATACAGTCAAGATCAAGAGTCACTTCAGCACTGTACGCAAAGTCTATTATGTGTTTCAGTCCTTTTGCAGATACACCTTTCAGTTCGATCACGTCTTGGCTGGCTTCTCTCATCCCGCCTGTGAACATCGCCCTGGAGGTCAAAACAAACAAAAATTTCCCTCCCTTTAAATACATGCAAAATGATGTATCACTTCAGAATTTTATTTTTTTCAAACATACTGATTCTCTTAGGGAGGATGGGGAAGGGGGAGAATAAATCAAGGCTACATCTCTAGAAGCCAGGAGAAATGAGAGTATGTAATTACTTACATAAAGCTCGCATAAACAGCACGCTAAGAAGTAACATTCAGCTGTGAGAACCTGGACCACAAGACAAAGCTTCAAGAAGCAGGTAGAGCTACCAGAGCAGGGAGTCTGGTACGCTGGACACCAGTGAATCCATGACATTCAACAACCAAAGGATACTACGGGATGTGCACCAGCAGAGATCGGTAACCATACCCTAAAGAGTTGAAGTATGCAGGGTTTGTGAGCACAAAGAAAGAATACACGTTGGAAGACACCTGTGTTTAGGAGGTCTGCGATCCTCTGAGCTTGCCTGCAGCACTGCCTTTAGGCAGAGATTTCAGCTAGCCCATTATATCCTAGGCTTGCTACGAAATGGCTTAAATACTGCAGGTGCAACACATTTTATGAACAGCTTTGGTAGTCACAACAGAACCTCCCCTCCAAGGTCCATTCCCAACGCCTTAAGAAAATAGGAGTTGCAGCCACTTCAGAAAACGTCTGTCATGTTGCAGTACGACGGCAGGGGGCTAACAGGCAATTAAAAAAAAAAAAAGGAAAAAAAAAAAGAAAAGATTTTGTTACAGCACAGCTGCAAGCACATCAGTTGACCAGGCCACGCAGAGATTAGGCCCTAGATCACCTCCTTGGGAGGCTTCTAAATTCCACAGGAAGCACATACCACGCCAAGGACTGTGCGCAGACATCTCGTAAACCGCTCTTCTAGAGCGGTGCTGCATTTCCCAGCTACGGGACCTGTGGGCGTGATGGGGACATAACTGCACATTTGGTTTTTTATACGTTTACATTAAATTTCAGCAGTTTTTGTTATATATGGGTAGCTCAGGGGCAAAGGTTTGCACTCTGTGTAGTATTCAACAAGCAGTAGCAGAGCAGTTCTGGGGAAGCCAAAGTCAAAACAGGTTGCTGGAAGAACGGGGACGTGGAGTTTCACCATTCACTGCCATTGTACACACATCACAGCACGGCTACAGACTGTCACACAAAAGACCTTTTAAACTGCTGGCAGCTGCCTGCACATTTGGGGCTGTTTTTTCCACCATCGATAACCTACTCTTTTCCATCAAAGGTAAATTTGTCGTGAAAGCACGGTGTCATTAGAGCTGCCTTAGGAAGCCGCAGTGACTCTAAGGTGCAAGTTAGTCAGAAAAAAAGTGCTGAACAGACCCTGCTCTTCTGCATCAACACGGGAATAAAGGAATATCTTGGGAACACTGTCAAAAGACAGGAGTTCCAAGTTTCCTGTCCAAACCCGGCTAGAAAACCTGCTGCCGTCCAGCATAAACCCAAGAAATCCTAAATGACCTAAATAAGGAAATATCTGCATACAAAATCAGCTTTCTGTAACCGAGTGACCAGGAACACTGTTCGCAATTATTTGTCCATACAGCAGATGAGAGCATTCTGCTAAAATCCCCTTGCATATCCCATGTCACAGAACAGCACGCTGCCCTGATCCCTCGCCCCAGAGGATGTGCACACATATGTGTACTCGTGCATTAGCTATACAGAGCTGAACGTGCATAAGGAAAGAAAAGCGTTATTGTTGCCATGATGAAGACAAATCATCAAATAGAATGCAATTCCTTTGAAAAGTGTTATGGTTCTAAAATGCTGATTATATAAATGCCTCAATTTCACTCTTTTCCCTCCCCCCTTCTGCATAAAAACAGAGTATTTTCAAAAGCTAGATTATTCTGCCATTGTTCCCCAGGACAACCTTCCTTAGCACCACAGAAGTTATAACAAGAAACCTACTCAGCAATTATATTTCGACAGTGAAAACACACTAGCAGTGGCACTGCATACAGCATTTATGAATACAAATAGTGCTATTAGCATTTGGTGGGAGATCAGCTCCATCATTAATTGCATGCCTGTTAGGGAGAGTGATAAGCTTAGAAGGTTTATGTTACCAAAGGGAGGGCGAAGGGAACAGCCTAGAAAATACGTGTGTACATAAGACAGACATCATCGGAGCAGCTGAAGAAATGGGTGAAGGGATCCAGCAGATATGCCAAGGGACAACTGAGTCCCTTGCTCTTGGTTACCTGCACAGCAAACGAATCTGCTTGAGTCAGGAAGGAACCTACACGTCAAGGGACTGCAAACCCCACTGAACAGCCCTTCTCCACCCTTCACTTGCCGTGAACTACAGTCTAGAACACCACCCAGGTCGAGTTCTCTGTTGTTTTGAACAATATACCCATTGCCTCCAGCATGCCCCTCACTTGACGGTGCTATTGGTGCTGCCAGAAAAGATCCCTCACTCAGAAGAGAAGTCATTCCAAGTCAGAGAACCATTACAAAGGAGTTTGACAGAGGCAAGATGGACGAATCCATACTTTCGCTTAAGACGGAGTTTCCTGCTCTGCAGTTGGCTCACTCTGCGTTAATTTGGCCGAGAAAACTCATCTCCATGCTTCAGTTTTCTACCCGCGCAAGATAGGACAATTCTCCCCTACCTCCCCGTGAGACGGGGTCTGGGGAAGGCACACACAAAATGCTTCATACCCTTCAGCCTGTGAACAGTAAGCACTGCAGACAGATCATCGGTATTTAAAGATAACAGGAGCGTATTTACAATGGGCACATTCGTTCAATGGGATGACTCATTTTGGAGACCTCGCTGCCGCTTCGCAATCAGCTCAAGTAGCTCCAGGGCAAAAGCCCGTTTCCTTCAGCAGGCAGAGCACCTCCCCATGCTGCCCAGGTGGGTTCAAGACCTGGACTTGAACTTGAGTCTTGGCCCAGCAGCTGTAGTCGAACAAACCCCATCTGCGTGCAGAGGGACTGCCTCCGAGCCTCTACATGCCTGCAGGTAATCCCACCGACATCCGTGGGGCAAACCGTACCTCCAAAGGGTTGTGCGTGGGTGCGATATTGGGGTGTGGTGGGAAGGTTGGGGTGGGGGAGGACTGGGAAACAGAAAACCAATGGGAAAGGTAAAAATGCCTGCTTCCCTATCGGATTCTCACCTGAAATAGTCACTGCAGGCAGCCAAGACAACTTTATGAACCTGAAACACTTCATTATTTATAGTGAGGATGACATCAAGCAGCTGAGCCTGAGCTCGGAGCGAGGCCAGTCCCTGCAGTAGAGTGGTGCTGTGGCCAGGAGCAGAGAACGTGCATTTCAGGGTGCTGTTCTTGTCAGCCATGCTAAAAACAGAACAAGAGAGACAGGCTGGTTTTAAATTAAAACAATATGTGGTATACCTACAAAGCATGCTGGGGAAGATACTGTAACATGAAGCAGTTTGAACGCAAATTCCCAGCTCTATAGCCACACAGAACATCATGACATCAGTACCTCAGTTGTATTCCCTTCTCCCAACACAAAAGAGACTTCCAAACTTTTAAATTATACTTTCGCATTCCTGACAGCCCGTCACGCTGCAGCACACATGGGCTTCCGAGACCATCCAAACATCAGCTAGCGGGGGCCAAATCTCCAACGAACATTGGTGTCCCCACACTACAACTACCCCAGAGTTCACCCTGACCTTGACTTCAACCACGAGACTGAGTCACAGTTGCTTATTCTTCTCACCACCTATCCTGACTGCAGCTGTGAGATTCTCCGTACCGTCCAAGGACAGCCCTGCTAGCCCCGTTTGATCCTTTCCTTATGCCCGACCCTCATGAGAAGAGCAAAAGCAAAATATTACATAGCACTGGCTGCTCTAAATAACGTCAACTGTTTGAACTGCACTGTAAACAGCCCCCTCCCAGTGTAAATATTTCCTTGGTTTTCCCAATGCCTCTCGCACGTGTTCCCCAGCGCAGAGAGCATCATTCTTAGATTCGCTTGGCCTCAGATGCACTTGTCAGTGAGAAGGCTGCATTTGGAGGTGAACATCAGCAGTATCTCTGCACAAGTGGAAAAGACTATTAGATGCTCGGTGCTCTGAAAATAACTACAATTATGCTGCAGATTTCCTGGGCAAGGCGATAGTGGGCCAGCACGCCCTGCCCTCCACACGGGGTCCGCTCAGGCCAACAGAAGCATGACATCCTAAATTCATTTGCAAATTTAATCCAACTCTGAACTACTTTTCAGGATCAAGATCCGAGTCCTTCCAGGAAGAAAACATGCAGAAGGACCAGCATTCGGGATGCGGTTTATGTTTTCAGAAGTATCCCGCTATTTGGTCTCTGCATTTTAATAAATATTTTATGGAAGCGTGACATAAAAAAATCCCAAGCAGATCATACCGAATCTGGAAAGCTGCATTACTTGCTCCCCAAGTCCACAGTGGGAGAGTGCACTTAGTACTGTGCTTAACGGGTATTATTATTATTTAGGTAGAATATACCAACAAAGCCAAAAAAAACAGTACAGAGACTAGGTCCCAGTGTTCTAGGGGCTGTATAATCCATCGTTTTCTAAACAACTGTCCCTAAGAGTTCACTACCTAAACAACAACAAAAGCCACACACAATGGACGAAACAAGTAGGCAAGGTCAGAGAAGAGTCAGGGAGATGGGATAACAAAAAAAGGGATGTAAACAATCCCCAAACAATAAGGAACAATGGACAGGACTTGCTACTTGCCTAACTTATCGGATTGCAATTTCCTGCAAGCTTTACAGAAGAGGCAGTCAGGGGAAATCTGTGATGTCCATCAGAGCACTGAGAGGGCAGCCGCTTTGTGCTAGTAGCTCTAGAGCTCTTTGGGATGCTGCAGGATGCAGATATCAAATCTTTGCAGTCTGTTTCAAAACTCCTCAGGCTTGGGAACACGCCTCAAAATTCGTCTGAGTTCCTACTGGGATGACTGATACTGGTCAGCTGTGCTTCTTGTAGCACAGATCTGAAATTCCTACCTTAAAGTCAGAGTATACTAACAAGTCTTAGTTCAGAGCATGGAGTCCAGCTACAACATCCTTCCTATAATAAAAAGGATTAGCAAAAAGTCACTTGCTGACAAGACCTTTATCCATTACTCCGTGAGCCAAGAAATGTTTATCCACTCCAGCTCTTCCCATGGCGAAAGAGGAAAGAGATTGGAGGGAGCGAGTGCATGAATATTCATCACGTCAAACTCATTTTACTCTCCTCTCTGGAACAATGGCTTTGATTCGCTGGAGGAAACATCGAGCGCAAGCAAGGAAATGATCTTGCCTCGAACACAGTATCGTTCGCCGAGCAAACCCATTTTACTGCACGCTGGACAGGTAAAATACACACAGAGAGCTCCGGCGGCTCATCTGGGAGATGGTAACTCCGGAGTTTACCGTAACTTCATTAGACTCGATCTGCTGCAGGATTCTTCTCATGGGAATTTTCTTCAGCGGTTTTTTTTTTTTTTCATACC
The DNA here is from genome assembly GCA_008711295.1 of Anarhynchus alexandrinus. Taxonomy (NCBI): domain Eukaryota; kingdom Metazoa; phylum Chordata; class Aves; order Charadriiformes; family Charadriidae; genus Anarhynchus; species Anarhynchus alexandrinus. The sequence continues at coordinate 129,999 of VUYV01000478.1, read as the reverse complement.
AATTTTAAATATTCCTTTTCCCAGCCTAAGGGCTTACCCATATAGGATCACTTTCACTATATCCACAACGCTCCCAGTGCAAATGCCTCTTCAAACAACAAGCTTTACCTGAACAAACATTCCTCTCTTTTTCCTTTTTCTCAATTAAGTTTTACAGGCACTGTTAATAACCCGACTGTAAGTTTAAAGTAGACAGAGGACTAAATCTGGGCAGGTAGATATTTCCGTGCTGGAATAAACATGTTTGCATACGCGGTTCATTTCAGTAGGTAATTGTGAACAGCTACCCCTGAAAAACTCCCTGTACTAGTTCCTTTGTCTATTTACAGGTATAGAATGAAAGGATCCAGTGATTACACAATCCTCCAGGGGGGGGAAAAAAAAAGACAAAACAAAACCGAACAGTAAGAGAAGCACTGATAACGTCCAGTGTAGAAGAAACACATAAGCTGGAAGCAAAATAAAATCCACACAAAGCATGAGAAATCAAGTAAGAGACTTTACAAAAAGCAAAGCGGGAGGAGGAAAGGTGAGAAAACAGCAACCAACACTGTTTGCACTGCGGTTAGTAAAAAGGGATTTGTGATAAAAGCAGGTTTGGCTCAAACCAGGCTGCTGTACCAGGGGCACACCGCGGCTGCAGCACGCATTATGCCGCATGGCCTTGCCTTCCGCTCCTTGCGCTGCGTTAGGAACGGAGGAAGAAGAGAGGCAGCAGCTGGATGTCAGAAAGGCACAAAAGGAAGCCTTGAACATCTGAGAGTGCCTTTGTGAGGCTGCCCCTATCTCATACGAGATCTGAATATGCCGTGTACTTGTTGCTTAACAATTTGTTACAGAAGAAACAGCCTCGCAGACAAACTTCGGAAGAGTTGCATCTACTCCTCAGCAGTTCAGAACATGCCTTCAAGATAAAAGCCTTTCATCACACAATAGTGCGAAAGTGTTTATTCCGCTCCTTCCCCCTTCCCTCTCTGATGGAGGCAGGGCTGGAGAGCTTCTGGAATTTTCCTCAGTTTTTCATCTTTGTCCTCAAAAGGACGGCACTGAGTGAAATCCTTCCTCTGCCACAGAGCTTTGTGGAGATTTCCATGGCCAGAGCGTCCTTCGGCAGGGACCGAGCACGCTAGCGCAGAGCGGGGTCAAGTGTGCCTGCCTGCACCCAGTCGAATTTATCCTTTGAAAAAATGTAAAACATAAAAATCACATTCACATCAAGCAGCACCTCCGCGGCACATCCCACAGGCTTCATAGTGACCTGCAAGGGGATCTGAAAGTGTTTACATGATCAGGGCCTCTAACATAAATATACTGGTATAAAGGTGACTTTACCGGAACAGAAATCCCACTTTCCATATGGAAATAGCTGTAGCCGTGAAAGGCATCTTTATATTCATGCAACTGCATCCATAGCGCGAATGGTGGGGGCAGCTGGAATTCAATAGACACGTTGATTCAGAAGGGCGATCCATTTTGGGCAGCAGCCTCAAAGACTCCGATAACATCACTGGTACCCAATTTTCAAAAAGGGACTGCCAGGGAACAAGTAATGGGATTGAGGATTTGTCTCCAAGCCGCCGCTCTGAAGCCAGATTGCTTTCAATCCTCTCCAGTCACTGCAGGATAGAGTTCAGCACGGCGTATGTGATCCTAGCTTGGGGAAAAATCAACCCAAAACCGTACGCAGGCTGCATGCTTGTGAAAATGCTAAAGCAAGGGTTAAGGGAGTGGTTGCAGCCAGACAGCAGGCAGGGAAGGCAAACAAGCCCAGAAATTCTCCTGCTGCTGCTACACCTATTGCAGGAGTTTGGCCACGTGCTCATCCTTGCCCCAAGCACGCTGACCACATCCTTAGCCGACACATTACTGAGCAAGGACTGCTTGATTTTTTGACCAGAAACAGATGCAGCGAGGAAGCATCCGGACACCCAAGAGGCCTCTAAAGCTGACGGGCCGGGAGATATTTAAGGGCCATACTTCAAGAACCAGTTCAGATAAGGCACAAAGAACATCCCAAAGAACAACCGTCCCCTGTCTCTGCCTCCTCAATTCTCCACATCACGTGTAATCCAAGATGCGTTTCAAGCTAATGAATCATTTTTACCAAATCTGTGCTGATGATTAAAAACATCAAAGCTGGAATTAAAGGCTTACCAAGCATGAGTTCGTATTTCAGCATGTTTGCAACTACCGCACAAATACAAATGGAGAGAATTATACCAGGCCAGATTATAACATTTCAGTGATTGAATTAAATAAGAAAAATCTTTTGCTACACAACTGCCTGTCATCTTCCTACTCTTCTTGTATAACACGGCCCTCCTTGGAAGGAGGGATAGGTCAGTGCTAGCGAGGCTCGCTCTCCATCCCAGTTCAGCATCCTTGCTAATATCCACCCACGTTTTCCCACTCTCTGGGCAGGTGGTGCTCGGTAATTTTTCATACAGGAGAAACTCAAGGGGGTTGGCAAGATTTCTAAGCAGGGCAAACTTCCAACAGCCAGCCTCTACAGTAAACACGAGCTCTAAAGGTAGGACCCCGCAGGGCATGGCTGGGGTACAGAAGAGGAGGGAGGAAAAGGAGCAGCGTGTGTGTGTGTGTGTGTGTGTGTGTGTGTTCGCATGCATCAAGTACAGAGTGCCACAGCTTTTCTGTGGATAAACAAAAGACTTGGGATTGCAAAATAGCCGGCGAGGCACCTTCTGAGCGCTCAAGCCTGCAAGAAATTTATGGCGAGAGCAGCAGAACTAACATAAAGCTGAAGAGTAACTTTATTTAGAACATGGGGTATGAATATTAAGGACCTTCTTTAAGAACCTCTGAAAGGCAGCATTATAGATATTTTAATAATGCAAATCATTTAATGCCTTTAGTTTCATGCCTAAGTAAAAAACACATTCAGATTCTGATTTTTAAACTACAATTAAGACACTTAAAATCAAAACAAAAGTCAAACTCCCTCAGATAAGTCACTGGTAGCCATGGTTACTGTAATATTTCAGATCCTGAGGCTTTGTATCACATGCCCAAATGATGAAAATGAGTTTTCAGCACCTCACACTAACAAACGTTACGTTAGGGCAAAAAGGCTGAACCCTTTACTGTAGATTTGCTGTTTCACAGACTCTTGTCGGGACTTTCGGACAACGCTCCCGTGGCCTTTGCACCCCCCTACGAAAAGGCATCGAGGGGTTTCCCTGAAGTCTGGGTGCAAGGAAGATTGACACTGCCAAGCAATGAAACTTAAAAATACCTGCCCTGTTAACCTACTTACATTCCCAGCAGCAAGCAAGATTGTCACCAGCACCCCATCAGAAACAACATTTACCATCGCTTCCTTGTCCAAATTAGCGACAACAATAAGCTCTTAATGATCAGCAACTAATTAAATATTAACACATTGAATGAAGGGGCTGTTTTCCAGAGAAACATAATCATCCTTAGGAAAGATATGCGAGCAAAATAATTTAATCGATTTCTTTGTTCCCTTTTCCACCTCCTTCCCTTAATTTCTCCTATTTCTCTCCTCTGCCTCCACTCATTTTCCTCTCCTGACACCCTCTCGTTCATCAAAGGCGATAAATACAAGTACAAAGCCTGAAACTAATATCTCTATTTAGAAGTGACTAGCAATTTGCAGTGCTCAAATAAAGAGATTATAAATCGGTCCGAGTTTTAGAAGGAGTAATACTTTGTGTGAAAAAAAAAAAGGCTTTTGTAAAATGCCTGAAGTTGAATAGCGAAGTTTGAAAAGTCTCATCTTTTGTCTTTTACTCTTTGAGTCTCAAAATTTAAGGACAGTTACCATTTGGCCAAGGGAGAACAAGTAACATTCACTGTTTTAAAAAAAGAACAAAGACCAACAAACCAAGCTTTTTTTTATTCGTATTACAGGGACCCAAGAGGCTGTCCCTCGCACAAAGAGGGAACTGAGGGCTCAAAAGATGGACTGCCCGACGCTGGGACGGCACTGGGCGCCGCTGGGCTCCCACGCTCTCCACTGCCAGACTACCCACGCCTGATTCAGCCTTGCATTTAGTGAAAACAGCAACTAAAGACATATTTCATAGAAGCCAGGAGGTACCTTAATGTTTCATTTTTAAGTGTTTTCTGAATCAGGTCCTACCGATCCCCTTATTTGCTTACCCGCATCCTACTTCTCCCAAGCTGGAACCAAGGAAACCCTAGAACCCAAAGGTAAGGCAGCAAGTTGAAGCGAGAGGCTTTTTTTTTTTTTAAAATATTATTTTTTGCCCCCTGAGAAGTCCCAGACACATTTCCAAATCTCTGTTTCTCTTTTTTTCTGAGCTGGACTCACACAGGGCCCAGCAGACACACACACACACGCACAAATATATTCTGCTCCCAGGCTTCAATCGGTAGGTTGTTCGCAAGCCAAAGGAGGTGGGATTTTGGTTTCTGCTAAAAGCACTAATAAAACTGGATGTCTGTCAAAAGCTGGCTGGCCTGGTAAAATGGAGCATTGGAGCACGGAACAAAAAAGTGGAGGGTGAAATATCTGAACACATTAAACTCTGTGCCACCTCATGGAGCTTCAACATGAGGGACTGGTCAGTACATGCTGTACCCAGGAGAAACTGGGGGGGGAGCAAAAAAAAAGAACGAACAAGATTTTAAAAAATGTTCCGTCACAGAGCCAGAGTCATCTCTATGCTAATGCAGGGACAAATGGGAAAAGCACTTTGGTCCTCTTCATTCAGCAACCAAAGTGGCCAATGCAACTCTGTGAAAAAGTGCTCCGTGAGCCCAAATTTGCACCCTGGTAGCACTGAGGTCTTGGCGGGGCACAAAATGTCAGGCTGAGAAGATCATTTACCAGGATCTGCCATTTCTTTTCTCTCTACCCATACCCAGAGATAGCACAGAAGATCTTGTTCTGCGCAGGAATTTTCCTGGGGCACCCTCAGTCCTGCCCCAAACCTCCTCTGGCAGCAGAGCGCGTAGAGACGGTGCAGGTGACGCACATCACCCACCACTACCACCACCTTGCTGCTCCACAATCTCAACCTGTATTTTTACAATGACCAAGAATGGGGAAGATACTACCCCACCCCCTCAAACTTTACTATGATTATATTCTTGTCAGCCCCAAACCTAATCCTGCTGAGCCAGGAACAAACTGAGCAAATATAAAAATCAGTCTAAGCATATAAATTACTCTGGCAGCCACAGGCAGTATCACAGCAATGAAAAAGTCAGCTGCTCTCTGGTGCTCCCGAGCTCCGCCAGCCACACAAGGACCCCCAGAAGGATGGTGGATTTTACACCACGTAAAATTCGCTTGTGTATCCATGGTACATGGCTAAGTACAGGCTCTTTATACACTCGATACTCCTGCTGACAGCGCTGCCTTAAACAGTTCCACGTTTCCCCCACCATATGCCCTTACGGTCAAACCCTGCCAACCCCTGGCGCTAGAAAAAGGAAAGCTACAACCATGCCGGATCAGAAAAAAAAATATGCAAAAAGCAGAACCATCTTTTTACAACACACCAGCGCAGTGGTTTTAACAGCCAGAAGCCGCAGCGGGTATTTTCTGCGCCCGCCATCCCCTGCACACCTCTCCCAGCAGCACCCGTGGCAGAGCCGCTGTGCAAAGGCCGAGAGGCACCTAGTGGTGTCGGGAAGCACAGCAGAGCCACCAAGGCCACCCCAAAAGTGACACCCAGCCCAGCCCCAAGCACTGCTTCGCTGCTGGCCTTCTAGATACCACCCCGCTCTTCCCTCCACCCCTGCTCATCCATCCACCCCGCTCCAACATCGCGTTTTTGCCTTCGAAAACGGAGCGAAGCTGATTCGTGGCACAGCTACCGCCGCTTTCATCCAAAGATCTGTCGGGACCTGTCTCAGCTTCCCGGCTCGTCACAGTTCAGCAACGGCTGGGTCGCGTTCCTGCTGGGGACAGCCTGTTTCAGCTCTGCTAGCAGCTCCTAGCAGGGCAGAAAGTTTCCCCCACCAAGCAAATCCATCTGAGACCTTCTCCCACACAACCATACCGGGCTCTTTGCTCCACGCCTTGGAAAAACTTAGAAAAAAACTTCAAAATCAGACTACAAGGTACTTGGGGCAGCGTTTGTCTCAGCCTGTTTCTGCGGCATCCGATTGCATCCTCTGGGCAGTGTTGCAATAAAAACGACAGGACTAGTTACATGCAGAGTAGGTACTCCAGCGTGCAGTGACCCGCAGCACGCCTCTCCTCTCCCTCTACCTCCACCCTCCTGATTATTGCCTCGGAGCAGCTAGGGATCTCAAGCAAAAGCAACGCAAAACGATGAAACAGCAGACAACAGAAGAAAAACCCACCATTCCTTTAACGCAAACTGAAGAAATCATGTTTTCTAGCAGACGCGAACAGCTGCCCCGGCACTTGGCATCGTAACACCAATTCCAATTCAGTTCCAGGATCAAATCCTCTTACCGCCGCGGCTGCTTGTAGCCCGCTTCCCTCGTTACCTAAATCCTCTGCACTTACCTTCTGACAGGCTTGTGCCATCCTAAACATCATTATGTTTCCCAGCTCCGTGAGCAGTTCAGGTCAGCACAGGCTTTGTGCCACCCTCACTGCATCACCTGAAGAGAATAACCCAAGACCACCAGAAGTGCAGCAACAGCTTTTCCTAAAGGTGACCGATTTCTGTGCAAGTTGAGCATTTACCTTCCATATAAATGAGAAACTGGAAAAGACGCCTTAGCCATCATCCCGTGATGCAACGGTCTTCCTTACAAAGCAGTTAATGCTACGCAACACTCGGAGGTAAGAGAGGAACCTTTAAAGAATCACTGAAGTTTACTTTTGGTCTAAATAAAACCTCCAGCTCAGAAGTCTCTCAATGTTAGAAAAGAAAGCAGCAGTTATTTTTACAGTGATTCAATTAGAGCATAAACATTTACACCACGTCTACCAGATCTAACAACTAAATCTGTTTTAAAATTGCCATGTGGCAGAGTATAGAACACAGAAACCACACAAAACTAAACTTTGAACAGTTTCAAAAGGAAAAAAAAAAAAGGTCTAATTGAAGACTGAAGCTATATAAGATTACAGGAGAACAAAAGCAAGGCAGACTCACAGCCCTTATCATTATGCTCCCCCGACATGGTTTTACTCCAACCTCCTGTATGTTTGCTCTCTCTCCCACCACTTTCTTCAGAAGGAATAAGGTTAGGGGAGTTCAGGTCGACTTTCTCTTGATGTGAACCCAGACATATGTACTATTAGATAAGGGAGACCTGTAGGTCTCTCTCGCCCGTTCATTCTGGTTTTGACAGGTGGGACCGCTTTCAGCAAACGCGCCAGCGTGTAACAGTATTAGGGAGGTTTTTGAAAAGTGTTTATACAACCTGGCTGCCTTCCTTTCTTCCAGGGATTATTCCCAATTTGAGGGACACGCAGCTCTCCTCCACAGCTTGTCTGGACACCCTGATTAATTCCTGCTCTAAGGCCTGCACGGTAACATCCTCTCCAGCATCTGAAAAGATGTTTTTCCTAGATCTTTGTCACCCTGCTTTGTACAACTGTACCTCACCAATGCTGCAGCAGAGTTCACGCGCCTCATTGTCTAAAGCACAGAGAGCTTCTCTTACCAAGGGTACCGGTGGATTTCACCATTTCCTCTGTATTTACTCGCTCACCAATCTCAAAGCATATCTTCAGAAACAGCACGGTATTACAGTGTGAATTATGTAGCCTGAAACTCTCCCTCCACATAATACTGAGGGCTGGGAGTAAAATATGAAACCCATTTGTAACTCATGAAATTCTATCCATAAAGGAAGAAAGGAAAGAAAAAAAAAAAAGTAAGTTTATTTCAAAATAGAAGATTTGGGCCGTTTGCTTTTCAATGCACAGCAATGGCCTTATCTCATGCCATCAGTGTGTCGAAAGCCTTTTGTCCATAACATCTGGCACAGCATGTTCCTTATTGAAAGAAAGCACAGGATCCCCAGCAGACAAGTTAATTTTCTTGCTTTGGGGAAGCCAGCATACTTATGGGTAACTAGCATCAGCCATGCGGTAGCAATTCCAAAGATGGAAATTCTGTCCGTGCTGTTTGAGTTACAGTGCACCACCAAAATGGCATGTGTGTAACAGCAAGAGAGGACTTTGTCCTTTTGCCTTAGAGAGTAAATACTCAGTAAGTGCAAAAAAGTCACAAGTGGAAGCACCTAACAAGGAATCATTGTTGATAGGGAATGCCCTTGAAATTATCCTCTCACTCTATAGAGACGATGCAGCACGTCCAATGTCCCACACCAGGTTTCTTCCCTGTATACTCCGACAAATCCATCCTTTAAAACAGAAGACTAACGACCAACAAGAAGCTGTATCCAAATTTCAACGAGCTTTACTTTAAAATTAACAAAGAAAATAAACACGCAGCGACAGGGAACACGACAGAGCTACAGCTCAGGGAACAAAACTGCTGCAGCTCCAGTCTGGGTGATTTATCACGGCCCTGAAACAAATTACTTCCATTTCTCACTGCTACACACCCAACACCGAGAAACTCCCAAGCGGTGAGCAAGTGGCCCTACCAAGAACCGTGTGAAAGAAGTGCTGCTGTTCCTGTTCTGAGAGGGAAGAAAAAGGAGGTGCAGAGAGATAAAATGAAAAGCCCCAGGCAACGCAGCATATAGTTTACACAGGCGGTCATTAGAAAAAAAAAAAGTAATATATATATAAGGTGAGAATTCAGACAGGCTTCTCCAGCGCTGAACAATGACTGTAAGAGCTTCCCTCTCCACGGCGTGACATGCAGGGTGGTTATTTCAGGAGAGAGTTAAATTGAGGATAAACGATGCTTTGAAGCGAAGTGACAGGTTGACAGCGTAACATCCCAGAGACAGACAACACAACTTTCTCAACACTGTCCAACACGGCAACTTTCGGATGAGGACGGACAGAAAAGCCCCAGGAACAGAAACTCCTCCACCGAACAGGTGCCCCCTCCAACCATCCACCACCCCCCCGCCAGCTCCGCACCGCCTTCCAGGGGCTGAGTGACCCCTCGGGGACCAAAACCACTGACCCAGGGAGGGGTCTGCAGCCTGAGGGGACGGGGCGCAACACGATGGGCCTGAAACACCCAAAAACTCGGTGTCTCTATAAACCTGGCGCCTCTATAAACCCACAAAGCTCCACAAACCCTACCCAAGCACCGTCTAGGTGCGATTCATGATATTATCTATTTCAAAGCCTCCCTCAAACCTCTCCCTTCCTCCTCATAAACTCCACCAAGGAAAACCTTATTATTAATTATTATCGTTATCTTTCAGAGGACCCTCAGCTGCCAGGCCCTGCTCAGGACCACCCCCCACCCCCCNGCGCTCGGGTCCCGCTCACCTGCTCGGCCGCTCCGCGGCGAACTCGGCCCCGCCGGACTCCGCCATCTTCGCTGCGCTGCCGCCGCCGCTGCCGCCGCCGGGCCCCGAGCTGGGAGGCGGCGGGAGCCGCCGCGTTAAAGGCGCAGGAGCGAACGGGGCGGCCCGCGGCGGGTACCGGGGAACCCCGCTGCTCCCGCCGGGCCTGGCGCCGCCCCGCCGCCACCGGGGCCCGTCACCGCCCCGCGGGTGAGGGGGCCCGGCGGGGCTGTCATCACCTCACAGCCGCGGGGTCCCCGGGGGGCCGTCACCTCCCCGTGGCTGAGGGGGCCCCGGGGGGTGTCACCCCCCCTCACGGCTGAGGGGGCCCAAGGTCTGTCCCTGCCCCATGGCTGAGGGGGCCCGGGGGGCTTTCACCTCCCCACAGCTGAGGGGGCCCACGGTATGTCACCTCCCCATGGCTGAGGGGGGCCAAGGTCTGTCACTGCCCCACAGCTGAGGGGGGCGAAGGTCTGTCACTGCCCCATGGCTGAGGGGAGCCAGGGGGGTCTGTCACTGCCCCGTGGCTAAGGGGGCCGAGGGGGCTGTCACCTCCCCACAGCTGAGGTGACCTGGGGGTTGTTGTCACCCAGCTGAGGCAGCTCAGGGGTCTGTCACCTCCCTGCAGCTGAGGGGGCCCGGGGGGGTCTGTCACCGCCCCACAGCCATGGAGCCCAGGGGTCTGTCAGCTCCCCATGGCCACAGGGGCGCTGAGGGCTGTCACTGCCCCATGGCTGAGAGGACCTGGGGGTCTGTCCCCATCCCTCGGCTGAGGGGTCCCGGGGGATGTCACCTCCCCACAGCTGTGGGGATTTGAGGGGCGTCTGTCACCGCCTCATGGCTGAGGGGTCCCAGCGGTCTGTCACCACCCCGCAGGCCACCATGGGCCTCCTCATGCCCGCACCCTCCAGCCCGCCATTATCCAACAGCTGCCGATGGCCCCTGCCTGTGGCCATACTTAAGCGCTTTATGCTTTCCCTCGGGATTTCACCTGCGACATTAAATGTCTCCTGTAGGAAACATCGGGTGTGCAACCAGACCAGGACTGCGGGGACAACCCTGTTCCCCATCACCCTGGGGACGAAGCCTCCCGCCACGCCATCCTGACNTCCCCACAGCTGAGGTGACCTGGGGGTTGTTGTCACCCAGCTGAGGCAGCTCAGGGGTCTGTCACCTCCCTGCAGCTGAGGGATTATGGACCAGGTTTTATTGCCATAAGTGCTTTGTGCAAGAGCAACAGTACCCTCCAGAGGGTGCAGTCTTGTCGTCGGAGATCGCAGCGCTCCGGCTGCGCCTTCTCGGTGCCAAAGATGCCTTCGCCACCCCGCGTCCCCACACATGGTCGGCATCAGAGTCGCTCTCGGCTCTCCCCAAAGCAACCAGCGGAGATGAAGCCAAGCATCACGGGATCCGTGTAATTTTTAAAGCCGGCACGCATCTGGAGAGAGCGGACGGTCTAGAGGGCATTCCAGTCGTCAGTGGAAATCAGGAAATTATTCATAGCGGTGGCTCTGCCAACGACCGGGGGTAAATTTCTTTGATTTCCCATGCCTTGGTGTCCACATCTGTATAAGGGAAAGGGGGAATTTGTACATGAGAATAAACGCACTTGGAAAGCCGTGAAAATACTCTTTCAAGTCAGCCTGATGAAAACTTCATGTTCTGGAGCCCTCCGCTTCAAGGAGAGCAATCTGTTTCAGAGGCGAAGCTGTGTATTTTTCTTATTTAAACCTTCTAAATCTGCTGGAGCATTAAAAATATTTGGCATTTCCACAGCACATTTCATTCCCAGCTCCAAATGCGTTTTACAGACATTCATTAATTAAGCCTCGTAAAACCTTTGGGAGAAAGGGAAGCAGTACTTATTAATTTGCTATTTGTATTGCTGCAGCGCACGGAGACCCCAGCCGGGACCTCGGGGCCCTGTTATTTTAGACCTGACCTACACAGAAGAGGATATGTCAGCACGCCGAGGCGTGGGGAGAGCAGGAGGAGACGCGGGAGAGACAGCGGATGAAAGTTAATGCCGTAAGTCATCAGCAGAGCCCGCAGCACTCCGTCCCCGGCGTTTCACCCTGATGCCTTTTCTGCCGGGCAGTGGTGCCTGCCAGACGGAGCTGCGGAAGCGTGCGTGGCTCCTGCCCTGGCTCTCCCCCCACCTCACCGGTTGCTCTGTGCATTTTGCTGGTGTTTGGGGGCTCCCACCCCTCCATACCAACCCTTCGTGCTTGTCCCACTTCCACGGACACCGTCTCTGCTTCATTTGATACCTACCACTTTCTCCTGGGGCCGCTTTCTGTAGCTTTAGCTTTGCACCACACCCCCCTCTTTTAAAAGGTTTAAAATAAATGCTTTCCCTTTATTATTTTTAGGTCCGTATAGATATTTTAAGTGCCTCTATTTCGGTTCAATAAATGCACAGCAATAAAGCAGCCCTGCTGACGGCTAGCCCGGCCGGGCTGCCCGCTCGCTGCGGACCTCTCTGTCCCAGGTGGGTCAGCGGATGGGAGCTGTGAACGTTACACCTCTGCTTCCCCTGCAGGAAAAGCCAGGCTGTGCCGCATGCTGTAAATGCCTTTCACATGTTCCCCAGATCCCAGTTAAATCGAACCCCAGAAGGTCTCTCAAAGCATGAAAAATGCATTTATAAGACGCTGGAAGGAAGATGTATTCCATAACTACTCTGGTGACCAGGCGTGCTGACTTGTGTCATGTGGAGAAGGAACCAAAAGGGGGTATTTCTTGTTATTTCATACTGCTGATGGGATTTTATCTCTCGCAGCAAATCCAGGAACTTTTTAGTTACTATTATTGTTTGATTTTATGGGCCATTTGATATTTATTTTTATTTCTATTCATTATTTGTTGAGTGCACTTAGCCCCTTCCCCAAGGAGCCTGCCTTATATCTAAGGTGATTTTTACGACCAGTGTTAGCACAGCATCTGAGCAACTCGCACAACTTTAATATATTTATCCTGCACACACGGTATATCAAGGCAGTCCTGGTATTCCTACTGTGGAGAGCGGCGGTCTGCCCGTAAAATGACAAGTCTAACTTACTGGGTTAAATAAAAAAGAGTAAACTCTGAACTATTTACATTCTTCTTCTTTCTGATCTTCATTTTAAGCCATCAGGATGTATTTGAGTCATATTTACACTTTTTTTTTTTCTCCCCCTTACAAAACATGAGGTCTAGCGATGTACCTTTTACTGCAAGCCAAGCTCTCGCATATCCCACGACTCCCACAGCTGGGGCTTTAAAATCTGCATCCAACACTGTGAGACTAATGACAAAATCATGAGCTGGCAGCGCTGCCTTTTCCTCCGACCTTTTCGTTTCATCCTGCAAGCGCTCAGAAACAGGAATTCCTCGCAGCTCGCCGCGCTATCGGTCCACGCGGTTTGTGCTGGGTGGAGGAGGCAGACAGCTGGCCGCAATGAGCTTTTTTCCCCAATTCTTGCTAGATTTTCCCCAGCACAACAAAGCCTCTCCGTTCCTTTATTCGCTATTGTCATGGAGGCGTCTGCGAGTGACCTCCCTCTCTCTCCCTGCCTCCGCGCAGCATCAGCGGCGAACGCTGCTCCATCTCCTGCTCATCATGCGTGTCTGGAGGGTGCTGTGGGCTTTTTCGGTGCCTGTGCTTCTGGCTGGTTTTATTCACTCTCGATTTCTGGTAGACCGCTCTCTGCTAATCCCCGTGTAATCCCGGCAAGCGTGTGAGCCCGGGGAGGGGTCGAGCATGCGGGCTGGGGTGCGTCTGCGTGTGCCGGCGGAGCCGGGGCTCTCCATGTAAAGACGGGCTGCGGCATCGTGTGAGCTGGTCCTTCCTTCTCCCTTTTGTTTTGCCCCATCAGAATACCCCGCCTGCGTCTCCCCATGGTCATGTTCAGGCTTGGCGATGTTTTAGCTCCCTAAGCTGTCGTTGCTCTCTCCTGGGAGGCTGGTGAAGGTGAGATCCTCTCTCTTCCCCCTCCTCGAGCACCACTTCTGCCAGTTGCCACCACAGATACCTCTGTGGCTGATACTGGCCACCAGCCCCGGGGGATGTGGGACTCCCAGTGATGCGGTGGTACCCGAGCCCCCCAGGCAGGAAGAGGTCTGTAGGCTCCCACCCATCCTGGGGCACAGACCAGGTCTGCAGGTCCCCGATCTCCTGCTGCAGAGCCGAACCGACACAGCAGCCGCTGCCAAAGCTCTGGCACGACACACAGGCTGAGCAGCGTCCTCTCCCTGCTGGGATGGAGACGACCTGGTTCTTTGGCCAGGCTCCCACCTCTGGGTGGTGTTACCCACCATGTGGAGCAGCAGTGCCGTCCCATCCAGCACGGATAACGCAGGCGTGTGCGTAGGCCTGTGCTGGCAGGCATGGGTATTGCCGTGTCCGGCACTGAAGAGCGAGCGGGAGGAGCAGGCGTGAGCGGGAAGCAGACAGCGGAGCCACGTGGGGTCCGGCTCGGGGGAAGGCTGAACACCTTCTTTTATGAATCTTGGGCTCCTTCCACCCCCACGCACGGCGGGGCGAGCTGACGCACGCGGCACCCGCGGGAACCGGCTCCCACGCCAGCTGGAGGCGTTGGCCGTCCCCGGCGCCGTTCGGCACCGGTGCGAGGCCACGATCCAGCAAATCCCCTCTGCACGTGCTGCAGTGTTAAGCACACGTGTCGTCCCCGTGAAATCAGGGGGACGGCTCCGGCGCCTGAAGGTGAGCAGGTGCTGCGCCGCGCTGCCGCCTCGGCACTTAAGGGAGCCCGATTCCCATCCGCCCGGCCAAACCGCAACCATACATCCCTGCTTTCCCTGACCAGCTTGGCTGCGCTCCTCACCTGGCAAAAGAACACACGGCAGCGAAAATAAACACGGAGGGAAGCGAAGCCCCTCATGGCCCGGCGAGCGAGGTCTGCGTTCCAAGAAGTAATGAAGCCCAGGGAATGGAAAATGCATGTCACTTGGCGGCGGGCTGGATGCGCGCAGGCGCTCCGTGCCGGCTGCCGAGAGGGTGCTTCGCCTCCACACGGCATCGCCACGGCACAGCAGCTGCGCCAGGCCCGGCCAGCGGCACCGCGCTGAACTCTGACATTTGAAGACGGAGAATAATTTGGCTTCATTAGCCTCCCCTTCCCCCCCAGCCCCAAGCGGTCCCTCGAGCCGGGCTGGAATGTGCGTGGTAGGGACAGAACCAATCCCATTAGCATAAGGAGATTGTTTTTCGTTTGGTTTTGTTGTTGTTGAATCACCCGTGGCTCCGCTTCTTTGGGGTAGGTCATAGGAAGGAGGACGGGGAGAGGAAACCCATGGATGTGTTTTCCTGGGTGGCCGTCCATGGTGTGGCACTCCCCTGCCAGCCCGGCTGCTTGATTTCGGCAGCACCATGAAGTTTCCATCTTTGAAGGCCATGTGAGCTTTGCTGCCAGCTCTGGGACAGTGCCCGGTGTGGTTCGAAGGAGCTTTTCTAAAGACAAGGGCTCAGCTCCCACACGTGGGGTCAGGATGGTGCTGGGGCCAGCGGTGCTGCCGGAGCTCCCGTTGAACCCCCATCCAACTGCCCACCCTACATCCTCATCCTCGCTCCCTCTCCGGATGGAGACTTACCTCTCTTGGGGTTAAAGCTGAATTTACAGCTCTGCGTGTTGGTCAGGACAGCGCCGGATTGCAGCCATGTGCTAGCAGGAGCCGGGCCAGGGGCAGCGAGAGGCAGCTGGAGCAGCTAGAAAATATCCTTTCCCCAGCTGAGATAGGAGCCTGGGGTCTTGTTCCATCATCTTCAAAAGCTCTGGCAGGGCCCAAAACCGCTGTTTCCCCCTGGTTGCGCTTTCTCATGAAAGACCCTCACTCTTCCAACACGAGACAAGAGGAAGAAACCTCCTCCCTGGCTGCTTCGTGTCCAGCGGCATCTCCCCGGGACGGAGTGGGAAGGAATGAAGGGGAGCAACGGGTGCAGACCCACAAGAACCAACACCGGATCCACTCCGGGAGAATCGGTCACAAATCATGAAAATGGGGGTTGGCACACATGTGCGCAAGGCAGGGACTTCTCAGAGCCTTTCTCCACCCCGCTGAACCAGTCCGGGGCTTTCTGCCCTCTGCGGCATCACCGGACCATGGACCCCAACGCTCTTCCCAAGCAGAGACATCCTGATGGGACACAGCACAGGGCTCTGGGTACCCAACAGCGGGACAAGGACCTGCAAGCGCTCCCGAAGTCATCCCTGAGCACGGGAGAACGACACCGTCGGGAGCAGACAGTAAGAGGGGAGGGAAATCCGTGCACAAATGCATTCGCCGCGTGGCCCGGCTCCTCAGCTGGAGTGTGCGAGCGGCGGTGGAGCCGCGCCAACTCCCGGCAGCTGAGATTTGCGGGGAGGGGGGGAGAAAGGAGGGGGCATTTTCCGGAGGTGAGAACAGCAGCCCAACACAGGCACAGAGACAGCACCCCAACCGCAGCCGGCGAGACCCACCGCGACCCTCGGCACCCGCGATGGCATCGCACCAGCCGGAAGATGCTGCGGGGGTCCGTGGCGGAGGCGCGGGGGGCAGCTTGCTGGCCTCCCCCCGGCTTTTTGAGACCGCTTCACGCCGCATCGTGGCTAACAGTCCCCACCTACCGGTCTGCGATTTCTTGCTGACCTGTGGCTGGACACGCAGGAGGCGAGCGTGGGTGCGCAGATGCTCGCCGCAAGGATGCAACCCGCCATGGACTCATGGTCCCCCATGCCCTCGCCACCGGTGATGGGATGGAGGGTGCGATTCCGCCGCGGGCTGGTTTGCCCGTCGCTCTGCTCTTTGCCGATGGGGCCACACACACACCATGAATTTTGCTTCCCCCGTGAAAATATAAAAGAGGGAGCGAGAAGGAAAAGGCGTCGGATGGAAAACACCCCCGGCTGCCTGCTGGGGGGAGTGGAACCAGCTAATTTCATGCGTCTCCTTCTTGTTAGAGTGGGGTCCCTCCTCACCTGCTCCTGGGCACGGTTTCCTGCACCCCGCGCCAGCAACAAGGAATCTGACTCCAGTTTAAAGGCGAGGAGCTCGTCCACGGTTTGTAGCCCGGCTCCCATCCCAGGAGGGGACCCGCTTGGAGCCGCTGCCCGCGGCGGGCAGGGTTTGCCAGCTGTCTGCACCCATCTTCTGCCCTGCCACCTCCCTCTGCGCCAGCCCGGGGCAGGGGGATGCGGCCAGCCCCACGCTGGGGGTCTCACCCCCGGGGAGCACCGTCCCGGGGTTTCCCTGTTTGCACCCAACTGCCGCTCCATCACCGCGGGGTGTCTGGGGGCGAGCGGCTGCCAGCACCCTGACTCAGCGCTGAGACCCTGGGCTCCATATGGAAAACGCCGGAGAAGGACACCCCCTGACACGCCATCTGGGGGACACTCGGTGGCTCGGCCCTGGCCAAGGCGGGGGGTTTGCCTCTGGGTCATCGGCGCTAGCGCCTATCCCAAAGGCTGCTCGGTGCTGGGCTCCCATCTCTCAGCCCTTCCCTCTCGTCCTGCTGGCCCCCGACACCCCTCTGCCCACCCTGGGACCCCGAGGTGCCCAGCTGCCCGCTGAGGACACCGTGCAAGCCCCCAAATCCCATCGCCCGGGCAATGCAGCCGTGGCACATGCTCTACATCCCACGCCAGCCCTGCACAGCCAGGGCTGCCCGGAGCATCCTCGGCACGGCTCCCTCTCAGGCAGCGAGCTGAGAACACCATCCCTCTGCCCTCCGTTTAACGAGCCGACCCCACAGAGCGCAGCGTCCCCCTCCAGCACCCACATTGCCATGCTGCGCGGGGGTCCCCCCCAATTTAGGGACAGGCGGGGGCCATGCTCCGGCAGCGGAGGCTGCTGGCAGGGAGCGGACCAGGCTCTGCATGCCCTGTGGAGATCCTTCTTTGGGTGCGACTCGTGTCGAGCACCCCATCATCCATCCGCAGCCCTCCCCGGGGTCGGGCAGCACCTCCTCGTCCCCGGCTCCGCATCCCAGAGAAAACAAGCGGCTGAGGCCAGCGCCAGCCCCGGCTCCTCGGGGGCCCCGCGCCGCTGCTGGCTCCGAGGACGGGACCCCGCTGAGCTACTGAAGTGCTAAAAACGAGCCTCCAGGCCTTTGCGTGAGCTTTTGTGTCGTGCTTGGCATGGGGAGAGCTCGACTGTGGCGTGGACGCGGGCGGCGCGCCAGGAAAAACACACGCCGCGGGGGAAAGGTGGGTGCGTGCACGTGCGAGCACGTCCCAGCCCTCGAGCCCGGGCGGCCGCGGTGCGTTATTGCTGACGTGTCGCACGCGCGCAACGGCCCGATTTAGGCTTTCCTTCCTCGAAATGGGCACTCAGGGTGTCGGCGGGCAGTTTTCAGTGGGAAAAGCCCTCGTTCTTCAGCCCTTCTTTCCACGCGTGCGTGAGCACGTGCGTGCAGTCCTCCCCACTGCCGGGTCTCAGCCTCCTCCTCCTCCTCCTCGCCGCTGATGGGTGGACGCGTTGGGGTGCCTGGCCCCCTGCCCACCTCGCACCCTCCCAGCACCCGCCGAGCCCACCCACCCCACGGGCGCCGGTACCAGCTCCCCAGGGAACGCAGCATCTTCTTTTACGCTTGATGCTGAACCTCTCGATCCGGCCCCGCAGCCTGCAGCGGAGCGGAGCATCACTCTGTCCCGGTGGAAAACAGCCCAAGCCGGGGATTTCTCTCCGGTTTGCCGGAGGTTTCATCCTGACTCAGCTTGCAGAGACGGGATGTTTTGCTGGGAACAGACCTGCGCCCCCCCGCCAGCCCCACGTGGGGGCTCAAAGCTGCCCCCCAGCTGGTGACGAGCACCCCGTGAAGCCACCGACTCATCCGGGTCCGGTACAAACCTTTTATTTTCCCTCTGCCCGCGCCCCCCCAGCCAGCCTGGGACTGGGTTTGCCCTTTGGAGGCGAAGCGGGGTGCGGGGGGGCTCCGCGGCCGCCCTCTCCCCCGAGCTCGCAGCCCGGTGCGGTTGCACCCCGGGGTCGGGGAGAGCCGCGGGGCCACGGCGACACCACAGACTCCACCGAGCTTTACACTGAGCCGAGCGGCCAAAAAGCGACAATGAAAAGTGTACCCCGAAACGGACACGAGACCCCCCCCGCACCCGCCCCCCCCAACCCAGTTCCCCAAACTCAGATATGTTGCACGGGTGAAAGTGATACGGAGCAGCACAAAATCATCGGGGATGGGGACAGGAGCCCCCTGCCCCACCACGCCATGGCCCCCCCGAGACCGCTCAGTGCTGGGGAGCGGCCGGCACAAGGAAAGAGCCTAAAAACCCGAGGGTGGGGAGTTGCGGGTAATAAGTTAATCTGTACAGAAGTGTTAGGTGGACGTGGGGACGGAAGGGACCGCCGCCGCCGAGCCGTCCCTCCCGAACGCAGGGGTGTCCCAGCGGGGTGCCGGGGACCGAGGAACCACATGCCGGTGAAACTCAAACCACGAAACGACGCACAAAGTGATGGAGAACGATGGGGAGAGGGGGAGATTCCCCCGGCTCACGCGGGAGCGGAGCCCTGCAGAGCACGGGGAGGGAGGGGACCCCTCCACGCCGAGGGGCTGCGCCGGGGCGAGCTGAGGGGGTCCCTGCTTGGCTGGGAGACCCCAGGGCTGTCCCCCCGCTTCCAGGGCAGCGCCGCGAGCCCGAGGACCCGGAGGCTGAGCTGCCGGTAGGTCCTGCCATCAGCCACAGCCCCGCAGGCTGAGCTGCTCCCGGCATCGGGCAGGGATGCTGAGCCCAGGACGGAGGCGTCCCGGCAGCTCCCACCTCCTGGCCGAGCTCGGACAGAAGGCAGGAGCACAAGGCAGGGAATCGCTGCCTCGTCCCCTGCTCGGTCCCGGTCCCAACCTGTTGGCATCAGAACCGGCCGCCCCAAAAGGCATCACGGAGCAGGGAGGGGATAGAGCCATGCCGGGGCCCCTCCGCAGCTCCGGGAAGGGGCCGGCTGGGTCCTCGCGTGGGCACAGAGGCGGCGAGATCCGCTCCTCTCTCCGGCTGCCAACGCCAAATCCATTCGCCACGTTTCGGCTCCCCAAGGCAATCGGCTCCGGCCGGCGGAAGGGAGTTCCCAGGGCCGGAGACGGCGCCTTGGAGGCTCAGCCCAAGGTGGGAGGCCGGGGATGTGCCGAGCCAAAGCCCAGAACGTTGCAGACACTCTCCATCCCCCACCGCAGCCGGCTCCCTCCTGCCCAGCGCTGGACCCATGCCCGGAGGGCTGCGGGGCCCCGGGGGCTCCGGTCGGGAGGAGACGGACCGCCCCGCTACGAGGACGGGCTCCCCCCGGCCTCCCCGCTCTGGCAGCTCCTCTCTTGGCTCTGGAGCGCTGGAAACCAGGATCCCGGCACGTCTACGGAGGAGGCAAAGCCGCTGCCTGGCTCCTGGGAGCCTCCTCCGCAGCGGCCATCCCTGGGGAGGAGAGCGGGACCGAGCCAGGTCGTACCCCCGGTCCCTCCCGTGCCAGAGCCGGAGATGCCCCTCCGGGAGCTGGGGATGTGGGGCAGCCGGAGGGGCAGCGGAGCGGGACCGGGGACGATGCCGTGGGGTCGGTGACGGGGACGTGGCGTGGAGGTGACGGGAAGGGGCGGGAGCGCTACAGGACGGTCTTGTCCAGGTCGACTTTGAGGGGCAGCGGCCCCGCGTCCTCACCACCGCGTGTGGGACACAGGGTGACGGCGATGACGGGCGGCAGGGGGAAGGTGCCGGGGCCATCCAGGTCCTCCAGGTACTCCTTGTCCCCGTTGATGCTCAGAGGCTGGAAGAGAGGCAGAGGGGACCGTGCGGCCCCAGAGTAGGGGATTGGGACCCCCTTGTCCCCAGACCGGGAACACCGCGGGGCTGACTGGGGACGTTCCGCACGGCGTGGACATGCCAGCGAGCCCAGCGTGGTGGCTGGGGACCACAAACACCGTGTGGCCACATCTCAGCCCCAGGAGGCTCATCCAGCCGTGACGGGGAGATGCAGGTGACGGGGACCCCCGTAGGAACCCCCCCAGGACCGCGCTGAGCACCGCTCGCCCCGTACCTGGGTCTTGACGTGCTGCTCGGGGGCGGTCACCAAACTGGCACAGCTCAGCCACAGCATCACCATGATGGAGAGGAAGAGGCAGGCGGCCAGGATCCAGCGAGGAAGGCCCGAGCGCCTGTAACACCCCACCGCCCCCCGCCAAAGAAAGAGGACGAGTTTATAGCAGGGCACAGGGTGGGAATTTTGGGGTTGGGGGGGAGGAGCATCGGCTCTGGCGTGTCCGGCAGGTCCATGTCCCCCCCCCCGGGGTCCCCGCGCAGCCCCGCTGCACCTACTTGGACATGCAGCCGAGGAAGTCGTGCTCTGGCTGCGGGGGGTCCGGGTGCTGCGCCTTGGCTTTGCCCCGCGGCTCCTTCACGGGGGGCTTCTCCCCCCTCGCATGGGGGCCTGGTGGGGGAGAGGCGATGCTGAGCCCAGGCACCCACCCTGGGTATGGCCACCGCGCTTCCCATCCCCTTGCCAGCACGTGATGGGGTGCCGGGCGGTCCCCTCGCCCCGCGGGGACCCTCTCCCCACTGTGGGGGGGGGTGGGGGGCAGAGGGTCCCCAGCAGCTTCTTGGAGCGGGTCCCGAGTCCGGACTCACCCCCTCTGCGTGGGTGCGGGGTGTGGGAAGTTAATCGGACCCGAGAAGCGGGTAATGTGTTTAGCTCTGGAGAAATCGGATGAGAGCCAGGAGGGCTCGGAGGCTCCCGGACCCCCCCACACACCTGCGTGGGGCTGGGGGACGCGGGGGCTGGACCCCGGTCCCGGCTGCTCCGGTTGGGTCTCCTGAGCCTCCGGTACTGGATACTCCACCTCGGGCTGGGACTGGCGGGTCAGCAGGGAAAGAGGGAGAAAGCGGTGAGCAAGAGGGTGTCCCCCCCCCTTCTCGGCACCCAGCAGAGAGAGGGGACGCGGGACCCCCCCACCTGAAACACCACGACTTTGCCATCATCCGCCTGCAGGTAGAAGGTCCAGGTGGAGGAGATGAAGCTCTGGGCAGAGCTGACGATGTCGTTGCAGAAGGTGGAGACCAAATCGAACATGGAGAACGATGGCACCTTCAGCTCCGGGCTCTGCAAAGGAGCAGCGGCATCGCGTCACCACTGTCCCCTTGTCACCCACCCACCCTGGCGGACAACATCCCCCCCTGAGGATGTGGCCGGGGTTGAGCCGGGTGCTCAGATCTGAGTCTCACGCTGCTTCTCCCAGCGCTGGGGATGTGCAGGACCTGTGGTCCAGCCCTGGGAGGGTCCCCGAGCCCGGGGCTGTGGTCCCCAGGGCCATCACTCAGCCCCAAAGCCACCATCACCCAGCCCCAGGGCCACCAGCACCCAGCCCCAGGGCCACCAGCACCCAGCCCCAGGACCAGCACCCGGCCCCTCGGCAGCCCCGCGCACGCTCGCACCAGCGCTTTAAACAATAGGAGCGGAGCGGCCGAGATGCCGAGGGCGTTTCTCTCCTGGCAGCCTCTCCGTGCCCTGGATTCTTGGCCGTCGCGGCGGTTTGTTATTTTTAAAGCATCCCTGCTGGAATCCGCTTGGCTGCTCCCTGCCACTGGCTTCGAACATTTTCCGACAGCCCCTTGCACGGTCAAACCAGCAAACAGGAAATAAATAGGTCAGATTCTGTATCTAATTATTATGCTAAATCTGCTTTGCCTGCTCGTCTGGGAACCCGAAGGAAAAACGCTTTGGGTGGGTGAAGGGGGTGACAGCCCTCCCCGTCGGCCGGTCGCCCCCCGATGCTCATCCCCGACCTCGGAGAGGGGCTGGGGAATGGGATCAGGCACCGGGCAGCTCTTAAAAACAGGCTGCGGAGCGGTTTTTTCGAAGGAGCCGCAGCTTTCTACAGCACAAATCCATCTTCGTCCGCACGTGTACAAAGCCAAAAGCCTCCACCCTGGGCCAAAGTCTAATTTAATTAATTGGGCAAAAGCTAAATGAACTAAACGTAGGAGGGAAAAGCGTTGGTAATTGCTGGGAAGGATAACAGATCGAAACTGGGGGAATCACTGGAACCTCTCACCCTGGGGGTTCGGTGTAATCGCCCCGCCTGGCCCAAACCCGCGGCAGACCGGGTCGATCCCAGTTAATCTGTTTTTCGCACTTTGGACGAAACAGCGCGACGGGCCGGCGGTGGGCTCGTGTCCCCCCAGTGCGCCCGGAGCCCCCCTCCGCCGGGGCGCGTACCGCAGGGGACGTAAGAGAAAGCACGATGCGGCAGGCGTCCCGCAGCGTGGGCTTCGCCGGGCGGTGGGAGCGTGCGGGCAGCACGCCCGGTCCCAATCCACCCCGGGAAAGCGCCAAGGGCAGCCGGGGACCGGGGCCGGGGCTCACCGAGCCACGAGGCTGCTGGTGGGGGTGACCGGGAGGGAGCGAGGGAGGGATGGGGCTGGGTGTCTTTGCTGGGGAGGGAGGGAGGGATGGAGGGGTGGAGGGATGATGGATGGAGGGATGGAGGGAGGGAGGAAGGAAGGCATGGAGGGAGGGAGGGGTGGAGGGGTGGATGGATGATAGATGTGGGGATGGAGGGATGGAGGGATGGAAGGATGATAGATGTGGGGATGGAGGGATGCATGACCAATGGATCGATGGATGGAGGGATGGAGGGAGGGAGGAAGGGAGGGATGAAGGGGTGGAGGGATGATGGATGGAGGGATGGAGGGAGGGAGGAAGGAAGGCATGGAGGGAGGGAGGGGTGGAGGGGTGGATGGATGATAGATGTGGGGATGGAGGGATGCATGACCAATGGATGGAGGGATGGAGGGATGGATGGATGGAGGATGGAAGGATGAATGGATGGAGGGATGGGCTGCACATGTGGGGTGCTGTAGCCTCCATCCTCTGGCAGAGGAGGCACCGGGCTGAGCTCCCACGGGAGGGAGGGGTCTGTCCTAAAGCGGGACTGAGAGCCAAGCCACCATGTCCCACTGTCCCCCCGTGGGGTCCCAGGCAGAGTGTGGTTGGTGGGCTCAGCAGTGTGGCAGTGGCCTCCATCACATCAGCGTTGCCTGCTCTGCCCGGCAGTGGGACAAACTTTGGTCCCTGCCATGCCCAGGGTGACCGAGACACCCCATGTCCCCACGCTGGGGGTCACGCAAGGGCTGAAGTGGCGGGAGAAGCCACCTGGAGAACAACCCCATGGCTCTAGGCTCCTTGCGGAGGTGAATGCCTTCCCTGGCCAGTCCCCAGCAGTCCCACAGGATGACAGCACGGGGATGGAGCAGCCACAGTGCCCTCGGGGGGGGCACATCCAGCCCCTGTCACCTCCTTGCCCACAGACCCTTTGGGGAAGGAGACAGCCGCAGGGACAGGGCAGAGCCATGGCTGGTGGCACCAGGGACAGGCTGGGTGGGTTAAGGGGGGGAACAGGGGGTCCCCATCTCCCCAGCCCCTCACCTTCTCCTTCCTGCTCTCCACCTCGGGCAGCTGCTTGCGGCACCCCGTCACGCACCCAAACTGCTCCTCTGCGTTGCTGTAGGCTTCGGCGCACGCTGCGAGACAGGAGGGGGCGGGGGGTGTCAGGATTAGGGGGTGCTCAGTGCCCCTGATGAGCTCCGCATCCCCAGGACATCCCTACCCCTCCTGCTTTACACCCAGGGGGTGTAAATCTGCACCCTGCTCGGTTTGGGGCAGGGTCTGGGGCACAGCACGGGGCTGAGGGGAGGCAGGATGGTCGCTATGGTGCCGGGGGTACATGGGGGACCCCCTGGGACGGCGTTTGGGGCGCAGGGGCCACTCGGGCGCCGGCTCCTCACCTGCTTCACACTCGGCTCTGGTTGTGTTCAGCTCAGCGCTCGCATCCACGAAGTGACAGATGGAGAACAGCCGGCAGCCCCGGTAACAGGCGTTGAGAACAGCATCCTGCAGGGAGGAGGAGGAGGAGACCACGGAGCTGGCACCAAGCTCAGCCCGGTGGCTACGCCGGACCCCCACCGTGCTCCCTCCCCCCCACCAGCACCCAGCTGGGGGGCACCGGGCACCGCCGCCCTCCCGCAGGACCACAGCCGGGATGGCACCCCGAACCGGGGGCGCTGGCGTCCCTGCGGGAGGGAGAGCTGCCTTCACTCCCCAATTTGCACCCGATGGTGGGGTTTGCACATGGCCTCATCCCCATCGAGGACGTGGCAGGTCCCCCCATCTCTGTCGGGGCGCTCGGCACTGGCTGGGCCCCGGCATGGGCTGGCAGGAGGTGGGGGCTGCTGGGGGGTGTGTGCATGGGGGGGGGGTTCATGCACTGGGGG
>VUYV01000478.1:73546-84136 GCA_008711295.1 Anarhynchus alexandrinus | reverse complement strand
CGGCTGCGAGGGGCTGTGCCGTGATAAATATGTAACTATATCTATATTTTTATATATATATATAAAAAATAACATCATTTAAATGTAATCAAATAGATATAAAATGTAATCAAGTACACAAAAAATGTAATCAAACACACATAAAATGTATTAAAATAGATAAATTAGATAGAAATGTATTTAAATAGATATATAATAGATGCAAAATGTATTTAAATAGATATATAATAGATATAAAATGTGTTTAAATAGATATATTATAGATACGAAATGTATTCAAATAGATATAAAATAGATACGAAATGTATTCAAATAGATATAAAATAGATACGAAATGTATTCAAATAGATATACAATATATTTAAATAGAGCTAAAATAGATCTAAACCACATTTAAATAGAGCTAAAATAGATCTAAAATACATTTAAATAGAGCTAAAATAGATATATATAACTTTTATTTTTTTTTTCCCCCCTCCTTTTGTTTCTCTGGCTGCAGACCCCGCAGTGATTTCCCCCCAAGACCCCACTCTGCTGATCGGCTCCTCGCTGGTCGCCACGTGCACGGTCAGCCCGGACTTTCACCTGAAAGCCGAGGACCTGTACTGGACCCTGAACGGCCGGCGCCTGCCCGCCGCCTCCTACGCCGCCCTCGGCCCCACCACGCTCAGCGTGGCCCTCGCCCACCTCAACGGCTCCAAGCAGCAGTCGGGGGACAACCTGGTGTGTCACAGCAGAGACGGCGGCATCTTGGCCGGCTCCTGCCTTTACGTTGGACGTACGTCGGCGGCGCCGGCGCGGTTGCACGTGCCGGGTTTGATCCGGCCCCGGCGCCGTGTGCCGGGATGTCCTCGCCCGCCGGGCTGCCCCGTTTCGGAGCCGGGGAGGGGAGAGAAGAGTGGCGGCTCCCGGCGGAACCGTGGGAGCGATCGGGGATGCCCGTGGGGATTAACGCCCCGGCTCTTGCCAAAAACGCGCCGTGGGCTCGCGACGGTTGCGCGCGGCTGCTCCGTTTTAACCTCCCCGCGGTTTGTGCCCGGTTGCCCCGACCCGCAGCCGCGGCCTCCGGCTCGCAGGAGCGCGCAGCAGAAAGGCTGTTTTTGGCAAACCCGCGGTAAAATTACACTTGTCCGAATCAATAATCGTAAGATTTTATCTCGGGCTATTTTAAGGACGATGCGACGTCCTAGGAATACAGAGGCTTAACTGGGAACACAGCTTGGATTTGTTTTTTGGGTTGCTGTCGCTGAAAGAAAACAGCTCCGGGGCTGGGTGCAGGCAGGGGCTGGGTGCAGGCAGGGGCTGGGTGCAGGCAGGGGTGGGCAGGAGCCTAAAGCCCTCCAGCAAACACGTTTGCAGCCGTGGGGATGGAAACCTGTGGCCGGTGGGGACCGCGGTGGCATCACCCGCCGGGCTGCATCTCACCACTGCGCCTTCTCATCCCCCTCCGACTCTTATGTATGTATTTATTTATTTATTTATGTGTTTCCTCCCCCAGTACCCCCAGAAAAACCAGTCAACATCACCTGCTGGTCCAAAAACATGAAGGACCTCACCTGCAAATGGGCGCCGGGGACGGAGGGGGAGACCTTCCTGCACACCAACTACACCCTCAAGTACAAGCTCAGGTGGGGCTGCCCCCCCTCAATTCCTATTATTCTTGAAAAAAACCCCACCAGTGTGGGATTTAGAGGTTTACGGGGCGGTGGGGAACGGGGGGCCCCGTGCCTCCTGGCTGGCCCCTGTTTTGGGGATGTGATGAGCTTCCTCGGGTCTCAGCGGCCACCAGTGCTCCGTATGTGCCTGGGGGGGAGGAGGAGGGGGAGGAGAAGCCGCACGGCCCCCGGTTGAGCCGGGAGCCACCGGATGAGCCGCGGGACCGGTAACCCAACACCTCGCCAGCGCGGTGCCGGCGGTGTTGAGCGGTGGATAAATGAGCCGCAGTCCCCGCCGGGAGCGGCCGTTTCCCCCGGGGATGGGTGAGCATCCTCGGCTCGACCGCGGCACCCGGCGGTGCCGGTACCGGCACTCAGCGCCCATCCGCAGGTGGTACGGCCGAGACAACACGTGCCAGGAGTACCACACCGCCGGGCCCTACTCCTGCCACATCCCCAAGGACCTGGCCCTCTTCACGCCCTACGAGATCTGGGTGGAGGCGTCCAACCGGCTGGGGGTGGCCGTCTCCGACGTCGTCATGTTGGACATCCTCGACGTGGGTGAGCGACGGCGTCATGATGTCACCGCCATGCCGGTGACCTCACAGGAGCTGGAGAGGGGGGGAGGAAAACAGGCGGTGGGTTCACTCGGTGGGACGTTTGGGATGTTGCGGCGTGGGGGGGGGGCAGCAGGAAATGGGCGATATGTGAGCAGAATTGCTCCTAATCGAATTAGGCTGTTTTCTCCGAGTTGTTGGGTTTTTTTTTTTTTCTTCCCCCGCATCTGCGGCTCCTTAACCCCCGCGGCGCTGCCTGCGCCGGCCGCACCAGCCCCTGCCCTGTCCCCGCAGTCACCACCGACCCGCCGTCGGACGTGCACGTCAGCCGGGTGGGGGACCTGGAGGACCAGCTGAGCGTGCGCTGGAGCTCCCCGCCGGCGCTCAAGGATTTCCTCTTCCAAGCCAAGTACCAGATCCAGTACCGGGTGGAGGACAGCTCGGAGTGGAAGGTGGGTCGGCAGCACCCGCCGGCGGCAGGGGACGGCAGCGCCGGCGCGGTTGGGCATCCCCTGCCATCTCCTCCCTCCCCAGGTGGTGGATGATGTGGGCAACCAGACGTCCTGCCGCCTGGCCGGCCTCCGCCCCGGCACCGTCTACTTCGTCCAGGTGCGCTGTAATCCCTTCGGCATCTACGGTTCCAAAAAAGCCGGCATCTGGAGCGACTGGAGCAACCCCACCGCCGCCTCCACCCCACGCAGCGGTGAGCGCTGCCGACATCGTTTTTGGGGGGGGGCAGGGAGGGGGTGCCGGTGCTGTGCTCCCCCTCCCCTGCGCACACGGGATGTGTCGGGGGGGGGGCCCTTCCCCACTCCGTGCCCGGCACCTGGATTTCTTGCAAAGGAGCCAATTTGGAGCTCGGCTTTCCCAGCAGGAAGCCAAAAAGCCGCTCGTTTTCCTCTCGCCCACCGTTATTTACGGCGCGGCGGCGATGGGGAGGGGGGTTGAGCCATGTCCTCCCCACGGCGGGGCTGACCCCCCTTTGTCCCCACAGAGCGAGCAGCGGGGGGCTGTGACCCCAAAGGGGGGGAGCAAAACACGACGCTGCGGCGGGAGCTGAAGCAGTTTTTCGGGTGGGTGAAGAAACACGCCTACGGCTGCTCCAACCTCGGCATCAAACTCTACGACCAGTGGCGCGTGTGGCTGCAGAAATCGCACAAAACACGCAACCAGGTAGGTAAGGAGCCTTTCGCACTTCTTTTCCCCCGCCGGGTGGGGAGGAGGTGGGGAGGGATACGGGGTGACCCCAGGGATGCTGGGGTTGGGGGGGATATGGGGGTGATGCTGAGCCCGGGGCGCGCGCGCGGTCGGCGGCGACGCGGGGCTCTGCTCATCTCCGCAGGTTCTTCCCGGCGATAAGTTGTAGCCCGCGGGGGACGGAGCGCCGGCAGGATGACACGGGGCGCCCGGCGCCCACCCGGGACCACCCGCGCCCACCCCGGCCCCGCCGGGGGGGAGCAGGAAGGCGGTTGGGGCGAAGCGCGGCCCCGCAGCCCCGGGGGACGGGATGGGATGAGGTGGGGGGGGCAGGTTGGGCTAGCCCTGGGGGCCCCTCACGTGCCGCTGGCCCCGTGGGACCGCAGCCCCCCGCCGTGCCGCTCGCACCCCGCGGCAGCGAGGGGACCCCCAAGCCTCGCTCGGCCGGGGGGGGCACAGAGGCTTTGCTCCTTACCCGCCAGCCGGAGCAGCCTCTGGGATGAAAGGGGCGATGGGGGCTTCCCGGGGGTCCCCCCACCCTCAGCGCAGCACCCCCCACCCCGCCCGGGAAGCAATTTTGGCTGTTTTCTCCCCAGGGACCCACGTGCGAGCGCATGGGGGAGGGGGGGGGTCTGTCCCGGGGAGCCCCGCGGGCTGGTTTGAGGCTGCTGGGGTTTGCCCAGTGCCTGCTCCAATTTTGATTCAAACCAGCCTTATTTTGGTTCCATTTCAGTCAATTAGGAACAGATTTAAGCTTAATGCCAATAAACCTCTGAAACCCCACCGGGGTCTGCGTCAGCGGAGCAGCAGCAGCGCGCGGGGACGGGGATGCAGCGGGCAGCCAAACGGGACCGGCGTCCCTCGTCACCCCATCCCAGGGGACCCGGACAGGGCGTCACTGGGTGGGGGACAAGTCCTTTAGACTACACGACTCAGGCCGGCTCCATGGGGACAGGTTTATTTTTGATGACCATAAAAAGGGCACTTGTGGGGCACGGGAGCTGTCGTGGGGCTGGGGGCACAGCTGATCTCCGAGATGTGGTTTTTTGGGGGGGCTGTTGCCTGTGGGGCTCCAGCCAGCAGCAAAGGCAGTGCCCGTCCCGATGGGGATCGAGGCAAGGCGGCCCCTTGGCACTGCGGGATTTCCTTCGGCAAAGCCGCGGCGCAGCCGGCAGAGGCGGGGAGGGGAACCAGCCCCACACCGGACCCCTCTGCTGAGGGATGCTCAGGATTTGGGGGTCCCCACTGCTCCTGGGGGGGGGATCTCCACGCCTTCCAGCCCATGCCCAAGAAAAGGAGTTGAAAGGAAGATGCCCACCTTGCTGGGGTGGCGTGGGCGCCCGGGGGGGGGCGGTGCGTTGGGGGCTGGGGGGGCCGAGCTGGGCCCCCATTCCACCGCCCGGCCCCCTCCAACCGTTCCCACGGGGACACCCATCACTCGACTTCTTCCGAATCGTACTTGAGGTCCTGGAGAATTTCGCTGATTGCCTCAATGGTTTTAATTAGCCTACGAGAGCGGATGGAAACTATAAATAAAGCCCATATGGAGCGTATTATCTGGGCCGCCTCGCCTTCCCCGCGCTGTTTATGAAACACTCAGCCCGGGGAGGCCGAGGGGACCGTGGCCGGGCGGCATCGCCAAACCCTCCCCGGGGCTGCGGCCGAGAGCGCTTTTGAAGGCACCATCTGGGCCCCCCCTGAGCTGGAGAGGGGGGAAACACGGGGAAGGGGCTCCTAATCCAGAGGGAGATGCCGCCATCCCAAAACAGGGGTAGAGGGGAGATGGCAGCGGGGCCACCACCTACTTGTGCTTGAGCTCCCGCACCTCCTGCTGATGGGCGTCCACCTCGGGCTGGTCCTGCGCCTGCTGCCGAGCCAGCTGGAGCTGCGCCGTCTGCGGTGGGGACACGGCAAGAGCTGGGACACCCCCACACCAAAAGCAGCCCCAGGGCATCAGTGGGACCCCCCCCATCCCAGTACCCACCAGCTGCAGCTTCTCCTGCTCCCGCTCCTGGAGGCGGGAGAGGTGCTGGGCCAGGTCGGGGCGGTCGAGCTCATCCCGGAGGCGCCCGGAGATGCGCAGCACCTCCCGGGAGATGCCGCTGAAGGCCACCGTGATCTCGTGCACCAGCTGCCGGTAACGCGGGAAGTCATAGTGGGGTGCGCTGCTCAGGTACGCCCGGTGGCCCCTGGGGACGAGGGACGGGGGGGGGAACAGCCACCGTCACCGCACCCATGGGGGGCACCGGGATGGTGACACCCCGTGGTCCCTATCCCGGTGCTGAGCTCCCTTTGCCACCCCACCGCCGGCAGCACCGGGAGGGTTCTCCTGCCCAGATTTAGCAGATCTCAGTCGCCACAACAGGGCAGCGTCATCCCTCGCAGGGGACAGATTTGGCAGCTGCTTTTTTGGGGGAGTTTGGGGCTTTTNTTTTTTTTTTTTCCTTTTCACTCGCAAGCCTGCATCCCGGGAAGTCCATCATCCCCTGTCAGATGCTAAAATGGGATACAGGTGTCCGGCACGGGCGTCCCCCCTGCCAGCTGGAGCTCATCAGCCGCCCCGACGGCTGCTGCTCCATCCCGATGGCTGCTGCTCCGTCCCGGCAGCCTCTTCCCATCAGGATACCAAAAAAAATTCGGGATGGGGGATTCGGTTCCCGCGACCTGTCCCCATCGGTGCCCGTCCCCGCGGTGCCGGTACTCACTCCTCGAAGAGCCGGTATGCCTCGGCCCGCTCGGCCTGCAGCGCCTGCAGCCGCTGCAGCAGCGCCTTCACGGCCTCTCCCGTCTGCCACGGAGAAGGGGACGGTGGTGACATGGGACGGTGATGCCACCGGGACGGTGCCCACCACCACGCGGGGCGGCTCTGCTCCCGCTAACGGGCCCGGGGCAGAGCCGGCATCGCCCGGGGGTCTCTCCCCGGTGCTGAGGTTTGAAGTTCCGTGTCTCCACCCCCCCACACCCCCGTGCCGGTCCTGGGGGAACCGGCAGCGGGGACCCCCACACCCCCCACCCACGCATGCACGGACCGGACCGGTACCGGGNTACCGGGAAACCCCCCCCAGCTCCGTGCACGCAATACACACGGGCACCGGGACCCCCGTACACACCCCGACCACGCGTGGGCGGCCCGGCCCGGCCCCCGCATCCCGCTGGCCACGCGTGCACCAACCGGACCGGCCCCGAGCACCGGGATCCCCACAACCACGCGTGCCCGGACCGGTACCGGGCCCCCCCCGCCCATGTGCACACTATACAGACTGGCACCGGGACACCACCAACCCCCCCCGCCCGCCACGCGTGGACGGACCGGATCGGTCCCAGTTCCCCTCGTCCCCGGGAGTGAGGGGGGCCTTCCCCACCCCCTCCCCGCCGCCCGGTGCCCCGTCCCCGCTCACCATGGCCCGGCCCCGGTCGGACGGCGCAGGCCCGGCGGGGCGCGGAGGCGGAGCGCGGCGGCGGAGACAGCGCGGTTCCGCCGCCACCTGCAGGCAGCGAGCGGTACGGGCGCCTGCCCGGTCACCCCCCCACGCTCCCCTTTTATTGAAAACCACACCGATTTGGGCAAAAAAAAAAAAGAAACACAACACAAAATGGGCTGAAGCGCTGCGATGCTTTATTGGGAGGGCGCAGGCAGGGCCGGCGCTGCCTGCTCTACTTGACCTTCTTCTTGGGGCGCAGGTTGTTGGTGTGCCCACACTTCTTCTTGCGGCAGTTGACGGCGCGGGGGTGCAGGCGGGCGTAGCACCTGGGGAAGGGGGGGGAAAAACGGGGGACGTCAAAGCCCCGTGTCCTCTGGGGAAGGGGACTCGGAGGGTCCCCACCCCACGGGGGACACGGGGACGTACTTGCGGCAGATCATTTTGTCGCAGTTGTACTTCTGGGCGAGCTGGCGGAGGGAGGGCTCGATGATACCCCCCCGCAGGCGCAGCACCAGGTGGAGAGTGGACTCTGAAAGGAGAGAGAAGCGTCACGGCGCTGCTGGGGGGGCACCCGGCAACCCCCCCCAAAACCCCGGGGGGACACCCCCAAAACCCCCGCGGAACCTTTCTGGATGTTGTAGTCTGCGAGGGTGCGGCCATCCTCCAGCTGTTTNATGGTTTTACCCGTCAGCGTCTTCACGAAGATCTGCATCTTGGCACCGGTCTCGTCTGCGGAGAACGGCGGCCGCGTCACCCCCGGCCGGGCCCTCACGGGAGGCCCCGCTGTGTCCGTGCGTGTCCCACCCCCGCCGCGCCGCGGTCCCCCGACCCCCCGTTCCCGCTCCCGGGACCCAGTCCCCGCCACCCCACACCGGGATCCCGGTTCTCCGCCCCGGCCCAGGCCCCGACCCCGCTCCCGGGCCCGCCGGAGGAGCCGCCCCGCGCGCACCCGCCGCCTCGCTGCTGAGAAAAGGGGCGACCGGAACCGGAACCCGCCCGCCTCTGCGTCACATCCGGCCCCGCCCCTTCCCCCACCAGCGCCGAACCGCACTGCGCAGGCGCCGACGGCTCCCGCCCGCCTCGGTACCACAGGCCGGGCCCTGGCGGGGCCTCCCGCGGGAACGGGACCGGCACCGGCCCCGAACCGGCTCCACGGCCTCGGGACCGGTCCCACACTCTCCCCGCGGCCCCGGGACCGGGCCCGAACCGACCCCACGGCCCCGGGCCCACACTCTCCCCTCAGCCCCTCGCAGGCAGCAGTAGGCCACGACGAGCCCAGGACACCGTGAGGAGCCGGGGAGCGAACAGGCTGCTGTGGGCCCGTCTGTGTGGCCACAGGAACCCCGGGTGAGGAGAGAACCAAAGGGAAACCTGGCTCAGGCTCTTCCTGCAGGCAGGAAACACAGCGGCCATGGGCAGCCGTTAGCAGCACGGACAGACCCACAGGAAAGCCAGAGCGCTGGTGGGCACACATGTGAGCCCCAAAGACAACACTCCTTAAGAAAAAGCGCCACCCGTGCCCCAAACTGGCTCTTCTGCACCAAAGTCTATGTTGAAGGTGGGGGTTTGCAGCTCTCCTGACAAATGAGAAAGGACAAGAGGCATTTCAAACCCACGTTTTACTTATTTACCCCGAAGCGAGTCGCGGGGTTTACACTACGGTGGCAGTTTAGAGGCAGAAGGGCACCCTTCTTCACTCGGCCGTCGCTCCTCTCAGCCTTTGCTTCCCTCTTCCCGAAAAAAAGAAACACACAAATATAAATACAGGATAGAAAGTTCTCCAGGGGTGGCACAGGACCTGCACACCTAGTCCAGGTCATTAGCTGTGTCCTCGTCTGTGAGACTCTGTCCGTTCACGGCCGGTAGATCATAGTGGCCTTGGGATAAATCCTCAAAATCCTGACTCATGGTGGGAGAGATGATGTCAGGGCTGGTGTCGCAGGACTCCGTGCTCTGCTCAGAGGTAGCAATGGTGGTTGTCGTGCTTTTTGGGACGGGGTCGAAGTCGTCGTCGTCTTCTAGGATGGGAGATTCATGGATATCTGGAAGGGAAGATGCAAACATTAGTTTTGCTGCTGCAGCTACACGAGATGAGGCGCTGCCGGTGCGGCACCAGGTACGAGACACACCCCGGCACAAGAATTTGCTAATTTCTAATTCTAAATTTTGTCTGCTTGTAGCAGTCATCAATAAAAACCCAACACCACTTAAATTTGTGGCCACTTGTAATTTCTTGCAACCACATTTAGTATAATCAAGAAGCTTTCCAGGCTTTTAGTGCAGGAGCCACACGCTGGCACACGCCTGGACGTCTCGTCGGCTTTTCCCCACTCCCGAGAACCCCATTCTTAGGGAAAAGGGACTCTTTGCACAGCAAGAAATCCACGTGTCGGAAGGAATCACTCACTGCTGAACGCCTCCGGGTACTGCTTCGCCAGCTTTCCTTTCAGCGTCCTGGGGAAGGAGAGAGCAAACTAAGTCCACAGGGAAGCTGATCAATCTGGAGTGAGCTGCTCAGATGGCTCCCTCCGCTCTCCGGCATTTCTGAACAAGGTAAACGGATCCCAGGGGGTTCTGGGTGCAATGGGGCTCCCTCCCCGGCTCCCCACCACCCCCTCTCAGGACAGTGGGTGTTTCTCCAAGTCCCGTGTTTCATGACCATCCTGGGCAGCACCACATCCCTCCCGCCACCCCGAGGGAGCATGAATCATCCCGGCTGGAGCAGAAATCCTGAATCCTGAAGCTCTGGCCTCTGCAGCTCCTCTCCCACTGCCTCCACGTGTCACTTGGCCGCACATTTTCCTCTCTCCAACTATTTTTACCTCCAGGCCCGCCCTGAGCTCATACTTGTGTCCCGCTTTAACACCCCCACAGCCCACCTAGACCTTAACAAGCAACCCCACACTCTCCGCACCATCTCCCCCATCCCCGTTGCCCACCGGATCCTCCGGAAGATGCTGTCCAGATCCTTCTTCATCTCCACCAGCGTTTTGGTGTGGTGGAGGAACCGCTCGTTCATTTGCTGCATGCGGACGCTGGAGAGGTTGTTGAAGTTGAGCAGCATCTCGTTGGTCTTCTCAAATCGATCCAACCTGGGGGGGGAAGCAGAGGCAGCTCGGCAACGATCCCGAGAGGCTCCCGGTGCCAGTACCGGGGTCCCCGTGGGTCGGTTTTCCCCAGGACTCACATGTTTTTCTGGGCCAGGATGATGGCGTTGACGTCCTCGGCGTTGACCATGCCCAGCACCCGCCCGCAGAACACCTGCGAGGCCGTGGGCTCCATCGCGGCCTACGGGACCGCAGGGGGCTGCTCAGCCGGGGGGCGGGAGCCTCCCGCGCCCCCGGGACCGGTAACAGAGACACCCCACCACCCCTCCCGTTCCCAGTAATGGGGCCCCCTCTACCCTGCTAGTACCGCAGCTACCCCCCTCCCCACCGCCGTGCGCGGTCCCGGGGCAGCCTCACACCCACCCGCCGCCGGTAACGGGGTCCTCTTGCCCGCCGCCGCCCCCGGCAGCGCCCCCCGCCCTCCCCGGTACCGGGCTCCCTCGGGCGGGGGGACGCAGGCCTGGGTCCCTCCCGGTGACCCCGGGACCTCCCGCCGGCAGCGCCCACGCACCTGGGGGAGCCGGTCCCGCCGCCTCACATGACGGGAGCGGGAGCGGCACCGGCAGCCGCACCTCGCTTCCGGGTGCGGGGGTCACGTCGAGCGCGACCTCACGGCGTCAGCGCGCCCTTGCGTCACGGCGCTGAGCCGGAA
>VUYV01000478.1:6862-73239 GCA_008711295.1 Anarhynchus alexandrinus | reverse complement strand
CCCCCCTTCCTCCCGCGGGGTCGTTCCCTCCCCCGGGGCGGCGGGATCTCCCCTGCCCCAGCCGCGCATCTTCCCCCCGCCGCGGCGCTGTCCGGGGTGGCGGCGGCGGCGGCGGCGGCGTCCCCCCTCCCCGGTAAGCGCAGGCCCGACCTCCGTTCTCTCTCTCTCTCCCCTGCAGGTTGCTCCGCCGCCATGGCCTCCAGCGGGGAGGAACGGAGGAGCGGCTCCCCGGGCCGGGCAGGAACCGGCACCGAGCCGGCACCGACGGCCGACGCCGCTCAGCTGGACACGGCGGAGGATTTCGAGGTGGTGGAAGAGGAGGAGGAGGAGGAGGAGGAGGAGGACCTGAGCGAGCTGCCGCCGCTGGAGGATGTGGGCAGACCGCCGGCCCCGACGCGGGAGGATGCCAAAACCTCGGAGCAGGGCAAGGGGGACGCAGCTGAGGACCCCCAAGAGTGGCTCGATGTTTTGGGTGAGAGCTCGGGCAGGAGGGCGATGGGCTTGTGGGGCCTCATGGGCTTCCCCACAGCTTCCCCTGCGCTCCCCGTGCCATGAAGGCCAGCTGGGAGTCAAGAGCAGGGTGGTAGAGCGAGGCTTTTCCCTCCCGGCCATGGGCTGATGCGCCTCTGGCTTCTCCCTGCCCAGGGAGCGGCTTGCTCAAGAAGAAGACGCTGGTGCCGGGCCAGGGGGTGGACACCCGTCCCCGCAGGGGCCAGGACGTGACCATCCGCCTGAAGGCCACGCTGGAGGATGGCAGCGTGGTGGAGGAGAACCCTGCCCTCACCTTCACGCTGGGGGACTGCGACGTCTTGCAGGTCAGGGCTGGGAGAAAGCTTGCCCGGTTTTATCACTGCCTTGTTTTTACCCTGCAGAGCAGGACCTCGCCTCGGGGGTGCGGGGAGGGTTTGGGGTCGGTGATGACCCTGTGTGCTCATCAGAAGCGCTCCCTCTGCCCTTGCTTATGCTCTTTCCCCACGATGTTGTTCCCTGCAGGCTCTGGACTTGTGCGTGCAGCTCCTAGAAATGGGGGAGACGGCTTTGATTGTGTCAGATGCAAAGTACTGCTACGGCACTCAGGGGAGGTGAGCGGGGAGGGCACGAGGTGGAACAGGATGGCCCCAAATAGGGCTGTGAAAGCTGTCTCCTGTGCTCCTGGTGACAGCCACAGCTTCAGGGGGAGGGAGACCCAGCTCACTTGCCACATGCAAAGGAGGGCAGCGCGTCCTGCCTGGGGGGATCGATCTGCATTGCACCCTGTCCCAGGGAGCTTCCGGGGCTCTGATTTTGGGGCCATGGTGCTAAATCTACATGGCCTGGTGGCTGATGGGACCAGCAGAGGTGGTAACGGTGCCACGGCTTTGTGCCCCTCTTTGCACAGGAGCCCTGATGTCCCACCCAACGCGGCCCTCAACCTGGAGGTGGAGCTGCTGGCGGCTCGGGATGCGCCGGACCTGGAGCTGCTCAGCGGGAAGGAGAAGATAGAGCTGGCCAACCGCAAGCGGGAGCGCGGCAACTTCTTCTACCAGCAGGCAGATTACGTGCTGGCCATCAACTCCTATGACATCGCCCTCAAGGTCATCAGCTCTAGCTCGAAAGGTACCTGCTCCCACCTTGGCGAGGGCCGCCTGGGATCACTTCCAGCTGTAACCTGGCTCTGGGGTCTTTGCAGTTGACTTCAGCCCGGACGAGGAGGCTGAGCTGCTGGACGTGAAGGTGAAATGTCTCAACAACTTGGCAGCCTCTCAGCTTAAATTGGACCATTACGAGGCAGCCCTCAAGTCTTGTAACCTCGTCCTGGAGCACCAGCCAGGGAACATCAAGGCTCTCTTCCGAAAGGGCAAGGTGAGGCCGGGTGCTGCCGTCCCTTCTCCATGGCGTGACAGAGGGCAGGACCGAGGGACAGACCTGAGCTGTCCTGCTCAATCCGTATCTCGCCTTCCAGGTCCTGGCTCAGCAGGGCGAATACAGAGAGGCCATCCCTATCCTAAAGGCGGCGTTGAAGCTGGAGCCTTCAAACAAGGTAGGCTGCTGTTATGTGCTGCTGGTGGTCCTGCTGAGCTGGATGTCTGCAGGATGCTCTCCTTTTGTCCATGTCCCTGCAAACCTTGGTGTTCCCCGTGGAAGGCTGAAGCCCCCCGTAGCTGTTCCCAGCTTCCTCCACGAAGGGAAGCTGGAAATAGCCCCCAGGACTTGGGCAGCCGTATGGTGATGCATGCTGTGGGGCAATGTCTGAGCTTGGCTGGGCTGGTGAGTCTCTTATCTCTGTGTTGCGAGACTCTTCCTTTGCCCTTTGGTCCTTGCAGTGGCAGGACTCCCTGCCAACACATCCCCTGCTTCAGTGATCCTGCGTGTACGATCCTGGCTGCTCCAGCTTCCCCGGGTGGCTCCAGCGGCTCGTGCCGTGGCTGCAGGAAGTGGAGCAGAGCCGAGTCCCCACAGACTCGCTCAGCAGCCCGGAGCGTGATTCACTGGGCGGCGGGAGCAGCCCAGACCTCGGTCCAGTGCCCAGGCCAGGGCGAGCTCTGGGTCAGGAATTTCCTGTCGGTTAATGATCAGCTGCAGGCCTGGAGCCTCAGGAGAAATCAAAACCCAGTGCCAGGAAATGGCCCCAGCAGGAGCGAGCCTGGGCGAGCCGGGGGAGAGGCAGGGAGGTGCTGTCTCCACAGGGTCGAGGTGGGGGGCTTGGTTCTACAGGTGGGCTTTAGTTCTCCATTGGGTCTGTCGTTTTATCCGTCTCTTTTCTGGGAGTTTCACCAGACCGTCATGATTTGTGTCATGATCTGGTGCCTGAAGGTCACGGGTGGGATGTGGCACGGTGGAAGCAGGTGCTTGGTGGTCCCGCAGCACCCGCAGAGCTCGTGGTCTGAGAGCACCTGCAGGGAAGGATGAGCAGGATCTGAAATCCTTCGCTGCCCGGCAAGGTTGGGGTGGGCAGCCGTAGTGAGTGAGCAGCACAAGCAACGCAGGCAGCACCGGGAGCAGCTTCCCCTGTGCGTCTCCAGCACGTCACTGTTGACAGGGCGGCTGCTCGCCAGCATGCTCGGATGAAGCTTTTAATTGGAGAGGGGTGAAAAATCAAAATGCCTGGCAGTGACGTTACCAGTGAAACCACAAGTACAGCAAATTACTGGCCTCCCCGGCTGGCTGCCGGGACTCCCGGGGAAGTGGTGGTGCCACTCCAGACGGCAGCGTTAAACACGCGTCGGTGAGTCACGGGCTACGGCTACCGGTGGTGAAAACAGATGCAAGAAATGCTCAGCTCCACCTGCCTCGGATGAGGAAACCTGGTTCTCTGGGGCTGTTGGCACCTTTCAGCTGTTACAGACCCTCAGGCGCTGGGCTCCCTTCTCCTCTCCCCTTGGAAACACACGTTCTGGGAGCAGGAGGAGATGCCAATTTTTGACCTACCCCAACGTGGTAGCCCCGGTGAGCTCGAAGGCTCTCTGCTGCCGTTTGCACCCTCCAAAATCTGTCTGAGGCAGCGGTGCCGAGCGTGGCATGGTCTGGTGAAGCCCTGGCCGGTCTCTGGGTGAGCCGAAGTGAGCTGGAGCCGGTGTGGGTCGCCGGTGGCAGTGCTGGTGTTTTGGGGAGATGTCCCCAGCAGAGGGCACAGCACGGCCGCGGCACCGGACGGCTGCGCCACCACGGCCACTGCGACATCCTTCCTGCCACCGCGGGCTCGGGGAACGGGCTGGCAGTGCCGTGCTTGGCTCTCCAGCGTTTCTTGCTGCATTTTGGGAGCCTGCAAGCTCCGTGCAGGACGCAGAGCTTTCTCCTGCAGCGCTCCCTCCAGCCCCAGCCACTGCCGCCGTTTGGCACAGCCAGGCAGGTACCGACACGCTCCCGGGTCTTGCTGCAATCCCGCTTCACACCAGGCTGAGTTTAAGCCCTCTTTCCCAGTTTGCTTCCAGACAGAAAAGTGGGAGAGCTCAGGCACGTCTGTCCCCGAGGCAGGAACTTTTCCGTCTCGATTAAAGGATAAAAATCCTTTTCCCAACGTCTGGCATCAGCCCTGGGCTCAGCTCCCCGCTGCCAGCTGGGGAACGGCTTGGGTGGCCAGAAAGGACAGAGGGGTGCTCAGACCCACGCAGTACCCAGCCTGGGTGTCTGATGCCAGCTTGGTGCAGACCCTCAATGCAGGGGAGTGGGGCAGGATCAGGCCATCTGTGTTCCCCCCCCCCCCAGCTGCTTCTAAACTGTTCCATGAGGCTCCTGCACAGCCCCGGGGTGATGGGACCTGTTGTTGGTGGCACTGCGGTCCTGTCCCCTCCACTGCACTGCAGGGACGGTGTAGGGCCGATGACCGCAGCGCCACGCTCTCCTCCCCAGACCATCCACGCTGAGCTCTCCAAGCTGGTGAAGAAGCACGCGGACCAGAAGAACGTAGAGACGGAGATGTACAGAAAGATGCTCGGGAATCCCAGTGCCGCCGGTGCCCCGGGGAAGTGTAAAGACAAGCTGCCCTGGGTAAGGGCTGGTGCTGGCCTCCCCGGGGGGGTGGCAGGGTGGGTGGGGGTCACCCCTGGGGTGGGGCGCGCTGGGCTGGGCACAGGGGATGTATTAGTGTCCCCCCCAGGTCCCTGGGGGTCGACGCAGTCCTGCTGCCAGGCGGGGGGGATGCCGATGGGACCCACGGGGTGGGCTGTGTCAGGGCAGCAAGCCGGTCGGGAGCTGGGGGCCGCTCCGGCAGCCTTGCCAGGAAAACGCCGATAGCTGCGGCTGTGCTCCTGGCTCTGTCCGACGGATCCCGGCGATGCCAGCTGGAGGGATCCGGACTTTGCTCCCAGCTGCCGTGCTCGGGAGCCCGCTGGCTGCGTCGGTGGAAAGCGCTGTCAGCTGGGCTGCCGGGCGGCACACGCTGTCCCCGCCGACGTGCCGGCCACGCGCTGGGCAGAGCCGACGCAGCACTTGCCTTTTTGGGCTGCGTTATCTAGGATGCGCGTTGGGAGCTCGGTGCTGCCCCGTGGCCCCGTGCCAGTGCAGGCAGGGCTGCACGTCCCGGCTGCCGGTGGGGCTCGCGGCGCGTCCCTGCTGCCGGTGGAGCTCGCAGCACGCCGTGCACATCCCCTCACCTCCCTGGTCTCTCCTCCTTAGTCCATCCCCTGGAAGTGGCTCTTCGGTGCAACAGCCATCGCGCTGGGCGGCGTGGCCTTGTCCGTGGTCATCGCGGCGAGGAACTAAGGATGGCGGCGGGGCGGCCCTGCGGCACGGGACCTGCGCCGGGATGTGCCTCTCTCCTGCCAAGGGGCTTCCTCTGGGCTCTGCTGACCCCTTCCCGCGGACTCGCAGTTGCAGAAATACGGATGCTTTCTCTGCCAGAGGTGCCGGATCCCTCTCCCAACGTCCCCCACGTATCCCTCCCGGCGCAGCTGCGGGGACGGAGCCGCAGGCAGAGCAGAGACCCCCCCCGAGCACCCTCCCAGCACTCAGGGGCTCAGTGTGTCGGGGTTGGGGGGAGCGGGAGGTCCTGCACACCGGTACGCTGTGACTGTCCCCGGCCCGGTGAGCCCCACTGGGCGCCGTGGGGCGAGATGGGCAGGCGGAAGGAATCCACGTGGTGATGAATGGGGGCCGGGGGCACGTGCAGCGAGATTCCCCGTGTCCTGGGGGGGCTGCTGGTGGCGGCACCCACTCCCCTCCTCGGCACATCCCCGGAACGTGCAATGTCCAAAGGAAGCCAAAGAAACCCACATCGGGAGGGGGGGGAACCGGAGACCACCTCTCCGGGTTGTCTCTTGTAGGTCCAAGCTTTTTTTTTTGGGGGGTGGGGTGGGGGTGTCCCTCTTTGCCCTGCAGCTCCCTCCGGCCCCAGGGCGCCCGCTGCTGCCCCGGTCTCAGCTCTGCTTACGGTGGGGGGGGGGTGGAGGGGTTGTAGCACTGTCGTCCCCCCCACCCCCAGCCCCAAACCGACTGTGAAATTCCCAAATAAAGGACAATTCCTTCACGCCTGGANCCCTGGCTGGAGGGCTGCACCAAACCACCCTCCCCGCCATGCCCCGCGGCCCTTCATTTACATATCCCCGCCTCCTCTCTGCCTCATCTTCCAATCAGACGAGGCGGCCGGCGGGGCTTGGCCAATAGGAACGCGCGCTGCCCACCTCCTCGCCCCAGCAACAGGCGCCCCGGGGTGGGCGGGGCAGCGGCGGCGGTGGGGCGGCTCATGAATAATGCATAAGTAGGGGGGGCGTGGCAGCGGCGGGAGGCCCCGGCGGCCCAGGCGCGGAGGGGGAGACGGTCCCAAGATGGCGGCGCTGCAGGCGGAGCGCGGGTACGGGCTGTCCTGCGGTCGCCTCGGCCGCGGCACCCGCGTCTCCGTCTTCCACGTCAAGCTCACGGAGAGCGCCCTGCGCGCCTTCGAGAGCTACCAGGCCTGTAAGGTAGGGGCGGCGAGAGTGGGGCGGTGGGCACGGCCCCGCGACGGGNTGTGAGGCCCTCCCCGGGGAGAGACTGAGGAGATGAGGGGGGGCGCCTGCCCCCCCCTTCTGTGTGAGTGATTTTGGTGGGGGGGACGACACGACGATCCCACTGTCGGGTACCTGAGGAAGACCGGAGGGGTCTCACTATGCCCCCCCCCGGTAACGCCCCGGTGTCCCGTGTGTGTCCCCCGCGTTGGTGTTCGAGGGCCCCTGTGGCCCTCCCCGGTGAGTGACCGGAGAGGAGTCATGATCCTCCGTAAGTGCTTGAGGGGGACCGGGAGGTGTCGATGTACCCCCCTGGTAACTGTTAGGAGGACCCCAGTGTGCCCCTTGTCCCCCCCGGTGGGGGACCCGGGAGCCGAGGTCTAGATGCCGCGGGGGGGGGGCTCTCGGTGTCCCCCCCCGGTAGGTGACTGGAAGCCGCCGTCAGTCCCCGGTAGGTGGCTGGAGGGGGTGGGGGTGGGTGCGGCCCCCCCCCGGTGTGTGTGACGTGGGTTTCCAGGGCCCGGGGGGGGCCNCCGGGGCGCCCGGTTGTGTGTGTCCCCCCTCCCCGGGCCCGGTGCTCCGCTCCCCGCGGGGGGGGGAGGAGGGAGGGGGGCGGGTTCAGGCTGCTGCTGTATTTTGAAATTTCCAGATTGTCTTTTCCGAGATATTTCCTTGAAATGCGTCCAGAGAGCTTATTAGTCACGTAAATAAAGAATAATGGCAGCGCTCGGCATCTGTCGTTAGGATGGACTGGAGAGGGATTAAGAGCTGTCCTTTTTATTGTAATTTTATTTTATTTTTTTTTCCTTTCCGCCTCTGATCCTGCGAAGAGCGTGGCGGTCTCCTCACCTTGCCAGGGAGCTGGGGGAAGCTGGGAACCTAACCCGTTTGTCATTAGGAGCGTCCTGCCTGCCAGCTTCTGTAGGATAAACCATATGTTGTCACAACACTATTTTTAATTTAGGGTGTTGGTTACATCACATCACTGAATTGGGCAATCTCTGTATGAGGATGAAGGTAATTACCCTACCAGGGTTTATCAACTTATATTTTAATGAGTGTTTATCAGCATTATGAGAAGTCAGTCGCAGTAAATGCCTTGGATAGAATGAGTTATTAGCTTTTTCTCTGAAAACGAAAAAAAAAAAAATCCAAAGAAATTCTTTCCTATATATGAGGAAAGCCTTTTCTTTTGGGGGAGGGAGAGTAGGAAGACTACAGGCAGCTGTGTTAAATATTTTGGGAAGCTATTCTGAGTCCGTGTCACACATGAATAGTGGTGTTTATTTTCTAAATGAATCCTGGTCTCTAGATTGTTTGGTGGCCACTGGCCACTAATGAACTTTGCTTCCTTCACCGCCACCCAAAAGAGAAATAGTCAAAGGCTACTGGTGATTAAATGGGCAGGAAAGGATAAGGGCAGAAGAGCTCGCTTGTTTGTATAGTGAATAACGCAACAATTAGTGGGCTATTAAACACATATGCTCATTCTGCATTTGTTCTATAAACAGTTTCTCCAGCTTGTTGAACGTCTCTGCTTCCTCTGAAACGCTGCGCTATGGCGATGCCAAGAAGCGACTTTATAACACACCTTCGGAGCGTGTGTTTGTCCAGTCTAGGCTCTGATTTAATTTTGGTCTGCAGTAGGTAAATGGAAAAAATTTGCTAAGGCTTCTTCTGCTCAGTTTGGTTTTAAATGTGGTATAACTGACGACAGCGTTGTGTAATATGTATAATGGCCTGGAATCCAATACTGTTGTTTGTGTTACCTGAAGTCCAACATGTGTGCAGTCTGACCTGTTTTATGCGCCGGGATAGCACGTCGGTGCGATTTCTGCGACAAGACTCTGTCTCTTTGCCAGAACAGGCAGGGTAATGTCTTCAGTCGCTTGCTTGAGTTTGTTCTTGGTCTAATAATAATGTATTGGGATTACATAATCCAAAAATGATCACCCAGCCGGGCGAGCTGCCATTTGTTTTTAGTGTCCCTTGTGCCAGAGCAGTTGCCTTCTTGGTGTGGAGCTGTACCATGTGTAGATCAAGCAGCAGGACTATGGAGAAACAGATATTTGTCTTCTTGACTCTCTCTCCTGCTTGGGTCCCTGCTAAATTGTCCGTGTCCTGGTGAAGAAGACGGTCGTGGGTCTGCATATTGATGCCCAACTCCATGTTTCAGCAAGCTGTTTCTGTACCATGTACAGAGAATGTGGAGCTGCTGCTGAGGAGGTCCAGATCACAGGGCTGCCGGCTCCTGCG
Organism: Anarhynchus alexandrinus; assembly: GCA_008711295.1. Taxonomy (NCBI): domain Eukaryota; kingdom Metazoa; phylum Chordata; class Aves; order Charadriiformes; family Charadriidae; genus Anarhynchus; species Anarhynchus alexandrinus. Next base: position 64,582 of record VUYV01000478.1, on the reverse strand, counting down.
GTCCTTAAAAGGATTTCTTTCTCCAGTAGCAGGGGGGCTACGCTCACCTGAAAGAAATATGAGTCTTAAAAATAACACCGGCTTCGTAGGGGACACTTTAAGGTGTCGCCCGTCTGCTCCTTGTGAAACTTGCTGCCCCTGAAACTGCTTCCACACAGTTGTGAAACCGTGAGCGCTGACTGCTGAGCTCTGCAGCTGAAGGCTGAGCGGTGGAAAATGTGTCCCAAGTCAATTTGTCCACTGATGAAATGGAGCCGGTCTGGTGTGTTAGCCTAAAACAACTCTTGGTTCTCCAAGGAGTGGAATTCTACATTAGCTTGCAGTTTTCTGCGTTCCCTTTGGGTGTGTGTACAGGCTCTGTTTAGGCCTTCCCAACCCCCCCCAAATAAAAGCAGGGCATGACTTTTCCCCATTTCTTGTGGTCTGCCTCCAGCTTTCTTGCTGCCCATGTGGAGGTACGAGGGAACTTTCGTGCCCCTGTCTTGTTTTCCTCTTTCATTCTTTATCCTGGACCCCATCCTCCCCACTTGGTGATGAGATGTTGTATCTATCCTTGCCTGAAACACCTAGACATCCACGGCATTCATCCTTTGCTTTTCCCACCCATTTTTTTTAGCAACATCATGGGTGTTTCTGGGTAAGTGGCAATCTTAACGCAACATTTAAAATGCTGCACGGCGGACCCGAATGTCTCTTGGCAGTAGGTGCATCTCGCAGCACTGCGGTGTAGGTGCCGATGGCATGTAAACAGCGTTAGGGCTGTTCCTGGAACCCTTACCTGGGAATTTCCCGACTTTCACGTATTTATTTGAAAACTCTCTTTGTGGCTTGAGGAGCGGTACTGGTGAGCTTGCGTGATGGATCGTCTTTTGATAACGAGTGACGTGACTGCAGTTGCACACCTTTCTCTATTATTTGTAGCTTTTGTGTTGACCTAACCATAGCCGATGGAGGTCAGGCTGGACCGGGCTGCCGGCCCTTGGCCGGGCTCGCATGGGAGCCTCCTGATTTTGGGAGGATGTAAAGAGGGTGGGCGCATCCCTGCTTGGGTTGGCGCGTGATGCAGCAGCCGAGCAGTGCCTCCTGCTCCCCTTGTACCTCTCTGTCCCTGCTACACGGACTATTTTGAACTGAAGCCACCGGTTGATTCACTGGTGAACTTTGGCAGGTGCACAAATATTTATTGGGGGCTAAGCTGAGATAACCGAAGCACATTGCCCCTGCGCTCTGCTGGCTGAACTGAATTTTGGAACTGTGGTCTGACAGACGTGGCTTCCCAAGTCATCTTCCCCGTGCCTTCTGTGCTCTTCTTAAACCGACCGTGACAGAAGGTATTTCTCAAAGGTTAGGGTTGAACCCACCCCTTGCAGTCACCGCTTATTGAAAGAACTTTTTCAGACTTTGCTTTCAGAGCAGGTTGTTACAGATGCCTTCATCTTGCTGTGTTTAAAGCTCGAAATACAAAATGAAGGCTCCTGCTGTCATTACAGGGTCTTTAGGGTAATGCGCATTCGTGCTGACTTGGGAATTGAAAGCTGTTTGCAGGTGTCAGGAGAAGAACAATCCGGCTTTCGAATCAAAATTCATTGAATTATCTTAAAGCTTTTTGCATCATTCCTCCTTTCCTGTAACCTGTTTTTTCCTGTCCTGTTAATTCACTGATGCTGTAGTCCGTCAAAATTGAAGCTATTACGACATCGGGAACATGAGTCGGTGACATGACTAAATGAATCAGAGGCGGCTGGCTGGAAAGGAAACTCATTGTACACGTACATCTCCTCCCAATCAGCAAAAATGGGACAGGATATGCAGAACATACTGAACTGCTAAACTCCTGCTAAATGTTCTTAATGTTGACCCGAGTGTGGCACCTCCCATTCGAAGGAAAGGGGACAAAGAGACATTTAACCTTGTGCATGAGGAATGTTTTGGCCTGTGGCAGTTTCCTTTCAATTATTTAGGGTAGCTTTTTCTCTCAACCATATACCATTTGGATCTGCTCAAATTATAGATTCATCTCTATAGTTTTCAAATTGCATGGGAAAGAATTGTCTGTAATTTACATCTAAAGTGACGTACAGTTGCTATGGGATTCGGTGGCAAATTATAAACCCATTATGCTTTTTTTTTTATACTGGTGGTAGCAGACTGCAGAAGTAGGTCTAATTGGTGACATGCCAAGGAAAAATAGAAAGTTTGTGACAGAATCCTTGTGACCGACAGTGCTGCTTTTTTTTTTTTTCCCCAAACGTGATCTGCTTTTTATCAGCAAATCATACGACACCATTAATCAGAGAAGTTGAATTTGGGCATTAATAACTTTTTGCTCTCTAGCAATACCGGGGGAAGCAAGCTTGAAAATTAACCCCTTAGATTTTTTATGAGGTTGGATTTTTTTTTTTTTAAGGTACGCAAGTGGAGTGTTTTTGGCCCTGGTATCAATGGCTCTAGCAGCTGGATCCTGGCGATTGTATTCATTACCCAGCAAGACTAAACCCTCGCTCCTCTGCAGCACATTCTATGGTTGGTTTCCTATTCCACTTAAACAGTGGCAAAGGGAGAAAGGAAAGCTGTTATAAATTTCTTGTTTTACTTCTGTCTGAAGCGCCTCTGATGGATGAACCGCGGCGTGCAGAGGAGTCTCTTCACAGCGGTCTGTGTCCCAGGGACCTCACCTGGGCTGCAGCAGGTCCTGCCTCGCGTGGCTTCTGCGCTCGCCGGGAGTCTGCGGGCCATCCTGCGACATCAGGGTGTTGTGTTTTTTTTTCTGAACCCGTCTGAAGTGCTCTGTCCTGTTTAGTTAGTTTTTGTCATAGCGCTGCTTGGCAGAGGGATGGTGACTGTTGAAATAGTTCACTTGCATAGTGCCGACTCTGTTGGGATAGCAGCAGAGCCTTTATTACTGGCAAGGGAGGGGAAGTTTTGTTTGAAAAAGCATTTGAGGTCTCGTTAGTAAATGAACGTGTTATCTCCTAAACAATTTGCACATTTCAAACAATTTAAACTCGGTTGTGCCTGTAACTTGTAAGCGTAAACTTGTGAAGCGTCTCCAAATCCCTGGTGTTTGTGCATGTTGAAAAATGGGAAGGGACAGACTGCATGCGTCACTCTCGTACTAATTTGTGCCAGCTAATCCATGGGAGAAGAATACATTTTGGCTGACTTAGTGGTTTTGCTGCTAATGCACAAGAGAATGCATTTGAATGGATGGAGTGGCCGCACGGGTTTAGGTAGACTTTGAAGAGATACCATATGTCTGGGAGCCTGTACCGAATACCCTAATTTGTGAACACGGCCGTGTCATACATTGGCTTCATTTGGGTTTTGAGGAACGAGAGGAGAAGTTAAGAGGGGCAAAAGTCGTCACCAGCTCGGCTGAAGGTTGAGATCAAGTTACCTCTGAATAATTAAGGTTAATGCTGTTTCTGGAGGAACCATTATGTGGAGTGAACTTAATGCTAATGAAAAAAAAAAAAGCCTGATAACCTGAACTATGCTAATATTTTATACAGAAGAGACATCACCAAAACTAGGCTTCTGCATTCAACGTGCCTTAGCTTGACCTAGATGCATTATCCAGGAAAGGAGCTTGGATTTGCTGATAAGAGTTTTCTATAGTAGCTCATGTGTTGCTTAGAAACATCCCATGTACATAAGGCAACTTTTGCACACCATGGTAACCTAGTATTGCCTTTTCACTAGGTTGGGGTTTTTTTTTTCCCAAAGAATTTATATAATAAAGGGTACGATAAACCCCTCAGCAGTTGGTTTGCAGAGTGGTAGTGTGTATTGCTGCTGCACGGGGAAAGCAGACTTCCAAAATCCAATCCTTTTTGCATTGCTCCAGCGAAAAGGCAGTCTAGAAAAAACACTGCTCCGTGCACTTGGTCTCTCCTTTCTTTACATTGGACTAGTGCCTTTTTTAATTTAAAGAAACCAGCATTTGTTTTAACTCAAAAAGAGGTCACCGCTTGTGAGTGTGGCTTTACTTAGCTGCCCACCTCCACCCACCTTGAGTCTTCCCTGATCTGGTGCAGTCTGACTGCTGTTAACCCTCTGCTCTCCCCCTGTGCAGCAGAGCTTTTCTTGGCTTTTGGTACGCAGGGGAGAATAGTTTAGCCCAAAGTGTTCATGGAAAACCAAGATGTTTTACTTTCCTTCAGAGTCTCTTCAGGCCAGCCACCACCACCAGTTAATCTTCTCGTCTCGTATGCAGAACCTGCAACCATGCGGGGAGGCTCTGGGCACGGTCCTGGGGCAGGCTGCTCTGCAGGAAAGCAGGTCATCGCGGGGAGAAGGCTGGAGCAAACATCTCGTAGGACGATCTGTGCGTCGCACTGCAAGCAAAGGCTTGAGTTGGGCTGTTGGCTTCGGTCTCCGTTCCTGACCACGCCGTCGGGTTTAATGGTAGACGCAGACCTTCTGCTTTAGGATCGTGTCCGCATGTGATGGGGTTTAGCAAGTACTGCGAAACTTCCGAAGAACAGGTAGTCGCCTAAACCTTGTAGTATTTGGATTTCATCAGTACAAACATCCTCTTGACTACTTGGCTCAAATATTTTGAGATCCACGTAGCTGAGCTGATAGGCCATGCTTTGATAAGAGCAGCCACCTGACACCCGTGGCAGTTTCGTTCATACGGGATCGGTGCTGTGGAGAGAGTTTAAGCTAATTGTCATTCTTTAGCAAGAGCAAATGTGTTGCTTAAAAGCCTCGCAAAAAGCCCGGCAGGACGGAAGAAACGCTAGCTCAGTCCATATCGCTGTGCCCAAAGGATCCATATTTTCTAAAACCGAGGTGGAAGACGCTAATTTAATCTTTCTTCTATATTCTTACCCAGTGAGGACTTGTTCTGTGATGGGCTGCAATCAATACATTATGTGCCAGTTGTGGTTATTTGAATCATATTTCCACATTTCAGTGTCTAGACTTTATGTTTGTGTGAGTTTTGTTGTACCTTTCCAGCTCCGGCGCTGATTTCAGTTGTTTTTGGCTCCCGGTTTCTATGAGAAAATCAAATGGGCTGTGTTTCTGTCTTTCCCAGTCCCCAAAAAGAAGGCAACAAGGGACTTGGCAGAACTGAGTTTTTTAAGCTCCTTTGCCACCATTTTTCTCTCTTCTGAGAGAATCTGTGCGTGGATGAGCTGGGTTCTGCCATTTGGTGACTAGCAGATGAAAGCAAAGACAAAACCACTGATGGCTGGAGATAAATCTCTCCCTGGTTCTTGCACTGAGAAAAACGTGCTGTGAAAAAAAGGTATGATCTTGATATAGGCAGTCAAGGCTAAAAAAAGTGAACATGCACACATTTTTAGAAATAAAAAACCCTCGATAGTCCTCTAAGAGCGTTTGTTGAGAGTGAAGCAGCCTTTTCGTTGACTGCGTCGACTGCGCTTCATTTTTAGCCGGCAGCTTTCTTGCACTCGCAGAGATTGAGGACTATGGACGTGACTGTATTCACATTCAGTGAGCGGGAGGGTTGGTCCGTGTTGGGCGAGTCTGAGAGTTTCTCTGCGATGCTCGGAGAAGTTGATAATGACACAGACCTAGATTACATTAACCTTGCTGTGACCAGAAGGTAGGACAGGCTTTGGTAACGTTAACAGGAACTGTCAGAGAAGTACTGACTCGTGCAGAAAATAGTGCGTAAACCTGAGCGGAGACTGTATTCATTTGATTCTGAAAACAAAGCTCCTGGTAGATAGTAAAGTGTGTTATGGATAAGTTGGCGAAAGGAAATAATGTTCCCAACTCATAATTTACTTGTAAAGCTTGCTGCCATGAAATTTAGAAGGCTTAAGTGCATCTGAATAGCAAGAAAAATTGGTCCTATGGTATGCAGAGAATAAAGGCTGTGGTTACAACTTCTCTATGCATCTCTGCCTGCGCATCGGCTCTTCGGCTCCCGTTTCTCCCCTGGCGTTTGAGGTGATCCAGCGTGTTGCCAAAACCGTGGCTTTGCCTCTTCCAGCGAGCTGAGCTCCGTGCAAACTTGAGTGTAAATTCTTCCATTCTTTTCACATCCAGGATTCGGTGGATGCTTTTCAGAGCCCGGCATGGGCGGAGTAGCGAGGAAGCAAATTTTTCCACCCTGCCTGAGCTTGGGCAAGCGGAAATTGTGCCTTGGAAGCCATATAAGGCAAGTCAGTCTGCTCTGGCTGGGCTCACCTTTCCACCGGGAGGCTGGAGAAGGGAGCAGCCCTCGCTCACAGGGAGAGCGTAAGGTCTGCTGGGCCTTTGAAGTTGTTCCCCGTGCGTCTGACACTTGCCAGAGGTGTGGTGTGGCAGGCCTGGTTAGGTCCCAGCAACTCATTAACTCCCTGACTTGTGGGGTTTTAGCACGCTGTCCCAAAACGAAGGCGTAAACTTGTGATTCAGAATGAAACTGCTATAAAATGACTGGAGCTGGGAAGAAGTTGAGGCGGGTCAGAGCGGGGCAGTCTTCTGTCACAGGGTTTCTTCACTTCCTTCAGCAGCGTCTGGTGCGGCTGCAGCTGACGACAGACTGGGCCGAGCAGGACTTTGCTCCGAAACGATAGTTCCTATGTCATTAAAATAGATTTATTTTTTTTTTAAAAAAAAATACTGATGACACCTGCTCATGCTGCCAGGGGTGTTTGGCCGTCAGAGCCGGTGAAGCCGGAATCGTGACCTCTGCTGCTGCTTCTCGCAGAATTAAGAACAACTTCTGCTCCCATAAATAGTCTCTTAAGAAGTGCGTAGGAGCTCTGCTGACCAGTTTCTTTTGAAAAGTGCTTTCAGTGACACCTGCGACAGTGACCTTGCTCTCTGTTTCCCCTCTGCGTGCCTGCCAGGGTGGCTGTGTTTTGATGGGAGCGTGGTGGCCCTGTCCACAAGCTCTGCTTCCTTCTCTCCCAGTGGATATTCAGTAATAAAAAGAACCTTTAGTTATCTGTGTGCTTCTGTGCTCTTCATGGTCAGGATTTTTATTAGGGAAGATGCTGGTACTTGTCCTGTTTGCTTTTCCTGCTGTAAGATCTGAAATGCTGCTGGGTTCTGTGCACCTCGGAGATGGTCTGACACATATAATGGATGGCTACCAATCCTCCTCTTTATTCCAGGAGTAAAATGTGGTTTTCTAAAGGAGGACGATGCAGCCGAGCAAGCGTATTGTAATAAACCAGTTCTCCCAGCCTGGAGTCTAGGAGCAGACCTGTGCTGACGGAGAGTCCTGAAACACACAGCTTTGCTAAGGAAGCGGCTTTTTGTTTAATCTTTAGAAATGTGGAAATGGGGGGGGAGGGGAAATAATGGATAAAGGATAAAGTAAAACATACTTAACCTTTATGAATGTAAATGGGATATCTTAGATCTGTTTGAAATATGCACTTTAGTTGACGTGGAACGTAATGGTGATTAAAACCAATTGCAAACATTTTTCTGGAGGCGTGATTCTGAATTCATTTATGAATCGTTTAAGGACTTTGTTCTTAATGCATTAAAATGGTACAGTAGTGATCACTGCATTAAAATCTAGAACGCTTTCTTTTTGTTTTTTTATTAACACGAAGGAGAAAAGTAAATTTATTACCTAGAAGGTTTGATATTACAGCATCAGGCGTGTTTCCACGGCCTTCCTACTGGAGCTCTGCAGTCATTTTCACTGGAGATGTATCTAATGTAGGTGCTGTCTGCACCTCGCTGCAAGTTTTAGCGATCTCATACAATTAAGGCCGTTTAACTCCATATTAAGGCCTTTTACTTGTCATTAGGACTAAATTTACAGACGCTGACAGCAGGAAGAAACACACTTTTACTCTGACCTCAGATGGGCTCGGTTAAGAAAGCAAAATGTTTTAGCTAACTAGAACTTCGTCGGATTGTTATATTTAGACCAAAAATTCTGGTCAGACAATTAAGTGCCGGCTCAGTGGCCATACCGCTGCTTTTGCATGTATGAGTTAGATTAACTGCCTCGACTCACTCTGTCGGGCAAGAGAGATTCTCTGTCTTAATGCATGAAATCTCTCGGGGCTTTTGGTTTTGGACCCGGGGAGTCTTTTTGCAGCTCTGTGGTCAATCTCTATTTAGTCAGCAGAGGTGGTATGTTTTTACTGTTCTTATCTGAAAATTTTTCATGTTCATTTTTGGAATTCGGTGTAACCTGAACTTTCACAGGTGTCCTTGCGGAGAGCAAAGAAACATCTGATTTCTTTTTTTTTTTTTTTTGAGGTAGATTTTTGCCAGTTTAGAAGAGTATGTTCTTTCTTTTTACTGTTTGTCGCTTTATTTTTGGAGCAGGTTTGTTACCAACCAGCCTGGCAGTGCAAATAAAGATGTAGCTGAAACAGTGCGGGTTCTGTGCTCCTCGCTGAAGGAGAGGAGTACCTCGTTTAACTCGGTAGTGGCTTCTTCAGGCAGCTGCCTTCGCTTTTCTAGCAGAGAAATCAAGCACCCCTGGAAGATGGTGTTTGCGAGGAGGCTGTTGGCAGCGCTGTGATAGCGGAGGGTACGTAACACAACCAGGTTATAATGTGGTAGGAAATCTGGTGGGGTTGTATTGCTCAATACTTTCAGTTGATGTTTTGTGAGCAACTTCCCGCAGTGATAGGAAAAAAACCCAACCAAACAAACAAAACCGTGGCGTCTGCGATGGCTTTATCGCTAACTCCCCCCTGAAGATGGTGAGATGGTGGGACGTTTCAGTGGGGTCCCAGTTGAATACTAAGTTTCTGCTGGGTTGTGTTCCCAGAGTCCCGCTCAGCGTTGGAGCGCCTCTGTTTGCCTGAAAGCCAAAAGAAGCCGTGTCTGAGCATCTTGCTTTAGCTTTTGAGGTTGATCCGGCTCGTGGGGTGTTGGTGGTCGGATTTCTCTGGGATTCCTTTAGGACCCTGGCTCTGCTGACTTTGGTTTATCGTAGTCTCTTCCAGCAGGGCTGGCTCTGACTCCGTGAGGAACGTCTGAAGATCGTCTTAAGTAGAACTTTGGCAGACTAGTAATTACGCTTCCCTTTAAAAGTGTCAATAGGATATAGTTGGGCACAAGGAGAAAACTGGTCCGGGCTTGTTTTCCTGGGCTCAGCAGTGTGTGTATTAGGTGAGATTTGTTCTGGGATGGTTGAACGAGTTCGTCAATCTGATCTCTAAATTGCCTTTCTATATTTTTCTCTTGCAAGAAAAGTAGAAAAGCCGTGTGGAAGATAAGGATCATACTGATGTTTCAGCAGCTCGTTTAAGCCATCTTATGAGCACATAGGCAAGTGAATCAGCCCTGGTGTCTTAATATGTCCTAAAATAAATTAGACTTTCGTAAGCAAATTTGGTGGGTTAGAACTGCTGTATTTTCATTAAAAGATTGCAGTGGAGAAAACGCTCTTTAAAATTCAGCCTTAGGCTTGTGTTGTTCATTAACTGATAGTCACTCCTGTTTACCTTGGGTGATAAGTACAACGTTAAGAATGGCTAACAGTGCTGATGCCGTCACAGCTGCCCTTCAGAGAGAATTGCTCTCTTTTTTTATGGCTCGGTTTACTGACAGGTGGGGGTTTTTTTGAACTAAAATAAATGCAAACAGCCAGAACGTACCTCTCCTAATCATGGAAACGTACTTTTTTTTTTTTTTTTTCCTTCCCCCTGTTCTTAGCAGCTTGGTAACGCTGTTCTCGGTACAAAGGTCATTTAAAAATCTGACATGTCAGGCCAGCAACATACTGCTTCTTAATGAGGCTTAAAACCAGCGTGTAGCTGCCTGGTGGAAACGTAGTCGACTCTGGAGCCAGAGGAATAGAGGGAGCCATGTGAACAGCTTACTGGGACGGGACCGGCCTTGCACCAACCCCCCTGTATCTCTAGGTACCCCTCGGTACCCAAGTACTTGCAGTTCATTTGTGTAATGGGGTTTTAATTTTTCTCTTGTTATGCAAATGAGCACAGGTGTTTGACAGCGCATTCGCGTTCTCTGAAGAAAAGCAACTAAAATATCTTGCAAAATACGCACACGCTGTTCTGAAATGATTTCTTCCTGTGTTTCAGAACTTGAGGTTATCTCCTCCGAGCCTTGGCTCCTCGCTGCCCCGTAGCCACCATTCAGCAAGGCGGCGAGGAAGGAGGTCCTGCAGCGCCTGTGGCTTCATCGCCCTCTTGCTGAAACCCTCCCAGTCCCTCCTCCCCGGGATGTTACTTGACATTGAACCAAAGCTCTTGAACCTTAAGTTCCTTGTTCTCTGGGAAGCTTCCTCGGTAGTTTGAATGTCTGAGGGCTTTCTCTCTAATCCTGTTCCCCAGCACTTCAAGCTCCAGTACTGGAATTTCAGCACCTTCAGCCTTGCCTCAGTCTTCTCGGCTCTTTGACAGTTCTCCAGTTAAAACTAGGTCAGAAACCACTGTCAGCTTCTGATATTTCACTATTCCTGTTTTATAAGTTGTAACCCAGTGTTGCTGTGTGTTTAATCGCTTGCTTTAATTTTAACACATTAAATGTCTCATCTTGCTCTGCACGAGCAGCCTGACATAGGAGCGCTGGTGAAACTCCTCAAAAGAACATCTTGGCTATAAAAGCAACGTTACCTTGATTGAGTCTGAAAAGGTGAATTATCTGTTTGTTACGTATAATGCCTAAGTTGCCAAACTGACAGATTTTTTTCCACAAGCTCTCTCTAACTGTAGGTTTGCTGGCAGTTTGTGTACAGCCAGTTTTCTAGCTGTAATTAACCACCTTCTCTTTCTGTCTGAGTGGCTTTTTAACCTGATGGGTGAAAGAAAAATAGCTAAAAAATAAATAAATAAATCAAGTAATTGGAAACCCAAAATTGGCGACGAACACAGTAAAGCGGGTATGTTGGAAGTCACTTAAAATATTTATTTTTAACTGAGAGTTCTAGCTGACTGTACCCATTCAGCGTTTTTATAAGACTATTGGAATGATGCTTGAAGCCTGAGCCGGAGCGCCTCATATTCAGTGAAATCCACCTGGTGTAATTTAAGAGTATCCTTACTCCTTTCTTTTAGACAGACTTTGGGCTAGCTAGCGATATTGGAATTCGTAGGCATTCTCGCGTAAGTGGTATTTAAATGAATTCTTACTTTGCAGTATAGCTTAGAGGTTGTGGTTTTTAAATTCTGCCTGAGCTGTCGTCTCTGAAAAGTTTTCCAGAATGGCGAGTTGTTTTGTTAAGCTGTTCTTAATACACTCAATTTTCTTCTTTCATGTATCTCCTGCTGCTCTATGAACCTCTTCTAGGACCCCAGGATTCCTGGGTTGGAAACCCTTGGTGTGGAGGTACCGGTGCAATCCGGCTCTTGCCGACAGACCTGAACGGTCTCCAGTAAATACCGCGTGAAGTGGCGGTGTCTCCGTGTACCACCTGGGAAATATTAGCTCTGTTTCATAGATGGAGGAGTTTCAACCCAGAGGTGAAATGCTTTATATAAGGTGGCACAAGGAAAAGCTGCTGATGGAGGGCAAACAGACCAAGTCTCCACTCCGAGTCTGGTTCTGTAGTCACTTTCCATCACTTCCACGGCGTGGCCTTCAGCCCCTCATGGAAGAGCCTGGGTGTTTTAATCAGTTATGGAAACTTTCTTTATTTATGATGGGGATGAGGGGGAGTTGTTTTTAAGATGTGCTATCGTGACACACTTTTCTATATTATTTTGGGAAACATTTTCTTCTCATAGTTGAGGATTCTGTACAGTGCAAAAGCTAAAACCAAAATATTTGTAGTACAAGCCTGTTGGGGAAAAGCTTTCTTTTAACTATTTACCTTCTGGCAGTTCTAGGCATGAGGGTAAACTTTTCATCTATGTCTTAGGGCTGGCCAGCACAGCGGGAATGGGTGTGCTTTATAGTCATTAAAGGTAAACATCAGCCAGATAAAGAATTGTCTGTAAGCAGCTTTTGTAGGGTGGCCGTTAAGAAAGAAACATTGGCTCGTGTCTTGGGCTAAGAAGGAAGATTTTGTGGCCATCTTGGAAGGTGGTTGGCTGGAAAACCTTTGTGTTATATTTCTGTAGCGATAGGAGAACTAAAGGTGAGTTGCTTCAGTTACCTCTGCAGTGGTACGAGCCCTCTCCGACCTCAGTTGCTGACCCCCGTAGCAGTTCAGGAGAGGAATTTGGCAGCATAAAGTGTGAAGTTTGAAATAAGAGCAGCGTTTAAACAGAACGTAACTGGCCGGAAGAGTAGGTGAGTATTCGTGGTGGTTGTACTGCTCTGAGCAGCAGGAATAGGGAATAGGGAAGTCTCATCCCACAGAACTGGGTCCCTCGTCATCCGTTTCTTGGTGATGTGGCTGCCGGGGCGCATCCGTGCGGAGCGGGCAGCTGCCAGGCGAGTGCCTATCAGCTGACTTCTGCTTCCCGTTCCCCAGTGAGGGGAAACAAATCTTGGTCTTCTCTGTATTTAATAGCTAGTTCTAAACCTTTTCAGGGAAGCTTCTTGAAATCATCATTTTTCAGTTGTATCCACCTTTCAAGTTTGAGCCCGTTGAGCGTGGGAAGGGTCGGGAACAGAGATGCTGGGTGGTTGCTGTGATCTTTTTTGGGCAATCAGACCAAAAATGTCTCCATCTTCACGTTTTGCAGACCTGATTTCATAGAATTGTCTGGGTTGGAAGGGACCTTTAAGATCATCAAGCCCAACCATCAACCTAACTCTGCCAAAACCACCGCTAAACTATGTCAAAACAGACCAAAAGCAGTATTGCTTGTATTGCTTCAGAAAGGCTAATCGGTGAAAAGTACCATTTCTAAGATGGACGATAGCGAGCCAAGTGATTTCCATGATTGAAATTGTTTTCCTCAGCATTTTCGTAATCTTTTTGGTTTCGTTTGAGAGGTGGCCACATCTCCGGCATCTAGTAAACAGTTAGCAAACCTCCCTCTCCTTTCAGAGGAAGCGCAGGAGCCTTCATTCAAGGTCTCTTGTACTAGAGGAACGGCTTTTAAAATATTAATCTGCGAAAATCTAAAACCCCTTAATGATTCTTGGCTCATAAAACTGTTTAAGTAAAGCCTTTAGGGAAAACCAGAACTGCTGTTCACCTTTAGCAGAGTTGGGAATTTTGGATGATTCAGTTTCCTTATGCCAGGGTTGTTTTTTTTTTTCCTCAGTCCTTTCCCAATTTAACAAGATCATCTGATAGCTACAATAAAATTCTGCTGCGAAAACAAGCAGCGTTGCATGCAAGAGCTGATTACCCAGGGAATTTTGAGCATGGATGTCTTAATGGGATTCCTGCCAGGCGAAGGTCTCTCTCGATTGTCTTTGTAATTCAAGTGCGTACAGATGCTGAAGCCGTACTGCTGAGCTTTGCTTAAGAGAATATTTAATAATTATTACACTTATTAGTATTTCCAATGTATGGAGGCAGAACAGGAAACTTCTTTGTGGAATAGTGTTTCTTGTTGAAAACTGTTTCAAAGCAAATCCACGTGTTCAAAAAACAAATCTGAGAGGGTTTGCTTTCCTTTGCCTGCACTTTAGAAATACCAATATTTACCTTCCTTTTTTCTGCCCTATCTTTAACTTACAGTATCTGCTAACAGATTTAAGCGTGCTGAAAGATACCCAGTGCTGCTCTGGAAGAAAGGGCCATATTAGCAGACTTAAATTCTGACTTAATTTTTCTATTTAAAACTTTTTTTTTTTTCTTTCCTGTATAAGTAAGTGACTATAGGGTTGCTATTTTTAAAAAAGAGGTGGGCTTTGGTATGTGTTAATTTAACATAAAATTACTTTTCTCCAAACTCCATTCAATTGCTTATGAGTAACAAAACAGTGGAACTTATTTCTAGGTTTGCGCTTAAATTTTTTTTGCGATGAATTTGCCAGCACAGCATTATCTTTGTACAAGGGCTTCGGGAAATGTTGTTTCAACTTGTTTTATGCTTTCCCAGTTTTACCTTCTGTTGTGATTAGTCTGAGTTACAGAAGGAAAAAATCCCTTCAGGAAAAATGGTAATGAAAATAGCCATTTGTGCAGGATTTTGTTGATTTCTAGTGTGCTCGTGGAAGCGGGGAGGGGGTGCTTGAACCTCTGGGTTGGGGAGAACAGGATGAGACCCTGAGAGACAGGTAAGGGCCTTCAAACGAATGGACAGTTTTGATTCAAGAATGCAACACTGACTAATAAAATTAAAATAGCTTTGAGGGCTACTGGTTCTCACTTTCAGAGGGTATGGAACACCCTTTAGTAATGACTAACGGATGCAGAAAATCCAACAACAAAAAATGAAACTTCCTTTTCAGAGAAATGCAGTAATCGTATCGAAACCACTAGGGTTTTTTACTTGGAGTGAAGGAGACTTCCTGCGTTACTGCGCTACAAAAATGGGCATGATGTCTTGTGTTTTGATAATTCTTTCATTGTAGACATATTTTAAATTGATTACCGGGCTGCTTTGAAGAGTTGTACTGGGCACTGAAGGCTGCACAGGGATGCAAAGGTTCTTTCCCCCCCCTCCAAAACCTTTCCTTCACAAACCTTTGGAAATCGTGGGAGTTGGCCGCTGTTGGTCTTCTGACAGTAAAACCTCGCTAGGTAGCCCCGTCTTGTTAATAGTGAAATTGGTGGGAGTTTGTAACAATTAAACTACAGATAATCATCCTTTAAGCTCTCGTAGCTGTCTGGTGTCAGGCGTAAAGACTTGACACTTTATGATTATTGCTTCTTGTGCTAGACTTAGTGAGTAGGGCTCCCTTAACTCCCCGGAAAAGAAAAGATAAAGAACACAAAATAAAAAAAAGAGTGCTGTACCGTTGGGAAATGTGCCTGTAGTCTGTGAACCTGGATTCCCAACTGAGGTTGAAGATATGTAACCGTGTCTGAGTTAATTGGGAACTAGAGGCCCTTGATGCCACAAAACCACTTTTGATCTTTTCCCCGTTTCTTACAATATACGTTCCCTTCGACCTCAGGCTACGAGTCACCTCCCGTTTCGGTGTGGATTTGCTTTCCTCCCGTTTCGGTGTGGATTTGCTTTCCAGCTTTTGTCTTTTCGCCACATCGAGCGGTGAAACTGGAAGCAGCAGCGATGGGATGCAGTGACCCGTTGGCCATTGGACCAGAAAGCGGTATTCAGGACAGCTGTGTTGTGGCTCTTAAAATGAACTGGACTGTGCCGAGATCTGTCCCCAGTGCCCATTCTCCTCTTGCAGTGTCTCTCTCTGCAGTAACCTGTCCTCGAAGGGGTGAGCCCTTCTCTGGAGACAGGTGGGTTTAACTCTTCGGTGTCCTCTGGAAGTGCCAGGTCTGTTCGTTGGCTGCAAAAACAAAGCTTGCGTTGTCTCGGGAGACGCACCACTCGCAGCATCTCTTGCAGCCATTTCAGGTGGTGTATTTGTTCGTATTTATTACAGAACAATTCTGTATCCATCTCAGTACTGTTGAAAAAATTACTGGGTTACTGCCTTTGCATTGCCAAAGAACTCGAGGAATAGGGATTGCGAGAAGTCATTTGGTGGTTGCTGCTCTCGGGGAGGAATCGGTCCGGTAGATACGCTGTTCTGTGTGGTGGAGCCGGGTTCTCCTGCGGCCAGACAAGGTCGCCGGCTCTGCAGTGATCTGAGTAAACTCCATACCAAGTGACAATACTTTAATTATTTCTCTAAGGAATTGAGGCTCCTTTTAATTTTCTTCCTGAAAGGCATTGCCTGAGTTGCATATATGCGTAGCTTTCCTTTCTAGTGGAAAACTACTGTACCTTGTGCTAGCCAAACGTCTTGGCTTAATGATCCTGAGCGATGTGTGGTTTGTCCCGGGGTTTTTCGGCTCCCCTACCAAAGCTACCTTTCACAAGATTTGTGGTCTGGTGCTAAAGATGATCAGAGTATCAGACTTCGTGTCAGAGGCATCTGTTCTTTTGGAGTTCAGAGGTTTATTTTTGCAAATACAGGACCAGTAGAAACACAGTTTGGTTCTCCACTAGGAAGAAAAGTCTTTTGAAGCACATCTGGAAAGATTTACTTCAAGTTACCAGGTTGAAAGATAAAAATTTATCTGGGCTTGAGCATGAAATTTAAACTACCCTGTATGTAAAACATCACGGGAGCGAGTTTTGTTGGAATTGTTTGCTTGTGCTTTATACAGAGCACTAATGAAGGAAGATTTGAAAAGCTGGGTGACCGCTCTCGTAGTGGCGTGGTGAAAAATACTAGTGAGGCACCGTGTGCTGCAGCGCATCGCTGTGAGCATCCGCATCCCTCCGCGGTCCTGAGCCTCGAGGGTGCCGAGGAGTGTTTGGGAAGCCGGTTTGGCTCCCTGCGTGGTATTTCTCACCCTGGCTCTCCCTTCCCCTAGTTCTTCTTTTAAGAAAGGTCCCTGGTATCTGCTGGAGAACTGCCGTGCCGCGGGGAGGTATGTACCGCTTCAGTTTTCACATGAATTCTGCAAAGAATCGTTCTCAACAAATAACATTGCTTTTTATTCAGGGGGATCTTTTTAACGTGGATTAGACGAGATCAGAAGATCCAGGCATGCGAGAGAGAACAGGCTCCGCGGCTAGCTCAGCTCTCGTGCCTGTGGGGTGACATCTTGATGACAGCGGAGTTTAATTGCTCTCTGGTTTGCTGATACAAGCTATTGTCCATTTAGGGACTGAGTTTCTGCTTTACGTTGCAGGCACAAAGCGTTTCAATTAGGCTACGCTTTTTTTTTTTAACTTACTCATGTGTCTTACTCTCTAAATCTACTCAAAGCTCGTGGTTTTCTGTATTTCAAGTGGGACGGTATCTTTGGTGCTCAGATTGTGTAGTGATACAAAATTTTGTATGCTTACGATGCTGCTTTGATAAGGAGCCGTGGATGTTGAAATTCTGTAACTCAGCCACAGTTTCACTAATGTCAAGGGGTTTTTTTTTGAGCTGATATTTTAAATAAAACTTGTTTTGTATCCTACGGGGGCACTCTTGGTTTTTGACCCTGGAAAGTTTAAAGTGCTGAGGAAGTGACGTTTGTGCTGTAATAGCCCACTTAAAATTATGCAATTATAAACAAGGAAGCCAGTATGTATTTTGCAGTTTAGCAATTAAAACTTTAAAATGTACAGCTTAGCATTTTGGCTGACATAAAAGCTCTTTATCATTTTATTACTGCTTGCATCGTGTTACGGGTAGGATTTGTAGGTCCCTTAATATTACAGTGATAATATGCATCCAGTAATGCCTATTAGGAAAATGATAGATTTTAATAAATAGAAACTACAGTTCACAGAGTAATGGGTAAGTTGCCAGCTCCTAAACCTTCATCAAAAGCACCTTTTAAAAAATTATTTGTATTAAAAGCTCAGGTACTCTCTTCTACCCCAAATATTTCTTTTAAATGTTGGGGAGAGGAAAATGGGGTAGAAGAGTGGGGAACTGGGCCGGGCAGACAGATGTGATTTCATCGTTTGACAACGCTTCGCTCGTCGAAGTAATAAACGGGGTAATATCTCAGAGAGGAGGAGCGAACAAAGGCGTTGGTTGGTTAATTTGGGGATCACAGCCCCAGGAGCGCCCGTCGCAGCCGGCGGTGCCACACTGCTCCTGCACAAAGAGGCTTGCAGGTGCCTGTCTCGGGAAGGATACAGGGATGCCCGTGTCCTCCAAAAGCATCCCCATGGCCGTGTTTCTCCCCGCGGCGACTGACCACTCTTGCTGTCACCACTGGCACCTCTTTTGAGTAGAAAGCTAAACTTTTGCTTCAACAGTTGTGGCTTCGCATGGAATTTCCAAGACTCTTTCCCCGAGAATTGTATTTGAATAGCAAAACCAGTAGCTTGTCTCCGAGGCGTATGTAGTATAAAAAGGTCTGGAAGGCTTTGTAGTTTAGGTCAACAAAAATTATATAGGATCTATAATTTTCAAGTCTCAGCAGACTGGATCCCATCTGCAGTCTCTGAGTGTCCTCAACTTCAAATGAGATTGTTGGGAGGCCTTAAATTGCAGATGGAAATTGTGTTGCAGGGAGACGGTATTTTAATTCCGTAAGTAATAGATGTGACATAAAAAAGAATATTCAGGAGGCTTTTTACTGCTGTTGTTTCTGGTAGGAGGTAAATATAAGCCTTGAAAAAGTGGAATGTCTTGGGAGAAGTCTTTTGTCTCTACCTACTATGCGGTGCTTCTCTCCTGGGCCAGCTTTGGCTAATTGACTGCCAGTAAACTTCACACTGAGTCACTTGAAGTTGTTGTGGGTATATTCAAAGGTATTTATTTCCCCTGGGATTTATATATCTTGCAACTAATGAACTTTGGGACTCTGGGGTGTCTCTTGTGAGTATGTCACCGTGAGACACTGGATATATTTGCTTTCGTTTTGGTCTCTGTTTTACTTCTCTAAGTCTGCGTGGTGTGTTTAAAACAAAAACGTTAGTGGAAATTTAAATCGTGGTGTTCTGACACCTTTTCTCAAGCATCCAGGTGTGCTTGAACTGAGTGTCCTCCCGGATTGGGATCTGACCCTTTTTTTTTTAATTTATTTTTTTTATTAATGCTTTGCCCGGTTGTGCTGAGAAGCCGGAGGAAGTAGAGGAGGGAGTATGCCTATATTTGGACCATGCTGTGTGGGCAAAAGAAACATAAACTAGTCATAAGCAAAGAATTAAAGAGGAACCCGGGTGAGTTTGGGGTATTAGTGAGTCTGAAATTTATGAATTTTAAGCGATTCTGTTTCTTCTCATTTTTGTAACTGGCTTCAGAGGTGCTTTACCTGGCTGGAACTGCACGGGACAGTGCAAAATGTCCCCGTTAATGCCAGCCTCGGGGTTAGCATGATTTTATAGTTTCTCTGCCTATTCATTGGAATTCTTGCTACTAATTTTAAATGTTTGCAAGAAGCTTTAAATTCTGAAAATAATTCCCTTGTTCCAACATAAATAATGGTAAGCTTTCATTTGCTCTGTTTGCTCGGCGTTTGTGACTCTTAACATTCAAGAAAACGGACAAATACACCGATACTAAGTATAGGCAAATATTTTCCATATAACACTGCCTCCAGTATAAATTCCAGTAAATGCATAACAGAACTTCTTGAAACAACGCATTCTTTAATTATCTGTATTTCCCTGAAGAAACGGGGAGGTTTCCAGCTGGTTACTTGACCTGAGGAGTTCAAATGTCCTGTGTAGGAATATCCCATCCAGCTTTTCCACGAAGCATTTTTAAAACCTCATACCAGCTTTGACCATATAAATCATAGAATCATAGAAAAAATATAAATATTATAAATATAAATATTATAAAGTAATATTATAAAGTAATATATAATAAAGTATTTTAGTATATATCACTTTAAAATATTTTATTATATACCAAATATATTAGGTTTACATTCAATTTTTGTGTGTTTTATTGATGCTTTCTAGTTCCTCCTACTCTTTCCTCAAGCTTCCACGTGCCCGATCTGGAGTATTTAAGTGCGAGGAACTCCTTGGGCATTGCCACTGCCTCTGTGAGTGAATTTTCAGAGCATGTATTAAGGGTTGCTAGCTCTCCTCTAGCCCGGGGATGCTAGAGGATGAAGATGAGCATAATACCATGCTAAAAAAAAAAACCCACACAAAAGTTTTATGGGAGCTTTGGGATGAGTTTTTGGTTTAATCTCATGAGTTCTGAAATAATTTTACGATATCTGGAGAACTGTCAGAGATAAAGCATTTGGGTCTGTGGTGTTTGATTCCTGTTGGCGTCCTGGAGCAGAGCTTTAGTGTTTGAAAGTTTGCTGCTTTATTTCTCCCCGATGGCCGAAGGATACAGCAGGAGCTGTGGGAGGCAGGGAGCTGGGCACAGAGCTGTGGAAACGCTCTTTCCAGGGAGCAAATAAATGATTTTTTTTTTTAATGGAGTAAAATGCTGGGTTGTCACCTGACATAACAGGGGTCTATTCAAACTGGTTTTGAGGGTCTATTTGCGGGTCAGGTAGGTGCGGTGAAGCTGACTATTCAGGTTTGGGTAGATCTCGGAGAAGTACAGCCACGCGTTGCGGTTGGGATGTGCCTTTGGAAGTTCTTCCTGTGGAGCTTTGGGGCACGGGCGACTGCAGGAAGGGCTCTCTGGTTTGTTAAAACAGTTCATTTTCTCTTACTGTAAGATGGGAGGAAGCTTGACTTATCTTCTTAGAGATCCGCTGTAGGAACTAGCAGTCAGTGAAGACGTGGTAATGATTTGCTAACCCTTCAGTCCTGCGTCAGGAAGCCTTTTGTTGAAACAATAGCGAGCACGAGCAGACAAGTAATTCCTGCGTCGGAGGTGTTTGAAGGGGCTTTGCTTTGCTCTTGGTGCGTGCACAGTGTAGAAGTCTGTGACTCTTGCGTGGCAGTCACTGGTTCCCTGGTCCCACAGGTCCCAGCCATCACGCTCATTCACGCTTGGACCTCCTGAGCAGCGCTGTCACCGCTGTGGGTGAGTGTGAGACCCGCAGAGGTGAACGTCTTGTACCTGGCAGCAGAAAACCTGTTGAACTGCCAGGTGGCTGCTGTAAAATACTGGATCTGTTTTTTTTCTTGCTTAGATTTTTGTCTTCATTCTAATCAGCTTCCAGTAGCTATTCCTAAATATGGTGAGACTCATGGAGGAGTAAAGCCACAGTTTGTGAGCTGGAAGATGCTGGGGCAGTGCAGGTGGCCCCATTGCTCGGACAGCTCTGTCTTGTTTTGCCTCTTAATTAAACACAAAGGTGAGGTTTGGGCAGCATTCTTGATGTACCAAGGATTTACTGCACCCTGTGAGCTGGTGTACTCCAGAGAAGGCAGACCTGTACCCGCAGCAGTGCCAGGTCCTGCCTGAGGGCCGAGGAGATGACTTCTTTAATTAGAAGGAAAGGCAGGAGGAGGGACAGACCTTGTTCCCACTAAAGGTGGGTGGCACAGCATTTCTAGGAAACTGTAAAGAAGGAAGTTCAGTGTCTTGGCATCACTAGGGAAGAAAATCAGGTGACTCTTTAGAAGATGACAGAGGGATTCTGGAAATGGCAGCAAGAACTCTTTAAAACTGGGGTTTGTCCATACAAGAACATTCAGGAAAGTTAATCCAAACAAACTGAAGTTACAAATTGAAATATGGTTTTCAATTGGTTTAGCTTAATTCCATCTGTCTGCTTTTATTCTGAATGAAGGTGTCCATGCAGGAATTTAATTTCATCCAATAAAAGTACTTCAATTCATGTCCTTAATTAGGTTAGGGTGTGCGTGTGTGTTTTCTTCTTCCCCGAGCAGTCTCTAACGACCCGGAGCCACGGAGCTGGGCATCAGCAGGAGGGACGCGACGCCTGTTCAGGGGTGGTGTTGCTGAGAAGCCGAGCGCTTTCCTTCCCCTTCTCTCCCTACCGGGGGAACGCGGATGGTGCAACGGCCCTCCGACATCGAGCCCTTCCCTGCCGCCCCTTCTGCGGAGTGTAACAGGGAGTTAAAACACCGATATTCCTACACGCAGATCACAAAACCCCCGCGGTCCCATGGCACACACAGCTCGGGAGCCTAGAAACGCTGGATTTGGGGGGTTCGAGGAAATAAAGCCAAAGTTTGCCACTTAACTCACAGGAACGCTCATTTTTTAAGTTTGAGATTACACCTTTAACTTCAAACCATTTTGTGTGTAGTTTAGGGAATTTATAAGTTCTGTAATTAAAGCTTGTCCTGATTTGTGTAACAGTACTGCTGTACTGTTACTGCCTCGTTATTCTACTTACGTGCTTCGTGTTGCCTTTTTATTCCACTTAAGTAATTTTCCAGAATTAATTGCAGAACTTGCAAGTACGGAATTAGCTGTAGAAGATCCGTGTTCAGATTTATTTAATTATTTTTTTTTTTAAAAAAATCCAGATTTTTTTAATGTTTCAAATGCTTGTTTGTTCAAGTATGTTCGTATGAATTTCTGGACACATTGCACAGTACATGCTGACACCGTGAACAAAAAGCTGGCCAGTCTGTCGATGAACAGTGTGCTGTGGTATGCAGTGTCGTGGCACTCAAGGAATTCGGTGATCTCTGTACGTAGAGCAAGATGTTGTTTATTGTTTCTTTATAAAGGTTGTTTCGGGTCTATAAAACTCCCTATCCAACGCAGGGCGCGTGCTGTCAGCTTCAAGCGTATTCTTGCTTTCCTCGCCGTCATAAATATCTCGTAACGATTTCGGGTCCGATGCAGATGTGGTAAATCGTATTGGATGGGCTTTTAAAAGGCTCTGAAGAGCGTCTTGGTGTGAGCTTATTCATCTGGGCTAGAAGGAGATTTTCTTGGTGAATTTACTTTTTTTTTGGTTAATGTCAGTGTATTGTGGCTTAGATTCTTCACTCCTGGGCTGAAAGCGTTTGGAAAGGTTTTATGAGAGACGATAAACTTTAATGCACTTTCAAGCAGTTAACTCTTCTGCTGCTAAATCATAGAATGGTTTAGGTTGGAAAGGACCTTGAAGATCATCGAGTTCCAACCCCCCTGCCGTAGGCAGGGACACCTCCCACCAGCCCAGGTTGCCCAAGGCCACCTCCAGCCTGGCCTTGAACACCTCCAGGGATGGGGCCTCAACAACCTCTCTGGGCAACCTGTGCCAGTGCCTCACCACCCTCACAGTGAAAAACTTCTTCCTAATGTTCAATCTAAACCTGCCCTCTTCCAGTTTGAAGCCATTCCCCCTCGTCCTAGCACTCCATGCCCCAATAAAAAGTCCTTCCCCAGCTCTCCTGTAGCCCCTTTAGGTACTGGAAGGCCGCAATAAGGTCTCCCCAGAGCCTTCTCTTCTCCAGGCTGAACAGCCCCAACTCTTTCAGCCTCTCCTCATAGGAGAGGTGCTCCAGCCCTCGGATCATCCTCGTGGCTCTCCTCTGGACACGCTCCAGCAGGTCCATGTCCTTCTTCTGTTGGGGAAATGTAAATGTCCGTTTCGGTAATCTGCGGGAGTCGATGGTGTCGTTATGGTGGTGGTGCAGAAGCGACAAAACAAATGCACCGTTTGGACTTTGGTCTCTTAAACTCTTCTTGGCATTTTTTCCCGCTGAAACGTGTGTCTCATGCGCGTGGCGACGTGCTCGCTCCTCGATGACGTTTCAGCCTGTTTGTAAATGCCTCTGTCCCGTTGGAAGGCGTCACAGCGGCATCCCACACCCGGCGTGTTTTCCACCCCGTAGAGCGCAACTCCTGTCCTGCAGGAGGGTGTCTCCTGGTGTGGCTTGGAATGTTTTGTGTGACTTTAAAAAAAAACCAAAAAAACCAAAACAATACCACCAGAATTCTCCTGAAATTTAAGAAATAAAACCTTGGCGTGGCTTGGATTGCATATGTTGTTTCTTTCCCTATAGTCGAAATCTCAGGTAAGAGTTGGAACTGCGAAGCTTTTGCGGTCTGCGTAAAATCACAGCAAAGCCAAAAGCGCAATCACGGTGCAAAAAAGCTGAAATTCGGTGGTGTTTCTGCCTTGAGCAGATTTCAGGGGGTTTAGAGCTCGCAGGAGTAGGGCTGCTGGAAATGTAAGCACATTAGTGTGGAGGAAGAGGCCGATTGTTTAAATGGGCGACGTAACAACAGTATTTTGCAATGTAGTTGCAGTTTGCTTTTCCAGTGAATTGCCAGCTCTCTGTTGGAAAAAAAAACTGCTTAGCACGTACTCTGAGCTAGAACTCTAATAAATTTTCCCCTCAAATATCCCCCATTTAACTCAAACCTTCACGTAAGCACCGACGATACACAGCTGAGCTATTCTGTGCCTGAAACGTGGTTCAGGGGTCGGGAAGGAACGGAGTGTAGCCCATCTGGGTATCATCGTGGAGGTTTTCTTTTTCTGAAATAAGGGTTAATGACTTTCAAGAGTGAAGGTTTTTAACCACTGGTGACATTACAGTTTTATCCCTTTTCTAGGTGCAAATCACTGTTTCAGGAGGTTTTGTATTTTCTCACTTGGAATTGTGTATATTTCCCTGAAACGTTTTCCTTTAAAAAAGCAGAGGTGAAAAATCAAGCTGAGTATTTTTTGGCAGTGACTATTGGAGCTTTAAATTTCTCTAAGGTAATCTTTTCTTTTCCCTCGCTTGTTTTTGTAGGATGCTGTGACATCAAAACCAGTAATCCAGTTTCAAGGAAGCCAAGGGGTAAGTTTGTTGTGTGAGTTGCCTTGGAAGGTTCTTCGCTGGCTTATACAATTAATCTGCGTAAGGTATGTGTTCTGTACGTCGGTCCTATTGCAGCGCAAAGAGGGATGCTCTGATTTCTGCAAGTGAGAGGGGTGAAGTACAGATGTGCTCCGGGACGGAGCGTTTGCTCCTCGATCGTGTGGATTCTCTCTCTCGCAACGCTCCCCCCCCCCCTCTTTATTTTCTAACCTTGCTAAATCCATAGCAATGCAAAAGTGCTGCCAGTGTTGCTGGTGGTGAAATTTAGTTTTATAAGGCCAGGCTGTTGGGGAGGACAAGGAAACGGAAAGTTCACTCATGGCAGGACTGTGGTGGGTGCAGGAATCCGTGGAAACCTCACCCGTGTCCCGAGGAAACACCACACTAAAGCCAGTAAACGTGGTGCAAAACTTTATGGGTACAAATTATTGACAGTAGCAGAGCTGGGAGGCTGCTGCCACTGTACTGGAGCTTTATTTAATATGCACATCTAAACAACCGTGCAGTTTCTGTGAGTATCAAAAGGTTTTTATATTTAGGAGTTTTATTTCTTTAACTTCTGTTCCGATGACTGAACTCTTCCAAGATATTTATAGATGCTTGAAACCGTCTGTCATGCCGGTTACTGACAACGCTGAGATTTAATTGGCAGTATTTCTGCTAAACTAATGCAACTCATCAGCAAACTTTAAAAATGTCATTTATATACCTTTTAGACACAAAAAGGATGTGTATTTAACTTTGGTGCTCTGCATAACGAAGGGGAATTTAATTTTTCTTTTTTCAAGAAGCTCAACTTAGCTGTAAATAACTTCTTAATTTTTTTGTGGTGGCACAATAAAACTTTCAAAAATGCCTGAATGAAGTAGGCGTTAAAGTCTAGCACACTTCTTGCCCGTATTATTACCTTGTGATATTAGTCTCACTAGGTCCATAGTACAGGAAAGACATGATTGTTATCGTAAGCCAAGAAGAAAACTACAAACCTTTTTGTCCTGGGAAATAAAGAAAGGAGCAATTTCCAGGTGTTTTTTTTTTTTCCCCCCCACTTTGTTTACAATTAAACTTCCCAGAAAGCTCAGCAGGAAAGCTTAGATAAAAATCTGCAACTGAAGTTCGGCAGAATTATAAGCGAGTGGCGAGGAAAACTTTTAAAGGTGCATGATTTGTTGCTATTAGATGAGCAAACAGCTTTGCATGTAATAAAGAAGCTACAAAGACTGCAAATGCTTTCCCGTCCCTTTGTAGAGCACCTTGAGAGGATCTACACCTAACTTTTCCTGCAAAGCTGCTTAAGTTCTAGAAATGCCTCTTCTCTTACTTAACCTTCCTCCTGAAGGAAATACAGCAAAATGAATCAGAACAGCTTAAAACGCTCCACCGCCTTCTGCTGCTGCGCGCTCCTTGTAGGGGGTTTCACGTGGATGCGATACGGACTCGGGCGTTTTTGGGTTAACCTAAAGAAAACCCACTTTAAAATGATGCAATTCTTTATCATAATTTAAAAAATACCTATTTTTAAATGATGCAGTTCCTTATAATAATTTAAAAAAACCCTATTTTACAATTATGCAATTCCTTATAATAATTAACAATATTTTTAAATGATGTGGTTCCTTATAAAAATTTAAAATACTTTAAAATTATGCAGTTCCTTATAATAATGAAAAATAAATATTTCATGCACTTAATTATATTTGAGCCCTTAACTTCCAGAGGAGAGTTTTTGGTGAAAGAGCTGCCGACCCCCTGTAATTACAGTCGGGGTTGAATGGAAAAGGAGCGGAGCGGCGCGGTTGCGCCCGATGATGCCATTGAAGGGCGAAGCGTGGAGCCCTGCGCGGTGTGAGCCGCGCCGGGGCGATGCGGGTGGAAGGAGGATGTTGGCAGCACAGAGCTGACCTCTGCTTGCCTCGTCTTCAGCTGTTTAATTAATTGCGCTGTCGAGTAAAGGCCAAAGGTAGAGCTTTGAAGAAAGCGAGATCCAGTTCAATTGGGGCAGATAGAAAGAGCTCTTTGTCCTTTTATTATTATTTTTACGGGGTATGACGAGGAGCTGGCAGCTGCGTAACCATCTGTTTTTAAGTGTAGTACTCCTATATGTCACGATTGTGCCCTGCTTTAAGGAATTGATGGCTTTAAATACTTTCTAGTGAATCTCCTGTCAATTGGACTGAAAAGGCAATTTCAGTAATTTAACAAGCTCTGAAATTCAGATGATGACATAAAAATCTATTTGTTTAGCTATTTATATTTGGAATACACTTTCTTCCGCTGTACCTTAATTCCCCAATTTTTGTTGCCTTCTTATTTTTCTTCCTAGTAAATGTCGCTATGGAGAAGGTTTCCCATTAGCTTTCGAGGGTGGTGGGTTCTGCGCGCAGCACAAATGTCAGTGTGATTTCAGGCAGTGCCCGGTGATAGGAGATTTTAATAGTGTGACTTTTCTGTGTAAACAGCCCTCTCGCAAGAAGGAAAAACTTAAAAGTAGTCGATGATTGGGGGAGGCAGGACGCAAAATACGAGTTTAAAACAAACTGCTGCCTCTTTAATTTAATTCTCTAGAAGCCTGCTGACCTGTTGAATCTCGTTATTGGTGGGGCTTTTAAATTACTGCGTCCGTGTCACTTTTTACCTATTCCCAGTGTTAGTCTAATGAATGCTGTCAAGGATACTCTCAGCTTCTAATACACAGAAAACAACTTTCATGATTAATACTCTAATTAACCGGAGAGGGGAACTGGCCAGGAATAAAACACAGGGTCGGCGAGGTGGCAGCTCTGTTGGCCAGGTGCTGAAAGGAGGATGTCAGTGGTTCTAGCCCAAAATAAAACAGCTATTTCGGTGACAAGGGGACGGAACCTCCTGCGTGGATCCTGCTCTGGATCGAATCTCACAGGAGTTTATAAAAACTGCTGACTGTAAATGATCTTTGCCTTGGGATGCGTTTCTTTATGGCAGTGTTAGTCCTGTTATTTACTTTTTCAGTGCAATAATCTGTAATAATCAGAATTTCAGTAGCAGTAACTAGGTCATAATTAGCAGAGTGTTACTCTGCTTTGAGATGCTGAAGTGGGACTGTCTGGATATTCTTTAAAAGCACCACCTGTTTGTTAGTGTTTCATCATGAACGGGATTTTCTTGGATAGCTTTGGAAGTTTATATGGAGTCTGGAGCGTTCTACTTGTTTCAAGGCGCATGTAAATTAGAATTTAAGAGCTCGAGTACCAAAGCGTTACGAACGGTGGTCGTTGGAGTGCAAAACTTTACAAGAAAGGCTGCAGATGCTTCTATTTCCCTAAAAGCATGTGCAGAATTAGAGCTTAGGTTGGGTCAAATTTGCANGGGGGGGAGAGCAGAGATGGGGGGAGCAGGGGAAGAACTGAACTGGGGAGAAAGAAAAACCCTTCAGGTGCCAAATCCACGTGTGTTCACGCAGCTTTCTTAAATGTGACTGTTAGGAACAAAACAACTTTACGTGATTGGAAAATATGACGTTTTCCCCCGTTTCTTGGGATGAACTTGTGCTGGTATTAATAGAGGAGGGTAAAATTGCCATTCAGAATGAGCTGTACACAGATGAATATTACTTGAAAGAAGAAAAAAAAAAAAAACAGAAGTCACATCTGTACTGAGCTATTTTTAAGTGTCTATGGTTACTGGTGTAATACTCAGCACCAAAATTAGGGCTCCCTCAAAGCAGTTACCATGCTGATTTGGTGGCTTGAGAAACCTTCTGTTTCAGCTAAAAATAATTCCTAGATAACGGCCGGTTTGTATATGCTACACTTTTCAGTACTGGAACGAGCAACATTTAACGCTAAAGTGACTCTCGTTCCGGTCTCAATTTATGTCCTTTGACAAAGCTGCAGAAACTCCACAAAAATGCCGGAGTCGGGGCTGTCGGAGCAGCTGGTTTTTTACAACGGTCATGAGGAGCTGGAAGCGAGTTATTTTAGCATGTGAATCTATGATTTGGTTACATCCTCCGGGTTTTATTTTACAAACCCGTCACGTGCAGCACAGCTCGCTCCGCCGGCGCACGGCGCTGGAAGCTGAACCGACCCCTTCCATTTACCTTCTCGCCCCGTTGCCGGCGAATTCACGCTGCCGACTGTAAAATACCCACAATCTACTGTTTACATAACTTTGACTTCGTGCATATTCTCAGCTCGCTTGTAAAGCAGAAGAGAATTTTATTCGTCCTGGCTGGGTGGGGGCAGAGGGTGCCGGGACAGATTAAGGGCTCAAGGCTGCGGCGCACGTTTGGCAGGGGAGATAACGGGGCTCAGCGCTGCCCGAATCGCCACCAAATCTGCTCCCGAGTATTTTTAGATCCGCATCCTGGGACTGTGCGGGGGATGACTTGTCCTTCTGTCTCGCTCGAGTCTCTTGGCTCGCTGTTTTGCAAGAAGGCAGGTCTGTTTTGAGGGCCAGCTGGAGGGATAAGCTGGTTTTCCCGGGGAGTAGATGGAAAATGCTGCACTGGTGGGCTCGATGCGGGTCAAACAAGCGTTTCTTGCTGCCTCCGAGAATGTCCCTGTGGTTTAGCAAAGTGGCACAGATGCACTGGGTTTCCAGGCTGCTGTAGATGTCTGAGGTCAAAGGGAAACCACCTAAAACCCTTCCGCACCAGCAGGGATCTTTGTGGAGCGCAGTCATACGTGGATGCCACGAGCGGGTTTGCTAGGCGTGTGTATTTTGTGCATATATGTGGCGATCTGGGTAAATATAAATCTGTGTGGTAGAGCGTAGCCTAAAATAGGTTGAAGCTGATGTTCCTTCTGTCTCCTTTTCTGGAAGCCATCTTAATTATCAAATATTGATGTGATAGTAGAGCTCAGATGCTGAGATTTATGCTGGATCTTGAACGCAGAGGGGAAACAGTTTCCCTTTTGAAAAATGAATGGCTGGGGGGAGAAAAACAATGCAGATCGCTGTAGAGTTGTCTGCGGAGCACACTTAATGCTTGATTAAATATTTAATTTAGCAGCAGCGTCACACTCTACTGTGAGCCATGAAATCTCGTTATGGAATTATAATCTCTTAAAAAAGAATAAGCATGCTACCTAGTGACCTGGCTTGTACTATGTTTAGTGCTGGATCACTAATTCTAAAGAAACGAGTCTCAAGTGCTTTAAATTGAATATAAACAGTGGTAGCAAGTCTGGTTTGAGCCTGAATCAATAGAATTGGGTCAGATTCCTAGAACAAGATTATTGTGCGCTCCGCTTTGAAAGGCAGCAAGCCACCAGCTCTCTGTTCTGTTGCAGACATAGCTGTCGTCTTAGCTGTCCTTTACATCTGTCTGCCTCTGTTACCTTATCTTTTCAGTGCATATAGCTTTGCCAACTTGGATCCTTGTAGCTTCTTGCTCTTCATAGTCTCCTATGCAGTAATCCACGTGCTGTACTCGTAGTGGGTTGCAAAATGGCTAAAAGCATAGTGACTGCAGAAAAATTGAATTTTGTGTTAGCGTGGGCTACCCAAGTGACCAATATTTTTCTCCTTCCAAACAGCACATCGCAATTCCAAGGCCTGATCGACCTACGGAAGTGCGGACTTTCACATTTTATCTTTCAAATATTGGCAAGGACAGCCCCCAAGGGAGTTTTGACTGTATCCAGCAGTATGTATCTAGGTGAGTGGTACAGCAAAAGAAAATCCAGCCTTTTTTTTTACCTCGTCTTCGGTAGAATCTTTCCCCTGACAAACCTGAACAAAACTGAATACGTGTTCTTTCTTTTTAGAGCCTTTCTGATCTCTTTGTATGTATGTAAATTTGGGTAAGGAGGCACTTGCAGAATAATCTTTTCACCTTTCTCAGCTTCTTTCTGTCCCCTCCTGTTGTTTCGATAATGCAACCTCAGTTATTTCCCCAGTGACAGAGTTGTGCCTGTCTGCAGTGTTGGGGAGTACCTTTTCCATTGCGTTTCTTTTGCAGCAATGGCAATATCCATTTGGATTGCCTCGGAAGCATACAGGATAAAATCACCGTGTGTGCTACTGACGATTCCTACCAGAAGGCAAGGCAAAGCATGGCACAGGCAGAGGAGGAGACTCGCAGCCGGAGCGCTATAGTCATTAAACCTGGGGGGAGATACGTAGGTAAGCAGCAACTTGATTTGGGGGGGGTCTTCCCTCGCTTCTGAAGTCAAATGCTGACATGTGTTTTGCTCGATTGTGAAAGTCCCTAGCAAGTATCTGGTAGCTCCTTATGGGTGTCCGATTTATTAGGGTGCTACTCTCCATGTACTGTGGCTTCTTCACGGCTTCCATCTTCACCCCAGAACACGTGTGGTGGTGTTTGTGTGGCCTTTGAGGACTGTCTGTGTGCAGTCGCATCACTCTCTGGCATTATTTCGACTTTGTCATGCGGTGATGCTGAGAGCGTTCTGCTGATCCATCAGAAGTGTCCGTGCTCCTGGCGAACTCCGCTGAAATGCACCACCGCTGTTGTCACACATCTGGTGTGTGCCTGCACTTGGGACCGTAACACGCAGCAGCGAGGATGCAGATAGCGGAGCGTTCCTGTTAATAAACAGAGACTAAAGCAGTGCTGCGGACTGCAGCCTTAAACAAACCACCTTATTGTGACAACAAGAGGAGAATCTTAGGGGAGGCAATAAAACCGTGGCAAATATCAGCGGGCTCCAGAAGGAGCCTGCACAGACCTAGCTTTGGGCTCAGGTCTCTGCTTCGCCTCAGGCTGCTCGCAAACTTGGGGCACAAACGTTAATCAGAAAGCAGAGTTTTTGACTGGGGTTTTCTGGTGGGTTTTTTTATTTTTTGAGCCGCTGTTTTTTCTGCAGCCTGTATGATCTGTAGCCAGTCTCCTCTCAGAGGATGTCTGTGATGAGAATGGTGAGTTGCAAAATGTAGAAGTGACCCTGACTCATTGTTTTATCAGCCAAGCGCTCAAAGCTGAGAAATAAGATAGTAATCAGGAAGGAAATGCATTGATTTCCTGTAGACTAGAAGATTATTTTGTTTAGCTTATATTTGAGAACATTACAGTAAGTGGATGAAGTTGTTAGGCTTGTGAGGGAGAAGATTCTCAAAGCAAATTGCTTCCCGGAAAGATAGAGCAAAACTTTTGATTTAGTAATACTCTTGCTAAAACGTTTACCACTCTGAAATGGAGGTACAACTGCGTAAAAAGCAGTGGAGCGGAGTGCATGCTGCATATATAAGATGTCAGTGCTTAAGACAGGAGGAAAGCACCGGTCCAAGAAGGAAGAGCCTGGGCAAGGACAGTCCTCTTGTGGGATACGCACGTATCCGGTGTGCCAGCACCATCAGCTGATTCACTCGCAGGCTGGGCTGGGGGGAGAAGGCTGGCGCTCACATTTCCAGGAGAACACGCAGCTCAGCACTTAAACCTCAGTGGAGTCATTCCAGGCAGCTCAGATGTGGAAGAATTTATATGAAATGTTGAAACTGGAGATCAACAGAGCAGTATAGATGTGCAGTAACACTTGAACGAATATATATGTAAATAGATAGCTCATATGTCTGTAAGGAGGATGTGTGTGCTTATACATACACTAAATGTGTGTGTGTGTATACATCTATATATATGCACATGTATAAATATTTTAAAAGACTTTGTGTTCTGGCTTAACTTAGTTTTTTCTTTTCCTCTCATTGCGCATTTTGGCTCCAGCCTTAAGTGGAAATGTCCCAATGTGTTTTTGCTGTTCATGACCTGGCGAGAGTTAAGGGAGTTCTAGAAAGCTGACGAATCTTCTCTTGTCCCATTTCTGGAAATGAAGTCCAGTTGACCTCTGAATTTTGGGATGTTTAACGTGTGAATTGTTGTTTTTCTCCCTCTTGTCTTTAACTCAGCCCTGCCGACGATGGGTCGTACTTACTTGCATCAGCGTGGTGCGTAATAAAAAGCCAGGAAATGGGGACTCAGTTATGCAATCTACATTTCAGTAAAATAAACACTGCAGACAATCACCAGTATCTTCAGATGACTCAGTTGAAAACGTTGCTTCTTAGCAGTGGAGAATTGCCATGCTGAAATAGACCTCCAAAATTCTTGCAGTAAATGCTGGATGTTGTTTGCCCTAGTGGAGGTCACTTTCTTGAACCGAAGTGATTATTGATTGCATCTCCCTCTATTAGACCTTGGAACCTACAAATTTTCTTTTTCGATTTGCTGCTTTCACCTTTGGTAGCAGGAACCTGGCTTTGTCCTGGTTCTGTATCCAAAATAGTAAAATTCTTTGATTTGCGTTTTAGTAAGTGATGTGGGACTTGTGTGAGGGTTCCAGTTGAAGCTGTTTTCCAGTAGGAATGGGAAAAATGAATTCTTGTATCGTGCTGTCAGAAACCAAGAACCACATTTGCGATGGAGTGGAGGAAGCTGCCTGTGAGGGCTTGAGATCAACTTTTGAGACAGCTTTATGTTCTCACGTATACGTAAATGTAATTGGAGGGCGAAGCAGTTATTGCTACAATGTAGAAGGGGTTATTCTATTAGAACAGACAGCGCACTAATGAATAGGCTAATGTAGCAGTGTTAGACCCCATTCATGTGGCTGTGTTTGGCGGGGGGAAGGGAGGTGGACCCAGCCCCATAAAGTTCCTATTGTTCTAAAAGCAGAAACATCTGCTGGAATAGCATTTTTGCTGAGATCAGCAGCGGGGAGCCGCTCGTTGACCAGTTCTGGTCTTTCCACTCCATATTTCGTCTCTTCTACATAATAATGCAGAATTTTCTTCTCATAGGGAGGGAAAAAATGGTTAGATTAACCGTGGGGATCCATGCACTTGGGGATAAATGAAAAGCTGGCAAACAAAGAAAGCTTTATGTAAGCTTGTGGCCAATAATACTCAGGTTTCCAGAGCTTGGTGTTGCTGTTTACTTGTTACAAGCTTGTCATGAATCATAAAACTCATGGGATACTCGTTCCGGCGGCGTATCGGAACGGATGGGGTGTGCTGGTTGTGTTTGTCCTTCGTTGTCATCTTCTGGCACTTCAGCTGGTGTAATGAACTCCGTATACGTGTTGACAGACCACTGGCCTTTGCAAGGTGACTGCTGCAGTTCACTATTCTCATCTCATTTTAGGCAAAAAGGTTCAGGTGCGTAAACCTGCACCAGGAGCTTCCGATGCTGTTCCCTCCAGGAAGCGCCCAACGCCAGTCAACCTTGCCAGTGCAATAAAGAGAGGCAATAGTGCGATTTCTCAGAGACCCTTCAAAGATAGGGTTGTGCACTTACTGGCACTAAAGCCTTATAAGAAACCTGAACTTATTCTCAGATTGCAGAAGGATGGACTTTCTCAGCAGGACAAGGATTTGCTGGACAACCTTCTGCAACAGGTTTGTACTCTGATGAAGGCAACGATTTAGGTAAAGGGAAATGTCTTCTCAGAACGGTACTACCTTCTCTGTTGGTCTGAACGTAACCTGTGTATCTCAAAGCTGCAGCTGAATGTTTCTCTAAAGGCCGTGTCCGACAGAAATTCGTAATTCATGTCACTATTTTGCTAGAGGTAGCAGAAGCCTCTCGGGTGTACCCCTCGGTTCGGTTGTATGCAACTAAGCTGTATGATGTCGGTTCACCACATCGGCCAATTTTAGAGGAACACTTTTGGTTGGTCGTGGGGGAGAATTACCTAACAGAGCATCCACGAGCTGTTTGAATTGTTATAACCTATAAACCCTAGCCTATATATTTTTATTAAGGTGGACGTAAAGGACCATGTTTTATATTCATACATGTAATGTTTCCTATGCGAAGGAAGAACATGTCCCTCTCCACTAAGCTGTACGTCCTTGCGTTGTTCAGACCCATGCCTCTCCTGCTTAGAAGCGCGACTGGTTAAGTGCGAAGATCATGCAGCTTCTTGCGAAGCGTATTATTTGTGTGTCAAGTGTGAAAGCTGTCTCCAAGCTGAATCAGTTCTTAACGCTTTGAGTCATGTTGAAGGTGCCATTTTAGGAATTGCAGTAAATACCTTTATTGCTCTCGCAGCGCTAAACACATCATGGGTATTTATTTAAATGCTGCAGCTGCCCTCTTCTCTATTGGATGTATTTCTTTTTTTTTTAACTCCTTTCCCCAGCTGAAGAGAACGAGGCAGTGAGGAGTTAATTTGTCCAAGGGCACAGGGCAGGTCACATTGAAAACAGAGTTATTGCTGGCACAACTTGCTCCTTCCCTAGATTTTAATCCTGTAGCCCTTAATTTTCCAGCAGTGCTAAAATTCTTTTGAGCACCCCTTTTGAACGCTATAAATAGGTTTAATACCAGAGAAATACTGTTTCTGATAATCACCTTTTACTGATGCTCTCGCAAACCCCTGGCAGGCAAGTGGTAGTGTCGGCAGCGTCAGCCTGATTGGGCTAAATGCTGATTTGGCTGTAAATGTATTGCTCGTAAACGTAATCTCCTTTCAGCACTACCGGGGCTCCCATCCACAAGCAGACACAGATAAGCTAAAAATTACAGGCTGCATTAAAGCTACGTGTCTAAATACGTCTAGGTGTGGGTTTCATTGTACTCTTGCATCTCTTGTAGGACTCTCTGTTCCTGCTGGCCTTTTTGCCTCATTTTGCAAGGTTTCTATTTTTGGGAGGCCTGGGGTGGAGCTTGCCGAGTCCCACACCAGCAAAACAAGGAGGTAGCGGCTCTCCGCCTCTGTGCGGAGAAAATCCGAGTTGTCCTTCTGCCTGGGCTGCGAGCCTTGCCGAGCAGAGTGTCTCCCGCTGTCAAAAGAGGCAGTAACTGGAGAGTTTTTTTGAAAAAGAACCTGGCTTTGCTTTTGTCTCTCGGGCATGTTTACTGGGATATCTAAATGTAAAACACAGCTCAAATTCTTCTTGTATTTTGGCTCAGGATTTTGGAAAGCTGACAGAACTGAAAGGAAAAACAAAGTGTTCGTCATGTAAACTGATAACTGTGCTTTTTATTTTTTTGCTTATCAGGAGAGCTCTGCTGTGTTAGTTCTGCAGCTTTTTGCTTTTAAACTCATAGATTATTATTTTTTTTTTAATACAAGGTCATAGTCTCCCTAAAACAAAAGCAGAANAGAACCTGGCTTTGCTTTTGTCTCTCGGGCATGTTTACTGGGATATCTAAATGTAAAACACAGCTCAAATTCTTCTTGTATTTTGGCTCAGGATTTTGGAAAGCTGACAGAACTGAAAGGAAAAACAAAGTGTTCGTCATGTAAACTGATAACTGTGCTTTTTATTTTTTTGCTTATCAGGAGAGCTCTGCTGTGTTAGTTCTGCAGCTTTTTGCTTTTAAACTCATAGATTATTATTTTTTTTTAATACAAGGTCATAGTCTCCCTAAAACAAAAGCAGAAGAATTAATAACATCTTCAGTTACTGCGAGACTTTCCACTCCTTCCCTTGCTTTTCTGAGGCTATCTCACTGCTGTGTGGGTAATAGAAATTAATAAGCACCGCAGTCTCCTGAACGGGGCGAGCAATGGAGAACACTATTCCGTAACCAGATGCACGGTGTCTCCACTGCCTGAATGAAAACGTCTTCCACTTTCACGCAAAATACAGTTGTCAAACGGAGCGGCTGAAGCAGCGAATTGGGGCCACGGTCGTTGGCTTTGCCAGTTGATCAGCCTGGCTGCGGGCATAGCATTTGGCACCTCTGCCTCCGTACCCCTTCTATGAAAACAAATTTAAGGCTTTGTTTTCTTTCTGAACTTGCAGTGCTCTACAGTCACCTAAGAAGGGTTCACTAAGACAGTACAGTATCTGTGAAAACTTAATTGGGGCTTTTTGGGTTGTGCTAACATTGTATTTTTCAGATGTGTAACCAGCAGCAAGAAGTTAAATTTTCAGTCAAGCTGTGGAAAGACTGATTAAAGCGGGAAAACTCTGCACAAGTTGTTTCCATTCTAACACAATTCTGCCAGTTCCAGCAGTGTTTCCTATCCCTGTAGGCACCACGCAGAGTTTTGCGGGGAAACTACACACGATAGAACTGGATCAAATGTCACAAAGCTGCTCATGCAAGTGTACCGAGCTAACTGCAGCACATGATTTAGGTGCAATGCTTTGTTGTACAACCCTGGGTTATAAGCTGGTAATCACAGGTTTTGTTCTTGCCCTGAAGTAGTCCTCGGAAAAGTTCTCCTCCGTGAAATCCAGCAGATGATCCCAATGCACTGAAGTGCACAGTGGGACCTGCAAGCTCCCGAACGCATTGGATCTGCAAGGCATTCCCCTCACTGCTCCTTGAGAAAGTAGCTTTCTGTCGCCTGTTTTACTGGCTCATTAGTGAGAAATTATCTTCTGGCAATTGTTAACTAAGCTATCGCCACCAGAGTCCCTCTATCAGCTAATAAACTGCACCATTTTAGCTATCGGACAGGTATGATAAGTGAACTGCCTGTTCCAACTCGGGGTTATTTCCAGGTTTTTCCATAAACTGCTGCTGTACCATTCCAGGCTCTCCAAGCTGAATAATCTGCTTAGATATGACTTGTTTCCCAGTAAATTTGATATACTTTGGAAACGCGTAATAAACGGTTGCAATGACAAGGCAAAAGGAAAGGGACAGTTTGATTAAACAATCTAAATAATTAGGAAATGAAGTATAAAGTCTCTACTTGTTCTCTGACACTACTAACTGCTGCTAAGCCTGCTGAGATTTTGCCTACATCTGAGATCTCTTGTGTTAGAACAAGGCAGAAAATTAAACCCTGACAGTTTTTTTTTTTGCAAATTACTTTTGTTTCAGGTGGCAAATTTGAGTGCCAAGGACAGCACTTTCACGCTGAAAGATTGTGTGTACAAAGAAGTGCAGAAGGACTGGCCTGGCTACTCTGAAGGAGATCAGCAGTTGCTGAAGAGGATACTTGTTCGGTAATTATTCCATCTTCTCTGTAATAATCATCTGGAGCTTGAAAATACTGGGCCGGGTCACTTGCTATAAATCAGGGTAACTGAAGTCAGTAGAACGATGGTAAGTTGAGTGTTTGACTTGTTTTAACATAAAGTAAATTGGTTTTATCATCCAGGCAGTTGAAGTTACTAAACTTGGAATATCAAAGTGGATGCGCTCTTCATATCGTCCCAGGCTGCCTATTTAAAGGATTTAACTTTGTACTAAAAGTTAGGGGGAAAACCGGGATGGGGAACAAAAGCTGGTGCAGTTCAAAAGTTACTGGAGGTTTAAAGTCCTGGGAGATGAATGGATTAAGGCAAATGTGTCCAGCTCAACTCTCCATTGAAACTCTCCTTTCCTTTTTCCACATCTTCTTGTACACGGCTTCCTGTGCAGACTGCCGTGTTTGTTCAGGGCGAGGAGAGAGACGTTCCCCTGCAGCCGCGGCCCCTGGCTGTCTTGCTCGCCCGCTCCTGCGCTCTGTCCCTCTGGGTGTCCCTGTTCCTCTGGAGCCGTTTGCTTTGGAGACGTCGCTGCTTAATTTCTGTAGTGTTATTGGGATGGTTGTTTACCTTTTTTTTCTTTTGTTGCAAATTCTGTTAGTATCACAGTCGCCCCGCAAGGTTAAGATTTGATGGGTGTAAAGGATGCGGGGAAACGCACGAGGCAGTTCTGTAGCGCCCTAAAACACGTGCTGGTTCTCCTGCTGCCCGTCCAGTGCAATCCTCGCTGTCCAAGGGACACCTGTCCTCGTGTTCCATCCCAAAAACCGCCCCTAGCAGAGTTAATTGAGATGATAGCTTTGTCTCATGGGTTGCTAAAGATTTGTTTCCTCTACAGCTATTTTTCCTTAGGTGAAGCCTCCAAGCTCGGGAGCTCTGGGCTGGCAGGCGGCAGGGAAAGAGACCGTATCTCCCGGGTTTCCAAAGGAGAATCCTGCTCTCAGCGTTTATATTTCCCTCTCTGGGTTTTCAGCGTGTTTGTACTGACTTGGTACAGATTTTGTAATGCAGATAGAGATTTTACTTGACTTGTTTTTGAGATTTATTTTATCGCGCTTTTGGTTAAGATTAAGTAGAGCATGCTCTGTTTGAACAGTTTCCATGATTTGAAAGCGCAGTTGGCTTGGGGATGAGACTTTGTTAAACCAACAGAAACTTGCACTTAAAGTGCTTTGGCATGCTAACGAAAAATCAACCTCGTTTAAATGGCCTTGATGTCGAATTATAATTAAATGGAAAAATACAACTGCCATGCAATCTTTATGGCTTTCAAAAAAGTGAATTTCTCCCTGCAGAAAGCAATGTTTACTGCTTTTTCTAGAATTGTGGCATTCAGTTATGCGAAGGTCTAAAAATAGACCTTGGAAAGGATGTATTCAACTGTACAAACAAAGACCCGCTCAGCCAATGCAGGTAATGAGGCTACAAAATGGAAAAAACATGTAGGGTTGAAGACAGTAGAAAAACATTCACGAAAAGGGCCCAGGCCCCAGACGTAGGGCGTTACGTAGCTGGCTGTGGCAGTCTGCGTGGTTGCCTGGATCCAGCCAATTGTTAAATGTCCTCTCGGTTTTCAGGTCCGGTTGCCACTCGATGCTTCATCGGCTGCAATAATTAGCGCATCTGCAAACATTAAAACTGTATCTAACAGTGGCGATGTGAGACTAACTCCTTTTTTTCCTCCTGTTGTTTGTGTTTTCCATCCTTCTTTCACCGTTGTATTCAAATGTTTTTCCGCTGTTACGAGAGCCGCTGAATTGGAAGCCGTCGTCTTTCATTCATTTCTTTTTTAAATCCATAATTAACGTGTTAGGAGATGTGACGCGGTTGCTCGGTCTAGTCAAACGGCATCCAGAAAGCCACTTTCACTGCGGCGTTTATGGAATAGCGCTGTTCCCCTTCCTGTTTTCACCGTCTCTGAGCACTTTTCTCGAGTTGATCCGTGGCTGTTGAGATTGTTCTAAATAAAATTAAACAAAACAGCGACTGAAGCCAGAACGGCGGTGAAACTGCGGGTGTCTAAATGTCGCTGCAACACAGCCAAAGGTTCAAGCTCAGGTTAAAAGAAAATCCTGTAAAAGTCGCGGGCTCTATCTCTGAAATAATCTTCCCAATGTTTGAAAAATATGTGTGCACTTTAAAGCTGATTATAGTCTCCTGTGGAAGAATTCAGACGTTGGTTATTTAGGCTGTACAGCTGGTGACAAAATGACTGCGGAGCTAGTTTATTAAAACCTTTAACCCTGAATTATTTTTTTTTTTCAGCTTGACAGCTGCAACTTGATGCAACAGTAGTTTTTCCCGGGTGATTAATATACGGGCAATCTGGTGTCAGAAGAGTAGGGCAAAGCCGGAGCGCTGTGAAACTTTGCTCCGAGATGGAGAGAGCCCCTTGGGCGGTGGGGAGCGGAGATACCCGGCGTGAATGTGAATTAACGCACTTACGTGATTAGAATGACTTGCATTGTCCTTTTTTGCGACAAGAGGTTTCTGTCCTTTGTCGAATACCGCAAATACAGACCGGAGTAGTGCTATTTTGCATGATGCAACTTAAAAGTGTTATTATGAAGCCCTAAATGTAAATCCTAGTGGACCAATAATACCGTAACAGTTCCTGTTATAATCCTGCTTTTCACGGACCCAGAGGGGCTGGCTTCTGAAAGAGGACTGCTGTTCCTGTAAAATGTTGTTTTCACGGTGCTAATGAGTGGGAGAACTTACCCTCCAACGTCTGAACTAGAGTTTTGACCCCTCTTCAGAGTGTGCTTGCTTTCTGAATTTTCTTGTGAAGACAATTTTAACTGGGTGAGACAAACTCAGCAGAAATTAGTTTAAATTCTGTCTTGCTTATTGAGCTCTATTTCAATCAGTAGCAAGAATAGTTATCACCTATACACAGTTCAGTGCCGGTTTTTACTGCTCTGCATATGGATCACTTTTCTAAGGTTGTAATTCATTTGTTGTGATATTTATGTCACTGGTTCAAGAGAAAAGAGGTAAAACTGTCAGAAAATAAGTTCCGTGCTGGGTAGGGAATCCTCTCGTGTGTCTGATAGCTCAGGCTGCCTCCTCCCTCCCTCCCTGCCACGACACCGGCAGTGTCAGCCCAAGGTGTTACCTCCGTTCACAGAGAAATACAAAAAATCATGGGAAGGCAAGAAAGACATAAGCAATTACTCGATGTTGTTGATTGATATTTTCCTCTAGTAGTTTCTTCTTCTTAGATTTTTGTCCAAGATCGAAACTGTAAGTGCCTGAACGAGCTACTTTGATGGCATCTTCAAGCAGTCAGAGTTTGAGCCCACAAAAAGGCTCTTTGCTCTCTGCAGGCAGATTTGAAATGCCATCTGTTGGCTTGTCGAGCACGGGATTTGATCAGCCCTGAACTCTGTTTTTCAGGAAACTCTGTCAGCCACAGAACAGTAGCGGTTTTCAAGGAGAAGCGCCTTCCCTGAGTCCACCAAAAGACAACGTGAACTCCAGCTCTCCTCCTCAGGTAGGTGATCCCTCCCGGGGGTGCTGCGTCTGGTTAGCGCGGAGCCGGCAGTTGGCTCCGTCTGC
Organism: Anarhynchus alexandrinus; assembly: GCA_008711295.1. Taxonomy (NCBI): domain Eukaryota; kingdom Metazoa; phylum Chordata; class Aves; order Charadriiformes; family Charadriidae; genus Anarhynchus; species Anarhynchus alexandrinus. Next base: position 24,107 of record VUYV01000478.1, on the reverse strand, counting down.
TCTTGGTGGAGTTGGTGGCTGGACGTAGGTCCAGGCTGAGCTGTTCAGCCTGTCCGCACGCTGTAATCACCTGCTGCTGGAGGCTATTAGGTCAATAGGTTGTTGGTTGGGGTTGGTTTGGATTTTTTTTCTCCATTTTATTAAGTTAGAGTCTAATTCTGGGTTTCCTCAGCATCTGTTTCTCCTCTGGATGTGGTTCGGTGACGGCCTATGGGGAGGATCTCTGACAGGGTGTCTTAGGTTTAGTTTTAAGGGCTGCGTTTTTTTTCACGGTGCCTACATCCCTCTTGGAGTTCCTGGGAGAATGAACTTGTGTTTTACTCATTACTAATAATTGACTGGAACGAAGCAGTAATAAGTAGCTCCTGAACACAGTTGAGTTATTAAAAACCTTGACCTTTTGCAACCTAATTGCCGTGACAGATCAGGGGCAGGTTAGTCTACTCTTTGATTTGTTGAGATGCCGGTGCGTGGAGCTGTGAAAAGTACATTTTTGACTGTTTTTCCATGATAATAAACTGCGAAGGAGCTGCATTTGCTGGTGTGTTAAGCGGAGTCTCTCCCCACTCTTCTCGGTATCTCTTAGCGCAGGCATTTCTTGCCTGCATTGTGAAATACCGGCTTCCCTTCTCCGCTGTGGGTCAGCCCAGACAAGTTGAGTATTTATTCTCCTCCTGCCAATGGAATGTGTAATGCCTACTTGTCTGGACAGACGCACTGAGGATTAGTGGCAAAGAATATTAGCAGGTAAAGAAATTATGTGCTTTCTGGCAGTGTGAGGGAGGCAATTCTCTATTGAGAACAAGAACTGTGCAACTTGTTTGCCAGGTAGCTAATTCCAAATCCTCTCCTGCTCTGCTGTGGGCACGTTCCTGGTGAATAAAGAATGATCCCCTTCGTTCGAGTTAGTGCTGTTAAGAGGCTGGTCTTGTGCGTTCCTTAACCTGATTCTGAAAAAATGTAGGTTGAAAAACCATCTCGCTTCTGGCTGTACGTGTTCTGAAAGACGCAAAGGTCTGTAGGGGATGTTTCTGGTCTCTTGAGATGACCCACTCGAAACTTTGGGTGGTTGATTGGTTTGGATCTAGAAAAGGCTAGTGGAACAGGGGCACCCGAACACGGAATATGAAGGTTTCCAGCAGTGCATCCAACGTGGTGTGTGTCAGACAGCAAACCACAGACAGCTTTTTATTGTAAGCAGTCTTTTTTTTTTTTTCTTTTTGATACTCTATAGCTGTAGTTTCTATTTAGAGAAGGGATGCTTGCTAATGGTTGCGGTCCCAGCAAAAGACTGGGATTTGGTAGTCCGGAATGCAAAATATTTTGGGGAAGTTCAGTTGTGGAATGAAGGCGAAGAAAAAGCTCGGTCTGGTAATTCCAAGGAAGCACGGCAGAGCGGGTATGGCATGCGCATGGCACCTCGCAGCCAAAGAGGTATAAGGTTGGCGAAGCTGGTGTTTGGCTTTAGGGAAAAGACAGTAAAAGATGGCAGTTCTTAAATCTGTCGCCTGCTCCCAGACCTGTAGTCAGAGCGAGCGGCCCCTCCTTTTTGGGAGATGGACACTGCTTGTGTTGTGCTGGGAAGGCAGTCGGTGATGTTGCAAAGCCGGTTCGACGTGCTGTCCTTGCCCCTTGAGCTCTGTGGCAGTGCGAGCAGCTCCTCTTGGTAATTACCTTGACAGGTGGAAAGGATTCCTGCCACCGAGCAGTGTCCTTGAGACCCCTGGAGTCAGCAAAGAGAAATAATAACTGGGGGGAAAGGAGTGAATCGGTGGCTCCCTGACAAAGCAGCCGTGCATCCAGCCGCGTTTCTGTGACGGAGCAAAATTTCCGTTCGCAAACACATCGCAGTCCTGTCTGAGACATAAAGAAAACAATAAAACATCCAAAAGAAATAACCATAACCTATCGCTTGTTTTCCTCTGGGCACTAAATAATCTTTCCTCCGCGTTTCTGCAGCCCTGTGCTGCCAGGCGGGCACACACCGCGGCACTCATGGCTGTCCAAGGTTAATTTTGGCTGGCTCGGGCTGGACCGAGCCGTCGTTCTGGCTCTGTGTTGAGCTCTTCTTTCTGCTGACTGACGGATGGGTTCTTCCACGCTGCAGCTTCCCCAGGTGAACCCGCAGCCTGGAGGTGTGGGCACACAGAGCTTCTCCAAACACTTCTCCAAGACTGTCCAGCTAGGGCTGATGGGGACAGGCAGGAACCGCTTCTCTCTTCTACACTTGCTATTTCAGAAAGGGATGCTCGGGTCACGTTGGCCCATGTGATGTGGCTTTTAAAACTGCTGCAAATGTCCTCTTTTAAGTTCTCGGAATTTGACACTTTCTCACCTCTTCCGGGAAATGCCTCTTTCTTGAGAAGGGGAAGGAATGGTGTTGCAAGGATAAAGTCATTCACCACAGAGTTGGTAAAATCTGTTGGGAATAAAATGCAGAACTTGTGAATCCCTGCCTGCTCCAGAGCCCTGAGCACATCTTGCCTTCGCAGGGACTCTGAGGTGCTTTAAATGTTGTGCCACGACCAGAAGAGGTGATGGGTGGTTTTTATGGTGGTTTCCGTTCTCTCAGTGACTGGTTCAGGGCAAAGGATGGGGTTTTACTGCTGAAGGGTTTAGATGGGAACTGGGGTGCACCAAGAGCAGGCTGGGTTGCATGGCCTGTGTATGTAGTGCAGGAGATCAATAACTGCTGGTGTGACTGGTGGGTTTCTCTAAGCTCTCCCACCATGCCGCGGGCTCCAGAGCGGCTGTCGGGATTGTCAGGACATGGCTTGGGATGGATCCGCTGTGGGCAATCCCCTGTCTGGCTGGACCGTACCTCACTTTCTTACCACTTCACGCAGTAGCTTATCTTGGATTTATGTTCTAGAAACTGCTGCTGTAACTGCGAGTCTGATATTGGAGGCTGTGTTTTTTATACTGTGTTTTTGTACCACTTTTTGAGAAGTATCGGTAAAGAGTTTGCTTTTTTTCTATATATATAAAACCTTTGCTATATAAAAACATGGCTTGGGATGGATCCGCTTCTGTAGGACCTGGCAGTCCTGGAGCCTGTGCCCGGGAGCAGCCCAGGAGCTGGGACACTTGCTGGCAGCTCTCTATGATAGCAGAGTTTTTTTCCTGGGGATACTCCCTTGTTCTCTGGTATCGCACCACCACCTAGTGGTAACAGCATCCAAAAGTCTGGCCTCAAGACTTCAAGATTATTTATTTTTTTTCCCTTTTTTTTTTTTCCCCTCCCTAGAAACGATCCCAGCCTCTGGAGTTTATCGATCCCCTGGCCAACAAAAAGCCCAGGATCTCGCATTTGGCTCACAGAACTCAGCCTACTTTCAACGGGAAACTGAATTCCTCCAACGGGAAGGACGTCCCTACGCCTGCCCCTGCCCTGCCGCCGGCTCTGCCGGAGTCGGTGAGCTCCAGCTCCAGCCTGCCGGTGCTGGAGCTGCCGAGGCCTCACGATCCCCTTTCGGATGTCAGCAACGACCTGACTCACAACGGCAGAGACTGTGAGAACCCGGAGACGGCTGACAGACTGACTCATCCTTTGTCGACAGACTGTCCCCAAACGAGCAAGCACAATTGCAGCTCGTATGTAAAAACCAAGAAAAAATCCAAAAAGCACAAAGACAAGGAAAAGGAGAGAAAGGAGAAGAAGAATGAAGAGAAATGCAAAGAGGAGAAGCAGGACTGTGAAGTAATAAAAAATGCTGACTTAGTTAGTGTTCCCCAGGAACAGGTCACAGGTACGTATGGTCTGAGACGTCCTCCTGTACGGTTGTGCTAAGATAATGCTGGTGTCGGCTATGTGTGATTTCTGCTCTAAATCCATCTGAGGACAGAGGTTGCGTGTCCACTTGCAGAGACTCTGTGGTTAACGAAATAATATCGCTGTCCCTACCTACAAATCAACAAATGTGCTTCCTCTCAAAAGAGGATATCAGGTTTTTCCTGTTTAACCTTTCATGCTGCTTGGAACTGCCTCGGACCGTGTCATGTTTCTCCTTGTTAAATTAAAAGTCGTATTAATATATGGGGATGAAAGGCAGACATCAAGATCTGTTGGGAAAAGCAGTGCTGCTTGATTACTTACGGCTCTTGTGCTCGTGTTTGGTATTGTGTTGACTGTTGTATTGATTTTTAACTCAGTAATGAAAAGTTAGTCACAAAAGCTTTTAATATCGGACACAAAAGAAATGCTAGATAAGTCGTGTGATAAATGATGTTAGAGCAGTGTACAACCAGCTCTTTCAGGCTGAAACAGCTTCCTTGTCATATCCCTCTGTTACTCCGAATTTCTTTTTTTTGGGGCTAACCCAACAGCGAGTCTGTTACCCGTTGAGATGCGATGAAAATGCTTTCTACCAAACCAGTATATTTCTAAGTCAGTTCTACGTACTCTTAGAAGTCAGGGCAGAGGATATACGTTGGCTGATCCGATGGGTTCCCTTGCCAGTGCCTGCAGCTTCCCTGTTTTCTGCTGTTTCGTTAGGCTTTCCTACAACTCCCCGGGGCGGTGGGACTTCCCTCGCGGCCTCTAGGAATAGTGCAGTCCTGATCTGTTGTTTAATTTCTTTTTTGATCCATCTTGTTTTCCTTTGCACCGTTACTACTTTCTGACCTTTAAGTTCCTCTTCGTGCTTGGTGCATGAAAATCATCCAGTTTCGGCTCAAAAGGGACAGTGACTCGAAAAAGTTGAATTCCTGGAAAAGGAGAACTTCACAGGGCGTTGAGGTTAATATGATATTAGCTCCCACCTTCACCACGGTCTTTGTAGCACCTACGAAACGCATTTTGATTGCTCAGCGGTGATTTTTAATGCCAGTCCGTAGTCCTGATCATTGTGTGGCCCTGCAGAACCACGCTTTTCAGATACCGCTTCTGCTTTGATCTTAACTTTTGTGTTTTTTTTCTGTGCATGTTGTTTTTCTTCCCCGTGTACCTTGTGTCTTGAATGGTAGTGGATAGATACATACACAGTCTCTCTCTAGATGTATGGTTTTGTCAGTGTTTCTTATAAATACCAAAATAGCCCAAATTCTTTCTTCGTGAAGTTGCTGACCCTTTCTCACCTCTTCTGCTCTGCTTTAAAAACAGTTTAATGACTGGCTCTTTGTTAATTAGTAGGAGTCGGGCTTTGTTCCTGCTGCGCCGCTGATGTATGCGAGGTAACGAATCCGAGCTGGACTTGGGAGTAATCATAAACAGGATGTGGTCAGTGGCTGCTTGGATTCCGCACAGCCAGTTCGCGTCTGAATCGGGATCTTTCCCTTCTGTGCCATACTTCACGTGGATAGCGCGGGCCTAATCCTGCTCCTTCCCTGTGCAGCAGATGGCTGGCAGCCCCCTCCAAGCCCCCCTTGGGCCAGGGACTGCGGGGAAGCAGAGTTTCTCCCGGGAGGTTTGTTCAAGAGGCGGTGGAGGGACCTTTGGGGTCCTTTGAGCAGTCAGTAGGTGGCACTCATAGGCAAAATAAACTTTTTCTCCCTTTCTCCTCCACGATCTTCCTTACCCACTGTTTGCATCTTTAACGCTGGTGGCCAGGTAAGGCCCAAAGCAGAATTGTCCGCAGACATCTGCAGCGGGAGTTGAGACCGGGGTGTTCATAATGACATGGGGTTTCTGCCGTTCTTCCGTTCTGCTCAGGAAAGCCTTTCTGGGGAAATTCAGAGAAGAGTTGATTTTTAAAAAGATAGGGTTAGGTTATTGCTTTTACATGCCTGTGTTTGTTACGTGGGCATTTCGTGCTCCCTACCGTTGGTCTGGGGTAATGGTTGCAAAGTAGTAGCGTAGGTGAGCGTAGGGATGGGTGAGGTTTGGGGCTCACACGTACCTTTCCTGTGCATCTGGGGAAACTGCGCCATCAAGGTACTGCTTGCTCTAAGTAGCAGACTTGGAAAGAAGAGGAAAGAAGAAATATAGTTTTGCGAAGCGGTTGATTTAAATCCTTTGCAGCCTTCTCCACTTGCCTCTTATTTCACTGCCTTCTCATGGGTGCAGTTGACTTTGAGTAGGGCTTTCAGTATAACGCACAGTTTATGAGAAATATCCCTTTTCAAACCTGTATCCAGCTGCTTTCTTCATCCAAACTAATAATGCAGTGTTTGGTTTAGGTTGAGGATGGGGTCTGGTTTAGGCTCACATTCAGAATCCCATTCCTCCTGAGGTCTTTGGTCCCTTCGCTTGAACTCCCAAACATTCTTAGCTGAGCCTTGCTCGATTTGTGTTTCTTCAACTTCGTAGAGCAGAGAACGCTTTGATTTGTCTACAGAGCGGTAGGGCTACGTGAGGAAAAAGCTGCATGCCTTATGAACTCCTCTGTTGTACTCTGTAGGAGTCTGGAGTATGAACAGTAGGAATCTGGACCTGGAGTATGACTAGTAGGAATCTGTGTGCTGCAGAATCGGGAGAAAAGAACGTGCACCTTGCTCAGCTCTCTGTTCTGCTCATCTGGACTCATCAATTTGTTTGGCGTTTCAGCAGTGGTGATATCAGGGTTATCCCTCTCTGCAGACAGTGTTTATAAACCAATTAAATTAAGGGGTTTTTGCTACTCAGTGCATTGGCTAATGTTGATATCGTTTTGCTGACAGACAAATATTAGAGAAGCCTTGAAGTTTCAGCTGCCTTATTACAGAATCATAGAATGGTTATTGTAGATCTTCTATCTTTGTCAGTTCAAAGCAAAAGAGAAATCCTTTAGAACTTGACAAACTGTGTATTGCAGACATTTATGAATTTGAAGTTTAATTGCATAGAGCTTTAAAGTCTAAGAATGTCTACAAACCAGTTTTTATTTTTTCAGGTTTAAACGGAACATGCAATAATTCTAGTGTACCAACATCAACTTCAGAAATGCCAGATTATTTATTGTAAGTATATTTATCGGTTGCTTCATCAGTTTGGGATCATGTTTCAAGCTAAAAATCACAATGTACTGGGGATTTTCGTTGGACTTTATTGTTACTTGATAGAACTTCATAAGTTGGGTTTAAAAAAAGGGAGTAAATCCAACTTTGCAGATAGTTCCTGGTAGTTTCTTGGTATCGGATCTGTTCTTTACCTCCTCGTGGAGTTCAAGGTTATCTTCCTCTACACCAGTTGTTAAAGTACTTCAAGAAACATTGCATACCTTGGAGGGGTTTGAAAGGATTAAACATCTCCATGTTACAGTTGGAAAGTTTGAGAGGAAATGATCTGCTTTAATGTTGTGGAAGACGGGGCAAGAAAGGATTTTGAGAGGTTAGCTAATTCTTCCCCTGTTCAGAGCCAATATCGTCTGCATAAACCAGTGAAATACTCTTCATGGGGAGGTTATAACCCGTGGGTTAGGATGTGAGTTGTTTCACCTCTTGACTTTTTAATCAGATCCCCTTGAGGTTAATTAAACAATATACTTGTCTGCTGAAGCACAGAAATCCCCGTGCGGAAAGCCAAAAATCTGCATAAAGCCAAACCTGTTATAAACAAAGCGCTGTGACAGCGAAGAAGCGTTTCACTGTGGGTGATGTTCCCTGTGCATGTCTCAGCCTGGGGTTTTAATGCCGCCGGATCTGGTTTGGCTGTGCTGTGATGGCTCAGAAGGGAAGAGATGGAGGAGGAGGCAGCATCCACTCTGGGCTCTGCAGGAGCAGTCACTGGAGTTGACTGGCGGGTATATAGGGTTCTTGTATGGTTACAAAACTGTGGTTTGCTGGGCTGTATGAGCCATACAAACCACTTCGAGGTGGCATCTCTAATGCCGTTCAGAAGAATGTGGATGGCTGGGTTGGTTTTTTGCTTACAATGGATGTGCTGATCCCTCCTATAGAGGGATATTACAGCTCCTCGGTCCATCTCCAAAGAAATCCTGTAAGGTTTATGACCTCCTGTAAAGTCTGTCTCACCTTTTGGCACAATCTGGCTGTTTTGATGGTCACCTCCTTAAATTATGAGAGCTGTCAGTGCTGGTTGATCACAGAGGCAGATGTTTCATACCAGTGCAGACAACTTCCATATCTCATAGTAACACGTCCTGTGTGGATGCTTATTTATACCAACCCTTAGCAAGAAACCGGTTCTTGAAGGCTAGAGTGCATTTGGGTTAACGGAGTGGAAGTTTTCCCTTAATTTGATACCTACGTTAGCTTATACATGTCCATGCACTGAGCTGGCACTGCTGCCAGCAGAGTAAGGTGGCAAATTAGAGTCATCGCCTACAAAGAGATGAGTTTTACTATCAGAGAGGACTGGCTGCTGGGCTTTCTGCAAAATGTCAGGTTTAATGGCTTTTTATTGAGCTGAATAGCTTTCAGAGGGCCTCAAAGGTGCGTCTGTTAAGCATGAGCTCGTGTTCAATTCACGTTGGGTATCTTCAGAAGGTAGTGGAGATATATTCAGTCTATTCAACATGGTTTCTTGTCACGCGCTTGCCACATAGTCATACTGTGAGCATTTTGCAACGATAGCTGAATGCTTTTTGTGTTCCTTTAAAGACTCTTAACACTGGAAGCATCGTATTCCTGCTGTTCCAAGGTCTGGCACAGATGCAGAACTCCATGTTCTGTGGGACAGCAGGAGTTAGAAAAGCTGTTGCAGCGCTATCTGAATGTCCTCCTACACCCTCAGCTGCTCCCAGGCTCTGCTGTACCTGCGTGTTCCACCCTATCTGGCACAGATAGGAAATTCTGGGAGCAAACGCTGTCTTGTTTTACGTGGAAATCAAGGCAGTAATGCTGACAGTTACCTCTGTGCTGCTGTAGTGCAAATCATAAGAGACCGGTACGCTCGTCATCCTGGTTTTGGCATTGCAGTATTAGCGCTGCCCGCAGAGAAGACTTAGTTAAACTGATTAACCAAATTATTATTCTTCCAGAAAATATGCAGCCATTTCCTCTTCGGAGCAGCGTCAGAGTTACAAAAATGACTTCAATGCAGAATATAACGAGTACAGAGACTTGCACGCCCGGATAGAGAGGATAACTCGACGGTTTACGCAGTTAGACGCCAAGCTGAAGCAACTTTTGCAGGGCTCTGAAGAATATAAGGTAGAAACAGAAATACATCTTTTGAAAAGCTGTTTCTGCAAGTAGCGACGCTGCTGCTCGTTGGTTTAGTTGCTCTGTACGTGGGGCTGTTGGGGATGGATTGGTGTTTAAAACGTACTGCCCGCAGCCCAGAACTGGTGGATGCAGAACGTGCACACAGCTGACAGCTTTGTAGACTGTTCTTAAAACAGCTCTGTGTTCTTTCGTTTTCGAGCTGGAGCACACATCATGGTACTTGTTGACAAGGAAAGGCCTCAGTGAGACAATTGGCGTCTTTAGCCAAAAGCTGCTGGAAGCTATTAGTGTATCCCAGCCAGAAAACTCATATTCGCACATATGGTAGCGTATCGGGGCTGGAGAGGGAGTTAGTACGGGGTCATCTGTTTCTCGGGAATCTTTGATCTTAATAATGTAGCATTATTTGACTTGTCAGACTGATTTTAAAAGAGCTCTAACTATTCATTAGCTTGAGAAAGTAAGTCTCATTGAGTATAATAAACAGATTTTTACAGAGCACCTATTGTACTAAGCCCTGTTTCCTCCCTTCCCCTCTCTTTGAGAAATTCAGTGATTCCTCACTGAATTATTTTTATATCTCGGGGAAAAATTAGTCTGAGCTGTGGAGGAAACGTCAATTATCCTGCCAACCCAGGTGCCTCTTACAGGTAGTTCTCATGGCTGGGGAATGGGGCCTGATCCTTCCAGTGCTTCTGGTGTCAGCACCAGTACAGGAATGGAGTCAGTGAGGCTGATCGTAGCCATCGGATTATTTCACGGGGGAAGTTGTGGAGGGGAGTAGGTTTTGGTGGGTATTTGGAGGAAATGTGTATGTTGAGCCATCAGTAAATGCTTGCCTACAGCAGCCGGTTGCGGGACTGGTGGCTCTTTTGAAAATAATAAGCTATCTTTTCCTTTTTAGACCATCCATGATCAAATTTTACAGGAATATCGGAAAATTAAAAAGGTAAGTAAAAACAGTCAGCCACGAAAAAAAAAAAAGGCATTTGGGTGGTGCCCTTAATGTGACTGAAAGAGACGCGTACTTGCCAAGTGAAAGCCCCAGTCCCTCAGGCTTCGTAGCAGATTGTTGTTCAGCTCGAGCTTGTCCGAAAAAGTGATCCCTTCCTAATTCCAAAAGGGTTTGGGGGAGTTGAGGCAGCTCCTCGCATCCTGGGGAGCGTTCGGCTGCCTTAGTGGCACGCCAGCACAAGAACGAAATGTGTTGAATTAGTGCCTTTATCCCGTCAAGGACAGAACGGTTTGTATTTCGGATGCACGGGCCGAGTGATAACAGGATCCTCCGGGTCCTGGGCTCCGCTGGGGTATTCGGGCTGATTTGGGCGCAGCCTCTAGTGCGAGTCACTTGGGTACATCGTCCCCTGCGGGGCTCCGCACGGCTTTTTGGTGCGTGGGGCACGCAGAATGCTTTACATCTCTGTATGTATATGTAAAGCAGCAGTTGTTGACTGGAGGGGTCTGTGATTTAGCTGGGTGAGGTCGGCTGGGGCATCCCTACGCCACGGGTGGGTTTGTCTTCTAAATCTGCAAATATGTCCCTGAGCCCTGTTGTCCCTGAGGGATTTGGGAGCTTTTTGAAGAGATTCCCTGTGTGTGTTGCAAGCTCATCTTTGTTTTAAAGCTCCCAGGCTTGCACAATTGGGGGCTAACGCGGGGGCAAGGGGCAGGTGATGCTTGCTGGAAGCTGATGCGTGTGGCTCAGCTGCTCCGAGTCGCTCTGAGCCTCGCTTGTTTCATAGAATCATGGGATGGGTTGGGTTGGGTTGGAAGGGACCTTAAAGATCATCTAGTTCCACCCCCCCACCGTGATTTAGCCCTTCCATTAGACCAGGTTTCCCTGTGCTGACCTGCAGCTGGGTATTGATGAAAAGGGAGTTTGTTCTTTGCCTTGTTTGACCGGAGTAGATCCGTTTTAAATGGGTATCTGCTCCTCCAGCTAGAAAAGCTTCATCCCTTGGTCATATATTTACGCTCTGAGGTCCGATAGCCTCGGCTGGGTTCAGCGTGTGCGTCGCTGAGTTCTGAAGAATTGCCTTCCGTCACCGTGTTTTCATTTTTCTTTACAGACTAACCCCAATTACAGCCAAGAGAAGAACCGCTGCGAATACCTCCACAACAAACTGGCTCATATTAAAAAACTGATAGCAGAGTATGACCAACAGCAGTTTTAGCTGGCACTGATCCGGACTGGGTAGGGCAAAAAAAAAAAAAAAGTCACCTGGACGTTACATTCCCTTTTATACAACTAGATCCCTTTCAGAGACGAGCATTAACTCCTTGTGGTTGAAGAACTTGGGGATTACTTACGATGCCGAATCTGTCATGTCCGCGCCTGAGCCGGGTCGCAAGCCCAGCGCCCGGCACGCTCCTCTTGAGTTTTAGCCTCTCTGAATGTCGGAATGTAACAAATGAAAAAAAAAAAAAACCACAAAACAAAAAAACACACAAAAAAATCTGCTTATTTGAAGCCAGCGTTTGACACTTAAGGGAAAACTTGCCTAAAGTGAACGAAGCTCCCAAAGGTTAAGAATCAGTAGTTTTCATGGATTAAAGTTTGGCATGAAGTGTAATTACCCCTGGCCCAGCTCCACTGGGTTACAAATTGTCCTTCAAATGGTGAGGAACTGGAAATGCTGCTAGGTTACCTCCTTCTCTGGCACCTGCGACTGTTCGTATGCAAGCTGTCTGCTCTTCGTGGCACCGCGTTAAATACACCAAGTACCCAGAGCTCTCGTTGTTTGTTCCTGCTTTTGTCATCTCCGGTGTGTGCTCTCTCTCGAGGTGGTTGTGTCAGTAGGAGGGGATCAGGATCAGCCCGGGGGATCCGCGCTCAGTGCCTTGTGCGGTGCAGAGGTGGATCCTTCACGTAAAGAAAACAAACAAACAACTAAACAAACCCCCCCCCTCTTTTTTTTTTTTTTTATATATATCTGCATGTGCGTTTGGAAGCAGCGGGCGTAAATGTTTTGCAGTGGCCTCTCCAGCATGCGCAGTCCGGCTGCCTGCACTCTCCTTCGCGTACCGATGCTGGGAAGATTGAGACCTGTCTGTCTTTCGACTTTTATAATTTTATACCAAGGCAGCCAATTTATTAATCGCTAATGAGACTATGGTCTATTTTTGTATTTAAAAAAAAAAAAAAAGAGCATCTTTTTCTAAAACTGTGCCTCCCTTTTCCTTTTAGGCCAAGTGTTTCAGAACCTTTCCTGTCTTATAACTGCAGTATTACTAAAGCTTATGGGATAGTTACCCAGAGAAGTTATTTTGTTACCTGTACTGACCCAGAGGGGGGGTGGGGGGGGGGGGGAAGAGGGGGATGCGATGCTTTTTTTCTGGTTTTTGTGTCTTTCCAAAGAAGCAGCAGCAGAAAATCATTCTCAGAACAGGCGCCCGAGCGTGAGAGAAGTAAGGTAGCGTTTTCCCATGCGGGTCACTTCCACTGTTGTGCTTTATCTAGCCAGCTTCTCCGTGCGGTCTTTCTTCCTGATTTTGTTTTGGGTTTTTGTTGGGGTTGGTTTTCTTTTTGGTTTTTTTTTTTTTTTTTTTTGGAAATGAAGGGAACATTTTTAGAGTATGGCCAGGGTGTGAGAAACACGCCAAAAAGCACAAAGGTGTCCTTTAACTCTGCTATTTCTTTCTCTCCCCTTTTAATCCTGCCAGCCTGTGTGATTTGACTTCTTCCCGCTTCCGTTTATCTCAAAGTAAAGGATTACTTTCCTGTGGCGTCTCCTTCCCTTGGAGGTTGCACTGAAGAGTCTTTCACCCTTTGAAGGAGCGGAATGGCAGAGTTAAGGAGGGAAACAGTTCTTACATGAGGAGTGTTTTAATTTTTTTCCACCCCCTTTCCCCCCCCCAAAAAAAAACGTGGGTCCATCTGCTGTATTTAAAAATATATATATATATAGTAATAATTCCATTCTGGCTAGATCGGTTTTGCTGCGTTGTCCAGCCGGGGCCACCGCTTTGCGTTGTCACTTGCCATGTTCTGAGTTTCTCTCCCTGCCGCGTTGCCCGCAGACGTCCAGCGCTCACCAGGACTTTGCCATCCCGTTCTTCAAACGAAAGCCAACGGCTGAAGGGACGTGGCTGAGCTGCACATCACTGGCCCGGCGGTGGCCCTCCGGCCATGGTCCTCGGACTGCCACTGGACAGCCGCGGTTTTCTGCTGGTCTGCAAAAGCCAAACCTGTTCGGGAGCGGAGCCGTGCAGCAGAGAGGGGGGGAAGAGATGTGACATCCAAGGAGAGCAATGGTCCGTAGGGTGACCACGCTGGAGAGCCTTCCTATGGAAACCCTTACGAGCACCTCGGGGCTTGGGGAACGCTTCGGTCCCATCTCTTCCTCTCCAGATGCAGACAGCTGGAGGTTAGGGAGCCGTTTCTCCTGCCGGCGTACCCGCGAGTGTAACGCTGCGTGCCTCCGGTGCTTCTACTCGTCAGGGAAAGCTGGAAAATACACGAGAGTTAAAGGCGAGGAGCTTTTGTCTGGAAAACCTCGTCCTCCCGCTCGGTGGGGTCTTGCACCTGGTCGGTGTGGGAGTTTCTGAAGCAGTACGCAGTGGCTGGTGGCAACGACCGAGCTCAAGCCGGGCTCCGGCTCCCCTTCCGACAGACCTCCCGTAGCTGCGAATTCGTGCACCGAGGTGGATTTCACCGGAGCCGCAGGGATCCGGGAGCGGGACTTCGGCTGCGCGGAGGAACCGGGATGCTGCGCTGTCTCGGCCCCGCTGTGAGGTTTGTCACTGCGAATCCCGGTCGGTGCCAGACCTGCGGGCGGTTACGGATTTTGGTGTCCTCGGTGGCAAGGCTGAATTCCCCAGCGCCGAGCCGCGGGGCTCGGTGGGACTTCCATCTCCGACTGCAGTGCGCGAGGAGCCCGAAACTCGGCTGGCAGAAGAGGCAGCAGCTACAACCCCGGGATGAGTAAATTCTTCCATGGAAACACTTTCTCCTTCTGATCCTTAATATTTTGAATGGGGGTTTTTTTTGTTGCTTTGGGGGGGGGGGAGGGGGATAGAGATGGATCTCAATCTTTATACATCTGCTATAAGATATTTTTGCAAACAGAGTTGTATACAAAGATGTATTGTGTACATTTACATGTATATTCTGGAACTTCTAAAAAAATTTGAATATAAAAACTGAAAATATTTAATGAATATCCAAACTGTGAGACCCAATTAGCATTCAACAACTTTCTGCTTCACTTTTTTTTTTCTTTTGGACTGTGTTAAAGAATTGTAGTCGAATCNTTTTTTTTTTTTTTTCATTTTTAGAGATTATGAAGCTAGGCAAATTTTGTGCTTTTTGGGTTAATAGAAACCAGTTCTAGGTGATTAAGTATGATCTTAACTTATTGATACTGTGTTTTACTTTGTAATATTGTACTGTGGATAAAACTATATTGAGCCATGGAGTTGGAGTTTACAAAAGAGCTTTTCACTTTGCCAAAATGTTACAATTTAAAGGCAGCATAGTCTTCAGCTTTCCTAATCTTTTCTTAAGAGCTAGTGTCTTTTTTGTACACTAAAAAGCTGAATGCTGATTTTGCAACATATAATAAATTCACTGTATTGGAAAACAAGCAAACAATAAGGTTGTATATTTCTTTTCAGTGCTTCTTACTGCAAGAAAACTCAAAAGGGAAAGGTGATAAATGGCTGGCGCGGAGTTGGAAAGGAGGAGACTTAAAGGAACTGGGTCAGTTGGGTGAGGCAGTGTCAGAGCAGTAGGTAAGAGACGCGAGAAGGAAGCGGTGCTCGGGGTGGGCCGCCCGTTTTCCAGCCGTTTGCTGCGCACGGGGAGAGCTCCTGCCCAGAAATGCCGCCGCGGAGCAGCTTTGCTCTTTGGGGAAGCTCTTCTGGTGCTGCGGTGGGATGAGCCTCTCCGCGGTGGCAGGAGCTGGAGGTCTTCCCGCTCCAGTGGTGTTAGTGCCTGGGGTTTTTTTTTTGGGTGGGAAAAGCTGCTTTTGAAGAGGCACCCGTGGCTGGTGTCGGCGTGGAGGTTGGCTTCAGAGGGGTGCTACGAGCACGACAGCCTGGAGGGCTCAGAGGTGGTGTTGGCCCTGCTGCTCCCCTGGGGATGGGCGGTGCTGGACCTGCCTGCGTTATGGTGGCTCTTTCTGACGGGTAGCCCTGGTCTGGAGCTCCTGCAGAAGCTCCAGACCTGGCTCAGGTGCCTCCCCTTCGTCTGCTTTGCACCTACAGAAGGGGCTGCCCGGTGAACTGAGCTGGGATTGACGTCCGAGCTCGCTCACGTCGGGGTGAGTCACCTCCGCGGGGAGCTGGAGCTGGAGTGGGGACGTGGGTGCTGCCGGAGCAGCGAGGTGGGGATGAGGCTGGCGTAGACGCTGCCGCTGCGCTGCCCGTCCGCGCTGCTGGAGCTGCCACCTCCACCCGCGCGTCTGAATCATCCGGCGAAAGCTCAGGATACAAATAGCATCTCGGTTGTATCGAGACTGTCCCTTTTTTCTGCTGTCACGGTGGCTGCTTGCTCCGGTCCCGGCTTCCGCAGCATCCCCGGGGTTTGCTGCTGGCTGTGCCTGGAGCCGGCAAAATAGAATCGAGTATAAAAACCCTCCGGTAACTGCTCATACCATAATGTGCTCTGAATCGCTTCTGTTTTCTTCAGCGGTTGCAGTGCTGCCTGTTTTGGGATCTCCTCTTCTAACGGTGGGGGACAGTCACAGGTCTTGAGAGCATCAGTGCTGTGGCAGTAGGTCTCGTTCGATCCACCCGTGTGCGTAACGAGCCCCTGTTCACCTGTGGGGCACCGCGCTGTAGCGCGGGATTCTGGATTCTACCCCCAAAAGAGCAAAATATGGGGAAAGGGAAAATAATGCCGCAATTGAATAATGTCTTACAACCATCATGGCTTTTTTTTTTAAAGGTGGGAGGACAGGGAGGGCTCTGCTCAGTCCTCTCTCGCCACCCTTGACCTTGGAGTTGACGCACCACCAAGAGCCCGTGCGCAGGGAGGCGATGCTCCTGCGGGACACTGCCTGACCGCGGCGCCTTGGGCGAGGAGAGATGCGCCCGCAAATCCCCAAATCATCGGGGTTTTAGTTTCAGATGTCACCTCTGAGACAAGCTACGCACCCGCACCCCCCTTTTTATCATCTTCCACTCCTTGCTGGTGGGAGCTTCACCCCTGGGGTGTCCATCTGGGTCCGGGGACTCTCACGCGCGAAGGGTCCCTGTCCCCTTTCCGTCCCAGTTTTCCTGGGGAATTCCTCTCAACCGCTGGCAGCTCCGGCTCTGGCCGGGGTCAGGCACTGAGCTCATTAACTGGGAGCTGCCCCAGTGGAAATTTACTGGCTGCGTCCGCCGTGCCAGAGCCAGCCCGGCTCCCGCCGCTGCCTCCTTATCTGCGCCCAGCCGGGGACCGCAGCCGGGGGACGCGGAGCAGCATCTATATCGGGCTGCGTCCCCATGTCCCTCCTCGCCCACCAAAGCTGAGCGCACCGCACGGGTGCCGGCGGAGCCCCGGGGCTCCCGTAATCCGGGTCGCACATGGGAAAAGTGTCACTTTGCACTGTATCGGGCACGAGCTGCCCTTAAATTGGGGTGGCGCAGGCGTGGGAAGGCAGAGATGACCCCGCGGCGTCCTGCCTGCCCCGGTCAGCTTTTGAGGGATGATTGAAACAACGCAAAAGCACCCTGGGTTTTTTCCTGTGCACCTTTTGCTCGTTTACAGGAGGAAGCTCATTAGAATAATTTGCCCTTGACATGGTCCGATGGCGCTGGTCCCTCTTGCAGAGCAGCCGCTGCGCCTCCGCCACCCCAAATCCCCCGTTCTGTCCCGTTCCCATGGGGGGGGTCCGTCCTTGGGCACGCAGCACCCGCAGGGGTGGGGGGGAGAGGACGAGGAGCCGCGAGCGGCCGGCGCAGGCGAAGATAACGAAGGGTCAGAGCCGGAGGACTGTTTTACACGAGGGGAAAAAACCCAAACGTGAACGGAAAACGTTGGCCCCGGGAGGGCCGGAGCGGTTTGAGCCCATAACACATAAATCTGGGGCTGTTTGGCCTTGACCTCCTTGGGGGGGGGGGGACAAAGGGGGGGTCCTCCCTGAGTCCCCCTGCGGCTGAGCCCTTCCCAGTGCATGGAGCATCCCCCACCAGCAGAATCGGGCCCTGGACCTGCTCATAACGACCCACCGAGGAGTTTGGGGGGGGGGTTTCAAGGCTGGGGGGGGGGGGG
>VUYV01000477.1:418931-445620 GCA_008711295.1 Anarhynchus alexandrinus | reverse complement strand
CATTCTATGGTTCTATGATTCTATGAATCACNATTCTGTAGTATGTGAAGTTTGGAGTTCCATTCTCCTCCTTCTCTAGGAAGTCCTTAATCTTACTTTTTTATAAAGACCAACTGTATTTTTTACAATACATATTGTTTCTAAATCACACTGGGCACAAAGATGAGCCATTATTCTGGCAAAACTGTGCTAGACATCAAGAGAAATTCAAAGGACTGCAAAACAGGCTCTGGTACTATGTGTGTTATCTTCTTCACACAAGTTGTGCCACAGATTTAGTGAGCATGTTCGCATATATGATGTAACAAAATGTGGATCACACATTATCAAAATACGGTAAATAGATTTTGAAGAGTTAGAACTGGTGAGAGGTGCGACCATGCTAAGGCACATCTGAACCAATTTTTTTAAAAAGGCATGTTTTTTAGATCTTTGAATGTGAAGAATCAGACTCAGAATATATTTCAGTTTAAGCTTCAAATTATTCTACCAGTTTGAAAAGAGGTAAGGAAAAGAAGAAGAAAGAAAGAAACCAATCATGCAATTAAAATACAACTTTTCACAGGAACAAGAACAGTGGTGCCAAAATTTTACAAAAGCTTTGCCTTTTCTGTGGAAAAAAAAAGGCAAAGTAAAAGATTAACATGCAAAAATCTATCCTATCTTTTTTCCCAAGTACATATGTTAGAGGAGAACCAGACATGAAAAATAGATAAAATAGCAATCCTAGAGAGGGCACATAAATTTATTGAGTTGTTTATTTTAGCTAGAGTGGTTTGGGTATGTAATTACCATGTTTGACCAAACTCTATACGTTCTAGCCACCCTCAAAATAATGAAAAGTCAACTTTTCGTCCTCCCTCATACTGTACAGACTTAGTCCTTTCCATTTAACAGTGTATTATGAAATTAGGAGAAGCAAAATTAATTTTCAAAGCAAAGAACATGACCCCTGGGGAAAAGCCATGTTTATCCTGTCAATATTTGAGCAATTAGTGTTAAATTATCTGCACACATCACAAATGAATGTCTTGACCTTCTACCAATGTGAGAAACTCAAGTATAAAAGCAAAGGAGGGAGTCAATTTGTATTTGCTGTCCTCTGAACATTTCAAACAATTATTCTTAACAAACTGGCTAATCCCTGTCATACCATTCATATGCAGACAGAACTTGTTACTGACACTGTTGTTAGTTATGCCTAAAGAAATACCTCACTAATAGACTCCCAGCATTCAACACGAGCTGAACTCATTGAAGAAAGAGAGTCTACAGTCTAATGATGTAATTATTTTGGAGGAAACCTTTCCAAAACTTTCTGCTATTTGAAACAAAATATTTAGGTACATATGATCTGATAACTATTCTTTTCTCATCAAATGCCCGTGAAATTCTAATCTGAATGACCTGGCTGTTTGTGCATCAGTTCACATGGCCGTATCATCACTGGCACCTCCCACTGCCCAAATACCTCTTAGACCTGATGTTTCCAAAAGCACTGCGGTTATAGGCACTGACCTGAGCCTTCACAATGACACAAACAAGTCCCTTGCATCACCAAGCAGAGAGTGAACAGACTATCAGAGTACAGATCACCTATTTTTATGAACACTTAAGGTCACAGTTTGCTCAGACACGAGACAGAAAAGTCTTCACTGCTAAATTATCTACATCTTAATTCCTTTGTAACAGATTCCTTGATTTTGAGTAAAAGTGTCATTAATCTTTAACACACCAATCTGGGAACATAATTAAACTCAGACAGGCTAAAGGACTGACACGACAGAGACTGCAAAGAAGTATACACTGGGACTTATCCAGCACTCTATATATTGTATGGATTTATACAGATACCCCACAGTTAAGGAAAGAGACATTTAGTTCTCTGATGCCAGAAGCTGGGGCTTCCAGGAACAGAAATTATATTAACAATTATATTAATAACATTAACTTTAATGCCTCTATCTGCCGTCGTTCTGTGCGTAGGAAGAGCTGACTCTTGCCTGCAAAGCCCATAGCACTTTCTCCCTGTTATCAGGTACATGAAAGCTTTACAAGCTTCCCTTTTGAGTTCACAGAACAGGAAAAGATTTCTCTGGTAATCAGACCCAATCTCATGCTCTGGCAGGCAACCAGGTCATGTAGCTCTGCTCAGAAATGTATCAAGCTTAAAATCAGTTATGTTGTTTGCCCCAATGCTTTAATGGAAAGGCAGTTTCAGCACATAACTTTAAATTATTTAGAAGCTCCAAGACGATGAGCCACAAGAGACAGGGAAAACACAAGAGTCATCCTTGTGATAGAAGTCATGATAAAGCTAGCTAACAGCACAAACTCATGTTCCTTCTCTCAGGCACACACCTGTACTCCCAGCACCTCTTGAATAAATGGTGTTTATCAGATAACAGAAACACAAGTGTTCTGAAGAGCCGAATGGAAACAAATAGTCGCATGAGTTCAGAAAGAGGCTAATTAGCTAAAAATAAAAACATACAATCCACACTGCTACGAACTTCCTGAACAATTAGTTTATGGTTGACAGATGTCAGTGTAATACAAGTCAGGCACTGCAGAATCATTCTGAATCAAGGAGAATTTCCTCAAAGGCCATTTTCCCTGGGTAAGTGCTTCAGGATCTGGTACCACTTAAAAGGCCCTTGAAAAACACCAAACTGTGTTTCACGTGTGCTCATAAGTATGTGCCACTAATAGGAGCCATTATTTGTTAAAATATTGGTGAGGGGAGGAAGAAATCACTAGTCTCAAGGTGAGGTTCAACACTAGCAAGGGTTCAGTAGAATTACTGGTCTGAGGCACCACCATGCCCCCACACCCATCCCTTCCTCCCACCACTTCTGTGTCACAGCATGCTCTGCCACTGGAGTAGAGCACTGGAGTCACTGTGTAGCTCTGTTACAAATGTTGAATCAAGAGCTGATCCAGCCAAAGAAAAAAAAATCAAAAAAGCCCATTATTACCTTCTTAATTTTTGAAAGAATCTGTCCCCAGACTTGATTCATGGCACAGGCAGTTGGGTCAGCACAACAGAGGTGCCAAAGGGGCGCACAAGCAAGAAAGGAGGCAGCACCACTTTAAGCTGGTATTGCAGCCGGGTGTAAGGTAAACCCACAGGCTTACAGTGTAGGAACTGTGATCATCATATAAATGGAATGCAGTTTCGTAGGCTGTTGACCTCTTATCCACTTCCAGTATCATGTTTCTTAAAGATATTCACAGTGTGCTACTGTCTGGTCCTGATCTTTAGTTGATATAAATCCACTGAAATCAGAAGCCTCTGTTGCTTCACATCATGTCATCAATACTTTCACTGCCCTGAAGTAAAGTACCTCAGAATAGATGCACATCATCAGGAGCCATAACATGCTGCACTAGGTCCATTATGTTTATTTCATCATACCTAAATATATTTCAGACAGCTTCATTTTCTCCAGAGAATAGTTTTCTTCTGTGCTTGGAAGGTAAATTTAAATATATTAAAAGCTTTGCCCTCAGCAAAGATGCTTTCAGAACAGGAATACTCATCATTCAAATAAATGATAATGGTTTTTTCCATCAACCTGTTCATTTATCCATGCCACTATTTTTATTGATGCATTTCTCCTTCTAAGCAAGGTTGAGTAGAAATCTACATTCTAATTAACATTTTTGATATGACTATGCTCTGATTAAAACTAAATGGCAACAGAGAAATTTGCATTGATCATTCAAAACTAAGGTGTAATTGCTCTACAGTGATTAGGAATGGCTTTTCATTTGGATTTCTTTGACAATTATTACATCTACTTAATAAAAGGAGGCTTTGTTCTGGAAAGGGAATTCCTTTTTAAATATTTTAACCTGATAAGAATTTACAAACCTAGCATGGTATTGTGTGGCATAGACTGCATTGAATACATTATCTCTTTTTTGTACCAGAAATACTTGTTATTTCTCATGAGCTCCCAGAAAAAGGTTTGTATCTCATGTCCTGACCTTTAATACATGTGGGAGGGGTTTCTATTAGTACAGCTGCAACAGCTTTTGACCTTCTCAGCTATCTATACTGAGTTAAAAGTAACTCACCGGTAGGAATGATGGATATTCATGACAATGGCTCAGAAAAGTGTTAGTTACCGATGCAACTCTTTATTGTCCATAAGAATTTAACTTCGAGGAGTAAAAGTAATCCATTGAGGCCATCTGTGCCTACAGCAAAAGAATGTCATCCATCCTAGGTTTTACCTTCAGAGCAGACTTGCTGCAACACACAGCTTGCACCAAGGCTTATCCTGGCAGAAGCCAGCGTAAATCCTAAGAGCTCTGATTTTGTGAGTGATGCTGGGAAACCAGAACAAGGATGCAAGAAATCTGCCTGTGCTTTGTAGTAACTATTGGACTGTGTTCCTTTAAGTTATTGCTGTCTCTCTTAAGAATACAGCACTAATGTAATCCACTAGGACATCTAAGCACTTGCATATTAGCATTCCCAGTATCACATAATATTATTTGACTGTTTTGTATTTAAAATGCCAGTTTCTGACAAGGTATTTATGAAGTTTTATCATCAATCTGTTTTATTATCTACTGAAGTGAGTGTTCAAAACACAAGAATGAGTACATCCATGTTAACACTTTAGTCCAGGTCACAAATGTGCTTTTGAAAGGAACCTCCTGATCATCCCCACTTACAACATTTCTGTTCATATGGCAGTGTAGTCTCTGAACATACAAACTGTATTCCTTTCAAATGAAACTGTACCAGAAGCTCATCTAACATGCCAAAAACACTGAAGGAGATTCAGTCCATAGGGTCACACTAAAGCTTGTGCCAATTCAGTCCCCTGAAATCAATATAGAATGACGTCAGATCCTCAACACTCCTATTTCACCATAGTAATGTGTGCTGAGGCAGTGGTGCAACTGATATAATTTCCCTTCACTTCCGCTACTTCACCAAAGAAGTAAAATATGAGTTGGCAGAGTAAGAAAAATTTATCCATCTTGGAACATTCCATTAGTTTAACATGTAAATTAAAATGAAAGAAATGGAAATAATTCCCCAATGGAATTGCCTACAATTCACCAAAACTGTTTGAGCAAGGGATTACCTACTCATTGGATGTTTTGGAAGGATTCTAGGACAATTCAGATTGGATAGGACCCCAGGAGGTCTATAGTCCAACTTCAGGGTCACAGCAGGGTCATCTCTCAGCTTAGACCAGGTTTCTGAGGGGTTTATCCAGTCTAGTCCTGAAATCCTCCAAGTATAGGGACTGTAAAACCCCTCTGGACAACCTACTCCACTGCTTGCTCAGCATCATGTATAAGAAGTTTTTCTTGTAGACAGTCTAAAACTCTTTTGTTTCAGTTTAAGCCTGTTGCCTCTTATTTTTCCACCGTGTACTGTTATGAAAAGTCAGCTCTGTCTCCTTGATAACCTCCTTGTAGGTACAGGAAAGAAGCTATTGGATCTTTCTCCAGGTTGAACAAGATTGGTTCCCTCAGTGCCTCCTACAGGACAAATGCTCCAGCATGAGTAGCTTTGACTGCCTTCTGCTAAACTGGCTCTGGTCTATCTATGCATTTCTTGCATTGGGGGGCCCAAAAAAAGGACAATGTGTTCTCAATGCAGTCCAACCAGGGCAGACTAAAGGGGGATAATTACTTCCCTCAGTCTGCTTGCTGTGCTGCTGCTAAGAGAGCCCAGGAGGGCCTTGGCCTTTACTGCTGCCAAGGCACACTGCAGGCTTCTGCTCAGCTTGCTGTCATCCCAGAGCCCCAGGCCCTTCCACAGAGTTATTCCCCAGCCTGTCAGTCCCCAGCCTGTGCCGCTGCCAGGGGTTCTTCTTCCCCAGGGGCAGCACTCTGCACTTGTCTCTGTTGAATTTAATATTCTCATTGAGTATTGCAAGCAGTGGAATCAATTCTTCTGCACATATTGAGGATGGCAGGGATGGGCTCTAAAGCAGTCATTATCTTTGTCAGTGCCTTTGTGGGTTAGAAAGTATTCTCTTTATCTTTGGAAAACAACTGGTAACATCTGGCCTTGCCCAGCACTTAAAAAATAGGGACAGAAACCCCTGGCATGAAACTCTCTCTTCTTTTGTGCTGCTTGCAACTCAGGATGGTAATCTGTCTGCATAGTAAATCTGCCAATGGTAAAGAGGATGATCCAAGGGCTGGAGCACCTCTCCTATGAGGAGAGGCTGAGAGAGCTGGGGCTGTTCAGCCTGGAGAAGAGAAGGCTCTAGGGAGATCTTATTGCGGCCTTCCAGTACCTAAAGGGGGCCTACAGGAGAGCTGGGGAAGGACTTTTTACTAGGGCATGTAGTGATAGGACGAGGGGGAATGGCTTCAAACTGGAAGAGGGCAGGTTTAGATTGAACATTAGGAAGAAGTTTTTCACTTTGAGGGTGGTAAGGCACTGGAACAGGTTGCCCAGAGAGGTTGTTGAGTCCCCATCCCTGGAGGTGTTCAAGGCCAGGCTGGACGTGGCCTTGGGCAACCTGGTCTAGTGGGAGGTGTCCCTGCCTATGGCAGGGGGGTTGGAACTAGATGATCTTCAAGGTCCTTTCCAACCTAAACCATTCTATGATTCTATGATTCTATGAAAGAGGACATTATATGCACTTCTTCCACACAGGTCAGATATAATTTAAAAAACATCATGGAATGGTTATCCCAGTTAGACAGAAATTTAAAAAGAAAATAAAAATTTTTTTTGTGTTTAACCACATCAGGCCCTCAAATACATCTACATGAATAGGTGTTTCCACAGACCCTGAAGCCACCCAGCCTTATCATTGGTGATTTTTGTATGGTTCCAGAGCAACCCAAACTGTTTTGGTTCCCCGTTTACACAGATGGCAATGCCATAGCAAAGATCGATAAGCCAGATTTGATAGCTGCAATGATGATTACACAGGAAAATACATGATAAACACCTCCTGATGCAAAATGTAGAGCATTACACAGTGTGAGTTAAATCGCTGCTAATGTTGTAGGTCACTTAATCTTAGACAATGTTTCTGTTTGATTAGCTTCTACTTTGCCACATCTTGCTGTTCTTTTGCTGTCTATTTACCATTTGAAAGTCATAGGAGATGGTGACTAACTGGTATTCAGTCATTGGCATCTTTGAAGATCATTCTAGCATGTTTTCTCATGTTTCCCATCATTTTGGAAAGCATGAAAAGTTCCTAGCAGGCCCACAACTCATCTGATCCACTGAAACCGAACCTTTGGTCTTAATTCCTTAGTGGACAGACAGCCATAACACTGCTAGGATTGCGCAGTGACCATGCTGCTCTATGTGGAGTAGGTGCTAAATGCTACTAGATAAACTTCCATAGCTGATGAATGTTACCTACACAGTAGCATGACAACCACAATAGACTTGTACTCCTTAGCCGCTTCTACCTATGATGTACCAAGCAGCACCTCCAATGGGCTGCAGCCGCTAATGGGCATTCAGTTCAAACTCTCTGCCAAATTTTTCCTTTGTCAGCACTGACACGGTTTTGAATCCTGCCAATGAACATAAACTTCTTAAAAATCATAGAATCAATCATAGAATGGTTTAGGTTGGAAAGGACCTTGAAGATCATCGAGTTCCAACCCCCCTGACATAGGCAGGTACACCTCCCACTAGACCAGGTTGACCAAGGCCACGTCCAGCCTGGCCTTGAACACCTCCAGGGATGGGGACTCAACAACCTCTCTGGGCAACCTGTTCCAGTGCNTCTTTGAGTGCGACCGTCCAGCCAGTTCTTTATCCATCGAATGGTCCATTTGTCAAATCCATGTCTCTCCAATTTAGAGACCAGGATATCGTGTGGGACAGTGTCAAATGCCTTGCACAAGTCCAAGTAGATGACATCAGTCGATCAAAATGACAATTTTCCTTCTGTTTGTGTAAGAATAAGTGATCTTACATGGAGCTTGCCTGACAAAATATCATAATTTTGTGGGCTACTATCCACAGCAATAAAGTGATCTGTTTACCACTAAAAATTTCATGCAAAATGAACTGCTAGTCCCTAGTCAGCCTTTGAATTCTTGTACAGCAACCTTTGATAGAGCCTGCAATCTAGAAAGAATAAGCAATCCTATTGAAAGTTAATATCAGCAGCAGCTTTTAGGCTATGGATAGCAGTATTTGAAACTGCTGCATGAAATAAAGCAAACAAGAAAGGCTTCTAGAGCCATTCTTTTCTGTCCCCAGCCATCAAAGACAAAAGATTGAAATTCACTGATCTTTGCTCTCATATACATCCCATGGCGTACCTGTCTCAAAACATATAAACAAGCTGCATAGAAAATCATCGTATGTGATTACAAAGCCCAGAGTAGTTAGCATAAAAATAGCTATACTGAGGTCAATGAAGCCAATATTTTTCACATCTAGATTTCCTCAGCAGCAAAGTGCATTTGTTTACAGAGACTTGTGAGAAAAACTTTAAGCATTATATGAATTATGTATAACTAGGAACATGTGAATGACAGCATTAGAAGAAATGACATGAATAAGAAATAAAGAAACAGCAAGTGTCAATGGCACTGAAATCATCAGGTCATCATGGCACATATCTACATACAGCTTCAAGATATTCAGAGCAGGAAAACAAAAGGCAGACTACACTCAGAAAAGGAAACCATGCCTGTGAGCAGATCAGCAGAATTCCCTAATGACGTTCACGGAGAGGGATGAGATCAAAAGGTAAAAAGATCACAATCACTGTCAGCTACTTGAAGACACAAAAGGCACATCCAAAAAACAAGCTCATGGTTGCTAAATGAAAATAGCCTATGAGACATGATGAGATCCTTCACAGTTGATGACCCTCGTCCTCTGTGCTGTCACAGGTAATCCTGCCCAGACTACTTAGACAAATATCGTGTTACTTGTAAGCATGAAGAAATGAGTTTGAAAGCATGATAAAATGTGACTGCAATCCTATACAAGAATAGATATGAATGAATAAGCCCAGTTCTGTTTAAAATAAAAAAATAGAAAACTTGCCTTCCTATGCAGCCGGCAATGAGCTTTGTTACACTAGCTGTAATGTTGCTTTGTCTATTAAGCACCCACAGCTATTGGAAATGTATTACATAAGCTATAAGAACAAGTATTTGAAGAAAGTCAGCAATGAACATGGATTTCTTCCATAGAACTTAAATTTTGTTTAAGATACATTACATTTTCTTTCTCTTATTTTCTACCATTTAATTATCATTATTATGTACTCAAATATTTGAAAATTCAGGGTGACAAAATATTTTTCTTTGATTCTGTTAGTTACCATAATCAAAAGCATATATTTCCACCAGAAAACTATTTCCAAGACAGTCATACTTCTAATGAACTTTGTATTACAATGCAAACCCCTGTCCTTCTCTGCAAGCAGCAGTAGTCTTCATAGGGCAAACCATAAAACACGTTTGAGTTAAATTAGATATAGAGTCAAAGGAGATCTGAAACAAGCAAATAAAAGTGCTTGCATTTTTATTTCCTAAATTTAATGATATCACATGGCTTTTCCCTGGACAGTCATTTTTATTTTCTTTTTGACAATTCTTCAATTTAAGTATGAAAGGCCCAGCAAGTGCCATTAAAATTTTTAAAGCATTTTTTTAAAGCAGATAAGGATGAAAACAAACTATTCCCATTATTCATATCTCTTGTTGCTCAACTGAAGATAACTTTAAAGTGATATATTTGATAGAAGAATATAGACTAAAGATGCAACTGAAGTCATGTATGTGAGCTGAGAAGAAAAACTGGTGTTTTTTTGAAAAATCCAATAAAATTACAATATGCTTGTAAGGTTTATCTGAAGTGCCATCAAAAAAACCTCTTCCCTCTTCAGTCCCAAAAATATTCATGGCAATCAAAAATAAGAAAAGCTATGAAATTTCAGTTTAAAAACAACATTGTGGTACATACCTGAAAATATGGCAATATGAGCTTTATTTCCCTGGATAATAGGAGAAAAAAAGATCCAAACCTTTCCAGTATATGCTATGTTTAGAAATTATTTTAAAGGTTGGTTCATCACATTAAAACAGGCCAGGTATTGATCATTATTTCAGTTCAGATTAAAATAACAAATACATAAAATAAAGCAATTCATCCTCTTTCCATTCAAATTTATGCAGGCCCAAGAGCAATGAGCTGATTGGCACTTCAGTGTGAAGGCTTCGTGCTGCTTGTTATGCATGAAGGCTACTGGAATACTTTTGTCAGAGACAGCTATAAGCTGCCAAACAAAGATTAGCAATCATGGCAAAATATTACATTTCCCAAAAGTCATGGACATTGTGACTTCTTTGACAAATGGGACTTATTTCAGTTTTAAATGACACTGAAGCATTGAAAAGTTTTAGGCTTCGATTGCATCTTAATGTAGAAAAAGAGAAGAGAATTCTTTTATCTTACTGTAATGAACTTCCATTCATAATTCATAATTTTTAATATTTTAATAGATTTCATGCTTTAGAGCCTACCCAAGCAAACTGGAAAACCACAGGGTATAGAAGCATCCTCACTACAGCACAACAGTAGCAAATAAGATTTCATAGATCCCTGAGCAATGAAGGCTTACCTCAGTAAAATTTTATGTACCCTTTACCCTCACACATAAGGGAATCTGTATCAAGAAGCTATTCATTACATACTCAGAGACTCTGTACCAGTTTACCTTCGTATTCTTCTCTCTGGAGTTTCTAAATGCTTAAAACTATGTGAAAATTTCTCAGTGAACAGCAAAGAATAAAAACTTCTTGGTCTAAAGAAGTCTTTAGGCAGTAACAAGAAAGTGAATCACAGTAGGGAAAACCCAGCTATTAAAAAATTAAATAAATAGATATAATGGATGGTTCAAATTTTATTTATTTAGGCAAAAATACTGATGTTAGAAACATAGTGATTCATTGAAATCAGCACAGTTTCATGGGCATGCAAGGCAGACTGCCAAGGATAGGCTTTCCAGCCCTGCAATAAAATAGGGGTGTCTCTACATGTGTCCAGAAGCTATAATGTAGTCAACAGCACGGTGATTTTATGCTCTCCTGTCTGGATGATGTCCAAAAGTTTACATCTAGACCTACAGTTTCAGCTAATAGGTTTTTACTCCAGTGGAGGTACCAGCACACGTTCCAGTTCACCGCTCCTATTACAAGAGTTGTAACCTCTGGTAGATTGGCACTCAGGTGATTCGACAAGATCGTCCTACTTACTATCTAGGCTCTCCTGGAAAACGCCTTATAAAATGATACTGATTATAAAGCATTCTCTGTGGATGCAGCGAAAGTCACAGAAGGTGTCTGGATGTTCAACACCCTAATGACAAAGCTACAGGCTGTTCTGGAATTTAAAAGTGTTTCTGTTCTATCCTAATTCAGGACTTTGCAGCTGTTCTCTAAGAACTGTTCTGTGATCTCTCACTTTCTTTTTTCACTCAGCTTTCATCCGTACAGAATAGGATCTTTGGGAGACGTTCATCAAAAAGTCCCCTTCGGTATTTCTGTTCCTATTTGTAGTGGGGAAACTCACAGCCATCTTGCTCCTGAGTGGATGAAAGAAGTTGAAAGAAAGAAAGTACAAAGTAAAGAAAGAAAAAAGCACTGGTTCGCAAATTGCAAAAGAAAAAGTTGTAGGTGACAAAGTTTAACTCATTTGACTTTTATTAAGGTAGTAGATTCTAACAATCCAAGAACTTTCTGGTTTTCCTTATTCAATGCTTTCCATTCCCCCCCACAAAAAATATGCCTTTATTCTATTAATTGCTAGGTTTTTTTAAGTGGGTTTTAGTATTTATTCTGATAAGGCATTATAAAAAACATGTAAAGCACTCACATTATACTAATAATGTGAAAGAGAGCTATATAATTGTCAAGAACATACACCAGCAAACATATTAGTCCCAGGAATGGAAAATCAAGGTTTTTTGATTTGCAAAAAGATGCAAGATAACTGTACTTTGGCAGAACTAAAACTATGTTCTTCCATATTGGCACTTGAGATCTTCGGAAAATATGTCGGCTCATTCTTAGCCATCAAATGGCACTTCTTCTTGTGAACATTTCAAAAAGTTTAGCAAAATTATCTAATTTACCCAAATTAGATAATAAGGGAGAACAGGCTAGAAGGATGGTAAGAGGAATGAGAGTATGTATTAGGTATGTATTACACCAGTTTGCCTCCTATAAATCTGTAGGCTTATAGGAAAAAACTTAAGAACTTGAATAAACGAGTCAACTGATAAGGAACATGTTAGGCTTGTTTTGAAGTTTTCTAAACCTCAGGAGATTTATTGTTAAGTTCCAATTGATTAATGCTAACGAGAAAACAAAATCCTTTTTGGAAGACAGCTTTATGGAGAGGTTATAGGACATAATTGCTATTAGGTAATAAATTACTATTGTCCAACTTGGAAGATTTCTTCCAGTCCTCTTTCCTAGATCTTTGACTATACTGTACTGATCAAAAGCACTATTAACATTTTTTCCTTTCTTTGAAATCCTACAATGAAAATATGGCAGAAAGAATATCCAAAAGCCTGTTTATAGTCTAAAGAAAGGGAAAATTGTATCAATAAGTTCGAACATAAAAAATCTACAGTTTCCCATACAATTACTACCTATTGCAAAGTTTTCATTACTTCAGTTGCAGTTGTCCTGTTCATGGACAATATTTTCTTTTGCACCCATGCCATTCACAGAATTCCCCATTGCATCAGTCCATTAATGATACAAGAACTGTAAATGCAATTTGGATAACAATTTTCAAAGCAAGTCAGAAATAAGCAGAAAGGCAATGCTCCACATCTCCACAACTGCAGCTTCACTCCAGAAACAGAAGCACACATGAGGGCTCTGTCCCAGCTTAGCCCTAAGCAAATCTGTACCTGACTGTAGCCTCCAGACTGGGAGAGAAGGTCTAAGTGCCTGAACTTCCAGAACAGACACACAATATAAAGGTTTTATGAGTATTCAGCTGACTAAACATGCAGGAAATCATATCACTAAACAAGTACTTCAATAAGCATCATGGACAAAGACTAGTTTCCCATCAGATTTCTGTTCAATTTTAAAAGAATTATAGCAAGACCTTAGTGTGAACTTACATACTAAAAGACATCAAAGAAGTCACACAAGAGATGTTTCAAGTGCCATAAAATCTTCAGATGATATTTCACATGCATTTATAATCTCTCCTGCTCCCAAATGCAATTTTTATAGTGTAGTGATTTGTTCAGTAGCTAACAGCGGCTCATACCTTGCACCTTGATGCCTATTTCCATGACATTGTAAAAAATTCTTGAAATTTCTGTCATTGTCATACCGGTTGAAAATAGCATACAAGTTTAGAAGTTCATTTCAAAGAGGAAAGGGAAAAGGAGAAAAGAGAAAGAATTTATGAACTCAGTACGATCATTCTGATTGTACATTATTTATTGAGGTAGACATTCTTAGGAGATAACCTAAGCCATTTGTACTATATTTTAAAAAATATAACCAGAAAATCATTTCAAACTACATAGCCCAGGATGTTTTTGTGCAGTCATTGATCAGCATATTGCAGCTAGAGGCGGTTTTTAAATCTGGTATGTTTTCAATACAAAAGGGACAGAGTATCATCACAGTGTAACCTGTGAACATGCTCTTGTTTCAACCTTGTCTTATGATCTTCCTTATAAAAAATAAGTGGTCTCACTAAGTAGGTAACTTTGGCATGGAAGTCATTGCCCAGCAACTCTCAAGGTTCTCATCACAGTGTTCTCACTGGTCAAAATACCTTGGGACTCTAGGTTAGCCCTCCAAGGACACTTTGGAAAAAGAGCAAAAATAAAGGGCAGGGTTTTTCATATAACAGTGAAGTGAGATAAATATTTTCCTTGTTAAAACAGGAGGAAATTCTTCTGAAAGTTTATTATCATTTCAGGAATAAGAGCAAGCATTTCTCTTCTACTTCATGCTGCTTCAGTCATTCCTTCTTTCTAGCAATGACCATCTCCTTCACTAAGTATAGCTCTACCTAAAAAAGAGTTGCTTTTGGCCATCTTCCTTGTACCACAAGTACTCCATCCTTTTACTTCAGTAATCCTCTTCTGGTATTGTAGACACTTAACAAAAGTTTCCATGCAGCAGAAATACAGCTGAGACGCAGATTAAAGGATCCTCTTGATGGGTGCCCAATGACTTCCACATCATGAGACAGGCACTTTTTTTCCTTGGTACCTTCAGCAATGCACTCTGCTGCCTTGTTTAAGTTTGGGCATACATTCAGACTATAGCATCAAACTGACACAGGAAGAGCCTTTCGTGTCACCTAGTTTTCAAGAATAATTGGCCTAAAATCTAAGAGGCAATTACCTTCCTGTTCAAAAGCAGAATGACATGAAGCACATGCTTAACAAGTTCTGTCACGTGTAACTTACTGTCAATCGTGAAACTGAATAATTTAGGCATTCTTCTACTAGTCATTCTGCCTTAACTTCATTGTCAATGATCTCTGAATGCATTTTTTGATTTATTAACATATAGTTTATATTAGTACCCTTTCTAAGAATTGTTGGAGTGAAATGAGCATTATCTTTTTTAACAAGCTCTTAGGCTATTAGAATTGTGTCTTTCTTAGAGTTTGTTAGGTTACAAGGGCCTTTTTTTTAAAAACTAATGTGATCAAAGTACATGCAAGTAACCAAGTATTCTGAACATTTTAATAGTGTTGCAATTAGACTTTAAAAATACGCATAGATTGGACCAAAAAAATTATGCTATTTTATCACAGTTGTCTGTAAGCCTCTGCTGCACAGGTTTTAGTTTGAAGGGTTTACAGATTATTCTGAAGAGACACAAAAGAGAAAGCATGATGCAACTTGTACTTCACTAAAAATTAGAAGTGTCATAACAAGGGATTAAATCAAATGTGTAAATTTCATAATCTAAATTGTATCTTTGATTTTCCTGTCATGATAGAAGAACAAAGGATATACTTCCAGTAGATTGAAGGGATTTTTACTAGCGCTTTTTCCTAGAGGCCCTGCATAACACATCCTAAGGGAAAAGGCATTTTCCCTTCAAAAGGGAAGCAGCACAATACCAAGGGACTGGAGGTTATGATTCCCCTGCTGCTTTACCCTCCCAAGATATCAGTGATCCCCAGAAGTCGGAAGGAGTGCAGCTTGCACTCTGCAGACTGAATACTACTGGCATCTAATTTTGTTTGCCATAGGAAAAAAGTCTCCTTTCAATCTCAGCTTTTGCACAATGAATGCCATTCAGTGGGGGGCAGCATGTGTACTAGCCAAAGAGGCATCATTGCAGAGACCACAGGCCATTCTTCACTTGTGAAGCTGACATGTTCATAAATGTTTAATGCACTTTCAGAGAAACTAGTCACAACAGGTTGCTGTGTTAGTACAGAGTTATGTTACACAATGGTTGTTGGAGAAGTATGGCCTGACAATAGTCCACAGGCCAAACTTAGTCTAACTTCTCCCAGAAAAAACACCTCATCAGGCATAGATGACCAGTCAGGAGTACCAGTGGAAGTAAGAAGTAACAGAGATGGAAGACAAGCAGTAGCAGCTGTTACCAAACAACTTTGCATATCCCCCATAATGCTGGCTCATCATTTCGTGATTGAGCAGTCACGGCTTGCTTCATCTGACCTCCCCCTTCTATGCCTCATTGCTCTGACATGTGTTTGTAGAGACACACCTTGAACTGAGTCTAGTAGAAAATAATCTTTCTTTTTTGGCAGGATTTTTTAAACCCAGGTCAGTTCTTTTAGCCAGGTCAAATGACTGCTTTACAAACAGATCTTGACTAAGATCAGTAACTTTTCAGGCCACACACTGTGATACTGAAAAAAAAGGGCAGCGTCGTAAGGAGCTCTGTAAGCTGGTATCACTGCAATAGCCTCCATATTGTGGAATCAGAAGGTAAGCTTCATGACTGCTTTGATGCAAAAGTTAAAGGCTTACCTGCTGCAAGAAATTTCTGCCAGTGTCATCCATCCATTATCTGACAGTCCTAGATATCTTCCAATTACTCTAAAATACCTAAGAGAGAACCTTGTCTTAAAGATTCATAGCCTAAGTAAACAATCTAACAAAGAAGGTATATTTTTAATCTCCTATAGATGAAAGGGTATTTATTTAAGCATCCAGTAAAATTAAGACACACAGAGAAATGAAACAAAATAAAAAAAAAAAAGGGAATGCTTTTTTCCATTACCTAGAAGGAGAGAAAATTATTAGTGCTGTAAACTCTGCTTAATGCTTTGCAGCAGGATTCTAGTAAGAGTTCTTAGAATTAGAGAGCACCTATTTACAAATGCATTCTTTTAACATACTCCCTTTCAAAAACCCTAGCTCCATGATGTCATGTGAATGTAAAATCCAACTAATTGTAATGGAATTCTGCAAAAATAAAGGGTTAATATAAATGGGGTTGGTCCATTCCCTACCTCAGTTTAGTATTTCACATGACTTAGCTAACAATGGTTGCAAATATTGTTTCCCTATCTGAAACTCTTCATGCACTGTACACGACTGACATAATTGGTCTACATAGGTTTGGATACTAATGTAAGTTTATATTCTTAATTTTTTTAAAAAAGGTGCACAGAGAAATAGCTTAGAAAACATCCGATTTTGGTTGTTAAAATATTGATACAAATGATAAGTGATGATGAACTTGAAAAACAGTCCATGTATGCATCTTCAGGTAATCAGATAAATATAAACCTGTGTAAATTAAAATGGATAGAGAGAAAAAATACACAGAGATAAATGAACACATAAAAATATAGAGAGATTAAAAGAGTCAATTTGAAAAAATGCCTACTACAAAATAACAACAACAACAACAACACAGTGCTTACTAGTATAATTGGATTACAACCACCTATACGTATAACTTCAATGTCAGAAAAGATCAGCTCTGTCAGGGGAAAAAATTACAGCTTATTTCCAAACTTAAGAATTCCAGTCATACAAACAAACTCAGAAAACTCAGAAAAGGAAAAAAGATGTAATTCCCTCACCTGCTAAAGCAAGAGAAATACAACTCACTTATAATAATGTGAACCAAAGTCCATTTCTGAAAACATTTTTTTTTAATAAAGTTATTCGGCAGGAGTGAAGAACTATCAGAATCAGAAGTCATGGCTGTTTATATTCATTCATGATTTTCTGACACTTCTCATGAAAGATTCAGAGTTAAGTCAGTGTCCAGGCCAAATTTCAAGTGAAGTAATTACATTCTGCCTCCTTAAGTCACCAAGTGCCACTGTCTGCAGCTGAGCTACTGCTAAGATCCATACCAGCGTGTCCATATTTCTGCAGTAAATGACATGACATAAATTTATATTTTAATCTTGTAAAAGGCACTAAGAGGCATGGTGGTGTTTAACTAGGTTCTGTCAGTACAGTACTTTGAGATTTCCACATAGACAATTTTTGAAAAGACAAAAAAAACCGTAATTCAAGCGTAGCTGGTTGCTCGAATGATAGGTATGTCTGAATGCTGTGGTGAAGGAATTTGAGGGAAAGGAAAATGAAGCAAAGAAAAGGCAGAGGTGGATGTGTCATCTTGGATGTGAAGGAAAAGCTGAGGTTGGAATCTTGAGCAATTCTTGTATCCACCTGCAGAAAGAAGGATTTATTAACTTCCTTTTTTCCTCGTACCAGTGGGGACAGGGTTAATTTTCACAAGAAGATGGGATGCGACACAGTCCGTAGGCTGACCCAAAGTAGCTAAAGGAGTACTCCATACCAGGTGCCATCGTGTTCAGTATATAGCCGGGGGAGCTGGCCGGGGCGGGGGCAGGCGTCACTGCTGGGGAGCAGGCTGGGCATTTCAGGTTCTGGTCAGTGAGCAGTTAAATTGTGCAATAATCATTTTCGTATATTCCTTTATCAGTATTATTGTTGTTGTTTTGCTCTTCCTTTGCTGTTCTGTTACACTGTCTTTATCCCAACCCACAGGTTTTGCCTTTTTCTTCCTATTCTCCTTCCCATGCCAGCCAGGAGGGGGAAGAGAGAGCGAGCAGCTGTGGGTGCTTTGTTGCCAGCTCGGGCTAAACCATGACACTTTCCATAGAGGCTTTTAAAAAAAGTAAAACAGAACTGTTTGAAATAACAGTTCTGCCCAGACAAAGGTATTTTTTATACCATATGTGGCTGATGAGCCAGCAAGCTTCATGACACTACAAATTCAGAATAAAGGGTGTCAGGAAAAAAAAGCTTTTCAAGTACAGTATACAGAACCGCATAACTTCTGAGTCACTCATCTTCCACCAAATGAAGGACATAATAGCCGTAAAGTACAAGTCCCCTACCTGTCATCTGGTGTTTTTTTTTCTCCTCTGCCTCCATTAAATACAGTTTTCATTTGTCTGAACGCTCTCAAAGTGATCTTGTTTTGCTGTTTGCGAAGGGTGACAGGAGATTAAGGGAGCAAAATTTCAAGCATTTGATTTTGAAGTGTTTAAGTATCAAGGATACTGTATTAATTACTTGAAGTCACTTTTAGCTTTTATTTTACTCTCTAAGCCACAAAAATAACTGTCAACTCCTTTTAGATGCATGTAGCAATAATACAAGATCCTCTGACTATTAGAAATCTCTATTATGCCGTATATCTGGACAGTAAATATTCCTGATACAGGAAGTGTCAGCTGACAAAATCTCTAGCAGTGTTGAATTGCATGTCCAGCAGTGACTGATCGTATCAAAAGTGTAGTGGAAACAGGAATTTTGCAATAAATTCCTGTTTCTAATATGTCCTCTACAGTTCTGTCCTCAAGGAACCATTGTAATAGTCCTGAACTACTAACAGATTAAGACTCAATGGGTAAACATCAAACTGTCCTGAAATCCTCTGAGATAAGTAGAGGTCACCAATACCACTTTTGGATGCCTACATCTTCGAAAGAGGATTCCTCTAGTAATTTTATCAGGAGTCAAGGAAAGTGGAAGCTTCTTCTGAGGGAAGAAAGCAAAAGAAAACCCTAACTGGTTTTGCAAGATTTTTTCCTTTCCTATTTTATGAATAAATACAGCTGTCTACCTGCATATGCACATGTACACACGCGCATAGAGTGTGTAGAGTGTGTGCATAGAGAGTACATATATGTACTTTCACATATATGTATATTCATATTTTATTAATGTTACAGGGGATTATTGCAGATTTTTGGAAAAAAATCATTCAAACATTTTTGAAACTGACCCTTCGCCCATCCACTGTACATTACAATGCTATTTTCTAATAAGTAAAAGAAAGTAACAAAAAAATATGCACTATAGATCTTTGAACTGTCCTTCAAAAGCATTTTGATCAACAGCAAATCATTATCTCCTAAGGTACAGACAGACATGATCTGAAACTAATTTCTACCAGCTATATTTGTTGGTAGAAGGTTTGAATCAAGAAACAGATTCTTAGTTGATGTAAACTAAAAGCGAAAAAACCACCACACCATCAAACAACTCTCCCCAAAACCCACCCCCCAAGATCTCTTTCAAACAGTGCAGTTACACCAAGTCCACTAGATGAAGAAATGGCTCTTTAAATTTTGAATTTGCAAAATATTGTGAACGAAACCAGAAAAAGTTGGGAAGTTTCCATATTTTTTTCACTTATGCAAAGAAGACAAAATACAAACTAATATCCAATTAAAAGTTCTTGCAAGATGGTAAATGAAACACCTTCCCCTTTTAAATCTACTGCCAATTATAACCATTAAGAGAAAAACAAATGTTATAGCTAAGTTCAACAGCTAACTTAGCTATGTAAATATATAGGCCATGTTGAGTGATATGGGCAAGTTCCCAGACTAAAAAGAAGTGGTTAAATCTCAAATTATCTTGTAAGGACCTTGGCCTTTCACAACTAATTAAATAAATTTAGATAATTTCATCTCTATTAATCAGAGAAAGTAAATAGTAGACTTTATTGTACCCTAATTAAGTTTACTTCACTGTTTGACTTCTACTTCATCTCCCTCAAAGTGTCTTTTTAGATAGACTCTGAATACAATAGGTAATATTTCAGGTCAGCATGTGGGAGTACAGCTTTCATTAGCAATAATTGAACTTGTTTGCATAACTCTGTATAAACAATTCTGAGGATGCATGCTCTATGAAAGCTGCACCATTTTCAGAGGGAAGTGAAGGAGAAGCTTCCCCAGTGAGCTGGCAGCCAGGTCCCTGCAATTATTTCCACCCACTCCCCTCCTTTCTTACTTCCAAAGTCTCTACTAGATTAATCAATTTGGGTTAATTCCAAATGTCTGAATTCCAGAAAACTCTACTTCATCTAATTAGTAAAAGGACTACCAATGGTGATCCTTAGTGATCTCACCATCATGACTATTTAGTTGACTGATAAAGTCATAACATGAGCAAGAAGGCAGGTGCCATGCAGGATGGCTGGAGAAAAAAATACTCAAAAGAGCAGAAACTAATTTTTCGTTAATTACTTCTACACAGACAAGGGAACTCATGTATATTAGGTTTAATCCTGTAAAATAATATCTGAGCAAATCTCAGCTTGAGCTGCCTATAAATTTTATAAAGGATTCAGAGGAATATAAGTTACACTGATAACTATCTATGTGGCAACTGCACATGCACGTGCTTTTATGCTGTAATCATTTGAACAGCTTATTTTTTTAAAAAGAATGTACTTCGCCACCCCACACCAAGATGCATTTTAAATAATAGAAGAATCTATTGTGACCCTTGGATTTTAAATCCCTGAATGATGAGGAAAAGAAGAGTGTTGGCTTCAGGGTAGATATCATAAACAACCTACGGATCCGAGCAGATGCTTAGGAATGCCAAGAATCAGAATCAAGGCTTGGTGATGTCCAAATCATCATTGCACAGGAGAATGTCTTCACTGTCAGGCTAATCTGCAAGAAGGATATTGGATGCCTTTCACCCAACTAGTCAGAGATGCACAATGATGAAGAAAAAAAACCCTTCAACCACATCACCAGAAAGACCATGATTCTTAATATTCTCTGGTAAGGCATTCCTATTAAGGAAAAAACGGGCTCTGGTCCTAAAAATCCTAAAGGCTTTTATCAAACAGTCATTGTATAAAAGCAGTCTAGCTTTTGAATAGGCATTTAGTTCTTTCAGGAATATTAAATTTATTTAATATGTTGCAATCTCAGAGAAAGTTGGTACAGATCTTTGTAATTGCTCTAATGTTTTTCATACTCAATTTGTGTGATCTCCGTTACGTGTGGCTGAATTAAAATTTGAATACACAGGCTTTGGTTCTTATATGTGGCTTTCAAAATGTTTAGTTCAAGAGACCAGTAAAACTCTGCTCTAACACTTCTAGTATCTGGGGAATTTTACTTATCTCCCTTTTCAGTTAAATCTCACTTGAAATCTCATTTTACTACATCCAAGTGACTGTACAAGCAATTATTCTCTTTCTGTAAATAGCTAGCAAAACGAGTGGTAGTAGTAAAGAAGTTATGGCTCAAGTTAGCAATCCAGGTTCTATGGAGAAAGCTTGTGCAACCTAACCAGAAGCCTGTGTAATCTCACTTAATCGCTACTGTTATTTGCTACACAGACAAAATCAACCAGCTAGTAATAGGCTCAAAACCACAGTAAAGCCACATTTTAGCTCAGCAGTGGGAGATAATAGCACTACCCATTGTCTAGGCAACAGTCGAAGAGAGACCTCTCCCCACCAATCCTTGTTCACTTCAACAAGGTCGTGATTACACTCTTTAGAGTTATTATTATTCTCTTCCCAGGAGGTATAAACCATATTTAATCTCAAGCATAAAGCAAACTCTGATTTTATATTCCATACTTAGAACTACCTCTTTTAACACCAAAGGAGTCACACTGATTTAATATACCAGCAAAGAGGTAAGTTTTCTGAACTTGTACATTTTTGCTGCTGTATATAATCAAATTATTGCACAATGTAGATAATATTTATGCACAGAAAATGCAGATGTTACGTCGTCAAAAAGAAGCTATCAATCAACATTGCTTTAGTTAGATGCTTCAGACAGATTGATAATCTCTACCATTTCTTAGAGCTAATTATGCTTCATGACCTTTTGAGTTCTCAGAATGTCATGAAACTTTTAACCCTCCTCGGTTTTCTCATCTATGTCTGCAAATGAGTCAGGTTAGAATTAGTGATTAACAGCCGCTAATTATAAGGACTATAAAAATGCAAACTAATCTGCTGAATGGTTAAAACAGAGCAGGTTCTTACAGTGTGAACATCTCTACAGGACTCTTTCCTGAGGCATCCTCATAATCCTTTACGAAACATAGATGGGTTGAAGATGTTTATGAGAAAGCTCTCTGTTAGGAATATAACAGCCTAAAAGGTACCCTCTACTGTTTCTACTGGGTTTTGTTTGTTTTCTTGCAAATATCTTACAGCTTTCTTTAAAAAAAGAAAGCATCTTAGAAGTAGTTAGAAGTTTTTGCCTCGGTTACTTTGACTGAAAAGATCTTTCACACCTTACACCTCTAATGGACGAATACCTCAATTGGAAAGTATACAAACTACTGTTTAAGTCCTTGTTGTTTTCTTTCCACTATTGTTGTCAGCTTACAAAAAAATTTGCCTCCTAGGTGTATGCCTGGTGATATATGCACAGTCAAG
Organism: Anarhynchus alexandrinus; assembly: GCA_008711295.1. Classification (NCBI taxonomy): domain Eukaryota; kingdom Metazoa; phylum Chordata; class Aves; order Charadriiformes; family Charadriidae; genus Anarhynchus; species Anarhynchus alexandrinus. Next base: position 422,946 of record VUYV01000477.1, on the reverse strand, counting down.
AGTCATTATTCCATTTTATGTTTTACATTACACTACAAGCCAAGCTCTAACAACATAAGCACTCAATTTTCCTTGTAAGTGCTTCTGTGCAAATATTCTTATTATTATCACTATTATTTTTAACTGTGACTAAACACAATAATACAAAGAACATATATAAAGTTTACATAGGTCATTAGTAATCCTATAATTCTCAATACAACCTATAGAAGCCCAACTTTGGTGCTCATAGTCACCATAAAATGCGAGCACAAATACTTTCTCCTCAACTGTTTTAAATTGCTGAACTCCTAAACCTGTAAGTGAATATACTAGTTGGATCAGAGGAGACAGCCTGTGCAAGCTCAAACAAGGCTGTGAACATCTGTTCACATTTGGTTTACAAGGTCTAATACTGTTTGTTTACACCAGAAGACCTAGTTACCCTACCTCCTGATGGATACCATGAGTTCACTAACAGCAATGGAGTTACATCACTGTAAATAAATGTACAATGCAATTTTAAGCATTCTTGTGAAAAGCTTGACTTCCATCAAATTTTCAACAATAAATTGAACATAATACTTGCTACAAGCATATTAAAAATTATTTCTGACAATTCGCGCATCCCTTTTGGCTTACAAACTGCCTGAAACAGTCTCAAGAATAATTTATTTTCAACTGCTGAAAATCATCTTGTGAACAAGCTTTCAGTGACTGATCATGAACATCTCAGAACCTCCAAGTCCCTAGGATATCTCTTCTCCACCGTTATGTAGCTGGGGAGGAATTAGAAAAAAATCAACACAAATGCATACATATTTCATTCCAAGAAGTCAGTGTTTCATTTGACTTCATATTTTCACCATATGGAACACGTGTTAGCAGCTCTTCTGATGCTATATCTATATTTTCCATTACGATCATTACACATTTGCAGCACTTAGTTCTTTCAGAGGAACAAAACTATGGTGTCTCATATTTACAAATAGATAACAAAATGCCTAACCTAAGACCAAAAGTGTTATTGTGGCACACAAACATTTCAGAAGTCTTTTTTTTTTTTTTCCAATAAATATCTTTCTTTGAGAATGGTGACTCGTAATCTCTGGTCTGCAAATGGGCCATATCAAGATGATCCCCAGAAAGCACCTTAGAAAAGCCAAATTTTTCTCGGTAGCTTAAATCCCTCCCACCAGAAAACACTTTTTTTTTTTTTTTTGGTAAAACTTTCAAGAAAACACAGCTTTAAATTTAAAACACAGTTTTAAATTCAGTGCTTTTGAGTTTGGAAGGGTGGACTGATTAACAAACAGCATGAACAGAACACTGCAGGTGGATTGGTAAAAGCTGCAATGGGTTTATGTGCCAGAAGAAAAGGTGTGTTTGTTCTGAACTGCTCTGGCCTTTGCAATATTTTCTGCTACAGTCATCCTGTAAGTAGAAACTAAGCATTGGCAAAGCTTGTTAGAACATGACCTCAGCTACAGACAGAAACTAAGACAAATGCACACTATCATCAGAATAATATAGGATAGTGAAAGGTAGTTTTTAAACACGGTTAGATAAATTACTTTTTTCCTTTCCAACTTTCTTATTTACCCTAGAGGTTTAGGTTTGTACAGAGCAACAGTCTAAGTATTAAAATAAATCACATTTTCTATTAGATAAAAAAGCTCACATAAAGCTTTTACTCAAATTAAGCTACCAGAACTGAGGTTTGGATGTGACCCAATTATTCATTTTACCTGTTTGATTGTTGTTTAGAAGTCACTGGCTTTTTGTTCAGCTAAAAGAAACAGATAAGTTGATTGTTGGTTTTGTCTTCAGGTTTCTTGTCCAAATTTGCAATTAAATGTTGGGTTTTAAAGTGCTTTTGGAGTTAGATTTCGCTTTCATCTTGGACTTTAAACTGCATCTCAACTCAAATATTGAATTTGCCCATTAAAATGAAATGAGATTTTTTGAAATGACAGATCGCTTAGTTATCTTTAAAGAGAACTTGACTATGGTATCTCCAAGGGCCCAGCTTTCAAAATTACTTCTCTGACCATCAAAATCATCGGCTTCATTGATATTCTGAATGTCATTAAGGAGGCTCATGGTACCAGGCCCTAATTAACTTCACCATTTCTCTTCTTTGATAAATAACTGGTTTCTATCACCTTAAAGGTCTGAGGAGTCATCTGGCAGGATGTTGGCTAGCATTACACAAGTTCTTTTTTTTAAAAAAAAATAATTTAAAAATATTCTTAGAAACAAAAAAGTGAAGTGTGTGCTTAACTTCATTCCTTTCAGTTTAATTGTAGTTTAATTCCCAAATGCTAACAAGATTGCTGACTGAGGTTGCTACTGTAATCAACAGCACAGGAGCAACTCGGTGTCCTGGAGCTCACAAAACTACCACAGATCCACAGATCATGTTGCTGTGATGTCGCTTCTAAGTGATGCTGCAGGACAGGGATGGAAAAGAATGACTAAAACTTCATTTTGTTGAAACTTACGATCTTGTTAGTGCAGGAAATATAAAGATCTTCTGTGCTATTATTTAAATACTAACACATTTTTACAGCAGCATGTATGAAGTAACAGGCTTTCCCTGTGGTGCAAATAAAACCCTACAGCTCCGCACCAACGTGTTTAACACCAGCAGGAGAGATACCATTTGAAAGGAATGTCTGTTCTCCAGCTTTTAAGATTCTCACATCCTAAAGTGCTTGGAACTGTTCAATTATCTTTCCACAGTTTATTCTATTGTTGCTGCTGTTGCTGTTTACAGGGTTTGATTTTTGTTGCAAACATTCCCCCCTCCCCACCCCCGCAATACAAAATGACAGGAAACCACATCTGTCTGGATATAGTTGCTGTTAAATTCCAGATGCAGTATTGACTAATTACTCTACTGAATGCATAAAAGGATGTATTTTCAATGTCATGTCTACTGTCATTTTTATAAGATTTAACTCATACACAGAACTCTTTCTAATCTATAGATAATTATTAAAAAATAAAAGCATGTATAAATACCTTCTCTATACAGAAAGATGGAGAGATAAAATTACTTTGCTCGAGATCACATGCTGAGAACACAAACCTGTTTTTTTAATTCCCATTATTTTTAGAAAATCCACAAAAACTCTTTCAAAAATGTTGATTTTTCTTGACTTGTATGACCTCATTCTTCTACCTACTATCACATAAACATACTGTGCTAAAAAGTAAGGAAAGAGAGCTTAGTAGATTGATTCATTTCCTCATATCTCTTTGAGTGAAAGAGTTACTGTACTTACTCTTAATGGAGTTTAGAGATAATTCAACATAATCTCAAAATTGCTCAGTCTATTCTGAAATGGATTATGCCTCCAACAATATTCGTTTGGACAACTGATATTTATCCATCAGCAGGAAGGAATCATCATTAAACATCAGCAGTGCCGAATGTATGTATGTATTAACATTAACAGAGCTGAGATATGAGACTGTCTATCCCACAGCATCAAGGCCGAATTCTAGACCTGTCATCACATATAACACATAGTGAGGAAAGTACAGGCATGCTCGAGTCCTGTTCGGAGGACTACTTACAAACTGATGATCTCATTAATACATGGGGGACAATTGTTTCTACAGATTCATCAAACAGCCCTGCTCCCTAGTTGTCATATATATCTTAAATATGCTCTCTGCCCAGCACCAGAAATTATCCATAAATACTATCTAACACACATATTTGCCTAGCAAACAGTCATAGAATCATAGAATGGTTTAGGTTGGAAGGGACCTTAAAGATCATTGAGTTCTAACCCCCCTGCCGTGGGCTGAGGCACCTTCCACTAGACCAGGTTGCTTAAAGCCTCATCCAACCTGGCCTTGAACACCTCCAGGGATGAGGCCTCACAAGGCTAGGTTGACTAAAGTTTTGCTGTGTATATGCCAGACTACCATTTTTTTCACTCAGCAACTAGTGTGTGCAGGATCAAAGAATCCTAGAAAACTTGAGTTGGGAGGCATAGAATCATAGAATCATAGAATCATA
>VUYV01000477.1:405359-418673 GCA_008711295.1 Anarhynchus alexandrinus | reverse complement strand
CAGGTCCATGTCCTTCTTATGTTGGGGACTCCAGAGCTGGAGGCAGTACTCCAGGTGGGGTCTCACGAGAGTGGAGTAGAGGGGCAGAATCACCTCCCTCGCCCTGCTGGCCACACTTTGTCTGATGCAGCCCAGGATGTGGTTGGCCTTCTGGGCTGCGATGGCACATTGCTGGCTCATGTTGAGCTTCTCATTGATCAGCACACCCAGGTCCTTCTCCTCAGTGCTGCTCTCCAGCCATTCCCCGCCCAACCTGTAATTGTGCTTGGGATTGCCCCGACCCAGATGTAAGACTCTGTAGGTCACCCAGTTTAACTTCCTACTCAAAGCAGAGCAAGCTTCTGAGTTTGAGCAGGCCTCTCAGATCCTGGTCCAGACAAGTTCTGAGTATTGCCAAGGACAGAGATTATTCATGCTCATTAAAACAGTGCCAGTGTTTAGATGCGCTTTTTGTGAAGAATTTTTCCCTTGTTTTCCAGCATTATTTCCTCGGTTGTACTCTATGACCACTGCCTTTTGTCTTTTTACTGTTCACAGTCTGGTGACATCTCCCCTGTAGCCCTCAGTAAACAGTGGACAATAACAATGTTAACACCCTTTTTGCCTTCTTTGCAGGCTAAGCAAACCCAGTTCCCTCAGCCTCTCTTTATGGGAAGTACACCCCAACTCTCCTGCTAATTTAGCAACCCTTCCCCAGACTGTCACCACCTCTCTTGTGCCATGGGGCCCAAGATGGAACATATTCCTTCAGATGAAGCCTCACAGTTGTCGAGTGAGGGGAATAGTCACTTCCCTTGATCTGCTGCCTTTGCTCCTGCTAATGCAAGTTAGTATGCTGTTAGCCTTCATCACCTCAAGGGATCTCTGCAATTTGACATCCACCAGTACCTCAGGGACCATTTTCTGTGGAGCTGTTGCCTACCTGAGCAATATCAATGCAAAACAACTTGAACTCAGTAGTGATATCAATATAAGAACAATGAAAATACCAACTCAGGACCACACTGCAAATCAGGTTGCCCATTCATTCAATCAAATCCTACATTAGCTCTACTGACCTGCGCTACATCTCATTCTTTCACCACAAATAAGAAGTAGCTCCTGTTTTACTGCTAAATCTAGTGTATGTAAAGAGAAGAAAAAAAAACACAACAGGTTTCCAGTGAATATTCATCATCACTTTTGCTTCTAACACCATATTTTGTGTTCAAAGGTCATAATAGTTTTCTAATAAAATAATAAACTTCTGATATTTAGTCCCTTACCTACTGTGAAGGAAAATTGCATGATACTAATTATGATTTATGGCATGGCTGTATGCAGAATAGAAGTTTCCATAGAAAGTTATTGTACTGAAATTAGTAGTATACTCTTTTTGCTCTGAGAAGTTTTGCTACTGCTGGTACTTTGATTATCTTTCATCATGGGTATAGCCAAAGCTTTGCCTCTTCAGAGAGCCCTGGTCATGGATTTTGCTGCTGATCATCACATAGTCTCACCTTGGCTCCTTCAAACTGCAGTATTAATTATTTTGCACAGAATACACAAAAAGACCCTAAACCTCTGGACTGGAGAGTACAGCAAGCCTAGTTAAGGTGAAGCAGGTGAAGTCAAAAAGAGCAAATTTTAGAGGGCTTTGTCTTTCACTTCATAAGATGTCCTAGCTCCTTGATATAACTACATGAGGGAAAAAGAAAACCCAAAATCTTGAGAAGACTCTACTTGTTCTGAAAAGGGCAGATAAAAAGGCCAAAGACAACAAGAAATCCTGGTTCTGCCTTGGAATAGAGGGAGCCAGGAAAAATTCTTGCCCTTAAATTTTGCTTCATGCAGCTACACAAAACATAACCAGACTGTGTATTCATAGGAGGCAGGTAGTCTCTTGACCACATGGCATAATTTCTGCTTCCTAATTTTAGGCAATATGACATTATTTATTAATAATTCAGCTTTGCTACAAGTTTCCCAGTGGATGTTCCAAATAATGGACCTTGCGTAATCTCTCAGACAATTTCACCAATACAGGGAGGCCACAAGACAGCAAGTTAATCTGCTTTTTTACAGGAAACTGTAGGATATGTTCTTTTGTTATTGATCAGCTCTGTAAAAGGATGGCACTCTTTGTTATAAAATCTTTAAAATTAGAAGTGTAGTCTTTGTAATGGTGCTATATAACCCCTCCCCTTTATCATGTCTAGCTTCTGGTTACTCTACTGAATTTTATGCAAGGTGTACAAGGCTATTGTCTGTCACATGCAGAATTCAAAATCATGCATTTTATTCCTTTTACGTGAATTATTTGGCTGCCTGTTTTACTTTCCCATACAAAAGACTCAGCTCCAGCNTTCTTAATCCTAGCACAGAGGCTTTCATCTTTGAAGCAAGTAAACAAGAAAAAGATAGATTTCTTTTTAAACCTACAGACTATAAGGGTTTGTTCAGCTTGTAAGTTTTTTTAGTGCTCTAATCCTTTATGCTGCTTTTAATGTAATGTGAATTTACAGTTAGAGTTGGCAGGGAATTTTTTTTCCTTTAAAGTATTATGCTGGGAGACTGCATGTATGAAGGAACAGGTAACAGAATGCGGGGGGAGGTGGTGGTGGTGGCCTATCATTTCAAATCTGGTATGTCTGGCAAATGACTTATTTAGAAATGAAGTTCAAATAAGTTTGTAGTAGCTATTAGGGTCACTAAAGCCCAAAGCAGGTCAGTCAGTCAGGTGCAAACTCAGCTCCATATTCAAGCCCCCTAACTCACTGACATTGCCAGCCTTGCCTGAGGTGGAAGAAAGGATCACACAGCTGTGCCTGTAATTCTGAATATATATGAGAGAGCTATTGCAAGCTAGAGCAATTTGAGTCACTTTAGCAACAAGGTAAAATTTGAACCCCACCCCTCTTCCACCCCCATTTCATTCTTTCTAGAACTGGGATTACTGGTTGTTCTTTCATTATGCATTCCACTGTACGGACCTGGATATGTTTTTTTAACACACCATCTGCTTTTGATTTGCTTGTTTAAAAAAAAGCATTGCACAACAGAAAGAAAACAGAGAAATGGTCATTTTGATGCAATTACTGAATGAACCCCATGTGTGAGAACTGCATGTAGGTACATCATGACTTTGGATTTATTTCTGTAGGGAAAAAGCCTAAAGAGTACCATTTTTCACCTGGAATTGCACACTGACCTGACCCTGGAATACAAGTGCATTCCTTCCAATTTATTTATTTAGTAATTATATTGCCTGGACAGCTGGAGGTCAATATTGCTTTGGGCAAGTTCTCAGGTTATGTAGCCCATTCACTGTAGCTCTCAGCCCCTCTGGCAGAAACCCCTGCAGTATTCAGAGGCATGATGTCTTTAAGCAAGCTGAGGGCCAAAATTTCCTTTCTTACTGGGAAATTAATTTTGTTGTGCATCAGAGTGTAAAGGTGCAGTAAAAACAAACATTGCAATTACATAGAGTAAATGGTAATACAGGAGGCTTTGAAGTTTACATTGCATTCATCAAGATCATTGTCATGTTTTTAGTTAGTTTGTTTTAAATAAAATGCCTCTTTAGATCTCATTTGGGCAGATTTTTCTCCTTCTTAAAAATATGAGCAAATAATTCTGTGTCCTTGGTACACAGTGCTGGATTTCCACACAGCTTAAACAGTAAAAATCTTAGATGGCATAGTTCTTCTAAGCCCCAGAAGAATTAAGAGGCGAGAGGAGCTACAAGCTGGTGCTAAGAGATCCTCAAATCCCTACAGGAGCTTCTGGCCAGTTTGCCATTGCTTTTGCTGTGTTTCAGAATGGAACCTCCTACTCTGAAAGGACCAGGACCTTCAAAACTCACGGGGACCAGTGGAAAGGCAACTTCTGCCATAGTAAAGATACTGCGAGAGCCCAGATTAACCAAGTTATGCTCTATGCAAAGAAGTGGGGGAAAAAAGAATGTATCTCTAAAGAAAATATTTCCATTAGGACCTGCAGGTTGCCATATCTTGTAACTCAGGAGTTTGGAACCAGGTAAGGCCAAGTCAGGCCCATGCACGTAAATGTATGTAACCCACTGGCAAGCATGCCTTGCAAAGATAAAAGTGGCACGAACCCAAAAATCCTATGATCCTGAAAGGGTAAAAAGATGTACTCAAGAAGAAACAGGTCATTCATTTACCTCTAGAGGTTTTTATACCCTAGGTATTACCATAACGTGGTAATAGTGAAGTGCACGCTAATGGAGGAACTTCTCTAGGATGTTTTGTAGAGCAAAGGTGTTGGTGCCCAGCACACCAGAATGACTTGAGCAATTTCACTTAGACTAATATCCTTTTGTTACAGGGAGAATATTATAATATATTCTGAAATTAGACAGGCAATCCATAAAGTACATTGATTCACATATTTATTCCTTTCCCAAGTAGCATATCTCACAAGCACATAATACAGTTTATGCAATACAGTTTATCGTGTCAAGCAATCAGCTCCATTAAAATAGGTCATGACATTCAAAGTTCAATTTTCTAATGATTAGAGAAGAGAAGAAAATGGAAGACGCTTCATTTTTTCCAGCAGAATATGGCATAAATTAGGCCAGGTAGCACATTCCCATTTTGGCATGGCGGCTGGACCCTACAATTTCAAAATAAACTGTTGTTTGTATGTCAAAAGTTCCTTCAAAACCCTGCTCTTGTAATATTGATTTCAAATTACAAAATATAAGGTCTATGTAATACAATAATGTATACTGCAGTCTTCTAACCTGAAATTCAACCACTTATCTCTTTGAAAAATTACCAATAAAAGCAATGCTGACCTGCTCGATACACAATTTCTTCCAAAGTTTAGAAACCCAAAATGCAGATCTAAGGTTATAGTTAAACACAAAGCAAGAAGACTTTCAAGTATAAACAGTAATTTGTTACAAGGTCAAAGCTCTCTTCTGCCATACCAATTTATGGGTAATACTCCTAATAGGAATATCTTTCTCAGCTTGCATTTACAAAGCAAGGTTTTACTTGTTTGGTTTCCCATAAATTATTTTCTTTGCATAACACCGTTTAGAAATAACACCACTCTTACACCTAAAAAGAATTCTATTCGGAAGAAATGAAGCAGAACTATAAAAAGGCAAGTCAACATAGTTTAGAATGTCACTTTGGGATTCTTGAGACATACAATACATCAAAGCCCATACTTCAGTTCTGAAATCACATATGCTCTACAAAATCTGAACTAATTTTTTCAGTGGCATCCAAAAACCAGAAAAAAAATATTGCTCGGCTTCAATTACCTTTTCACTAATGTAAAGTATTTCACATTTACCACGGACTGAAAAGGGAGTGGATTACAAGCATTTTCAAGGACTATCACAAACTGTGCTGCTTTTCTAATGAACAAATGAAAACCCTCCAAAGCAAAATGGGATATCTTACTTAATACCATAAACATTAACCAAAATGGTGTAGAACCCCATTTAGTTTGGCAAACATTTTTATAGCATTGCTCTTGTAGAACTGTTCTTGCTGTGGTTTTTTTTTTGAAAAAAATAATTTATAGCCTTCCCAGGAGAAAAAATCCTGCTTACTGGTTTTATTCACATCCTGAAGCTTATTTTCATGCTGGGCCAAATACTACTTTGCCTTGTTTGGATCAACAGCTCAAGTCACACAAGAGAAGCTATTTGATAAGTGAAACAATGGAGCAGAAAATCATAGTAATGTTCAAAAGGGCCAGTCCTCAAGGCTTAGAATTTATATCAAGAAAACAAATAAGTAAACACAAGCAAAATTAACAATCAAACTTTGCAAATGGGAGCTAAAACTCCTACTCTCCCAAGGACAGTCTTTTTTCCTTTACCATCACCCATCTGTGAAGGAAGTACTGGAGCTAATTTCAAGGTGACAACAGGCATACCAAGGAATGCACTATTTAGAAGTCTTGGAGCACAGTCTGACATAGTTTATCTGTAGTTACAGCTGATAATTTAAATGCAACAGTGTACACTTATCTATGAAGAGTCTACTGTTTGCTCAAAATAAACTTTCAGACTAGATAACAAGTAATGATCATTAACTGAAAGAATGTAGTTGTATATTAATGACTACCCTTTTGCAGTATAATATTAATATAATTCCTGTTTAAATTAATTCTTTTCATTCCTTTCCCAGTATCAGATGTTTTGCAGATAAAGTCTGATTTTGCAAAAACAATTTACTAGGCATATTAATTTCTGTTACAAACAGGACTTAAAAAGAAACAAGTACGTGGGTGCTCATAAGATCAGGATCCTCTTTGTGAATTCTCAGGCTTCCCCAGTGAAGGTACAGGCACTGTTTTTCCCCAGAAATCCCTGTCTTAGTGATACCCTGTATTAGCAAGCCAATTATCAACTGCATCTTTTGTATATTTATGCTTTCATAGTATTTTTTCAGTGTATAAACTTTAATACTTGTCATCTCCTCCTCCTCTGATTGGTGATCTCAGTATGTTGTATTTCAGGCCCCCATTTCACAGAGGCTTTGATTATTATCAAAGCTATCATTACAAAAGGTAGCTCCTGTCTGAGTCTTGTCAACACTGCAGCTTTTACAGGCATGTGTCCTGACTCAGCAGAAAGTACCTATTCCTCCAAAAACATTATCACCTCCATTTTCTTTCCTGTTTTCCCTGTATAGTAACATCTATTTTTCCTTGAAAGAACAGGGAAATAGCTTTTCATTTTTAGAACAATGAATAAACAGTGCCATCTTCTGTCTATGTCACTGCAGGAAAACAGGGCAGTACAGACTCAAATTACAAGACTCAGTTATAAAATTCAGGTTGCAAAGTTGGATGTGAAATCACCGTGAGTTTTTGCACACACAATATAACACACTACATCTTTTGAGTGCTTAGTGATACTGAAAGCTTTTTCAAGCAATCATATATTTATGGCACTGCTTTGGAATTAATTTTGGGAAAGATGTACTCACCTTTTTTTTTTTTCAGAAGAGTAAGCGTAGGATCATTGTCAACTATTGAAGACTGTATTAATTATTTATCAATGTCATTCGAAGATTTACATATTTTTAATGCTCTGAAGTTCACATTCATATTTTGCCTTGGTAGAAACACTTGGCAGTTTAGTCACCATTTAGCCTTCTTAACATCATTTATAGTCTTAACTTGTGTGCCATGGTCACAGAGGCTAGAACATCCCAGATATTTCTGAGTTTGAGTCCTTGCTTTTATAAACTACACCATATACATTCCTGGAGCTAGAAAGCTGCAAACGTTCAATATGGTAATGGAGAAAGCATGGTGTTCTGCTAATTTCAGGCATTAAAATAGTGTGTGAATACATTCATTTATTTTCATATCAAGCAGAAAGTAAAAGAAAAACACATTTACAATGGGGAAAAATCAGATCACCACCACTGAGCTAATGAAATCTTACAGCAATCTGCATTAAAACCACCAGTAGTTTTGTGAAGATTCCATCAACCACAGAGCACTATATATTTATGAAATATTTTTCTAACAGGCTAATGGAAATGGTGCCTGCTGGTCTCAGTAGACCATACTTTAATTCTTATGTCCAACAGCCATTTTAGCAGTGGCAGTTTCCTGCAGATCTCTGAGTTTTAGTCCGCTTAAGAAGGAACTGGTTATTCTGAGGAATTCCCTGGAGTGGTTGTGAACTGAAGTGATGAAATTAAACATCTTTAAACACCATGAGTTCAGCATATACTGGGGCTCACACTCCACTGTCTCAAAAGGTATAATCACTGAGGACAAGAGTTGTTGAAATAAAATAGCCATGGAAGTAGGGACCTATTTCTGACATTAGAGAAAGAGACAAATCAGCATATCAATTAAAATGGTAAAGCACTTATTCCCTCTCAATTCTGCCAAAGATGTCCTAAGTGATCCTAAGCAAAACTTCATTTACAATGTCCATTAGATGTCTGGAACAAGAGATAGTTGTTAAATGTTCACATAGCTTTTAGCATGGTGCAGTCCCAGAGTTTGCTGGATTTATCTTGAGAAGGGGATGGGGAAAACAAGAAGAGAAGACTGGGCATGGCTACATTCAATAATTTCAAATGCAAAGATTTAAAAGAAATGACACCCAAAACATATGTTAAAAGAATATTGTAGAGGGTAATAATCAAGTATGCAGAGGTTATGAAATGACAGAATTAAGGCTGTTACTGCAATATTCAATGACAATAAGATATACATTCTAATAGAGTTTAATTTTGGGATGATATACTATTTCCTGCTTCTTAGTACAGTTTCTTCTAGAAATGCAGCCTTTGTAATGGCTAAAGGAAATGGTCTAGTCACCCTTTCCAGGCCCTCATGAAGGTATTGACCAACTTTAAAACCAAATTTAAAAGAGGTGAAAATCTTTGTGATTTTTAGCACCTACAGTTCTCCTGAGCACAGGTGGCAGTACAGTTATCTTAAAAAACCACACACTTAAATTAGCCTTTTCAAGAGGCATTAGCCAACTCGCCCATTTACACATATGCAGTTCTAAATCAACCGTAACAAAATTGCCCTTGTCCAGCCAAACAGGAAGAAAACTTGGAAGGAAGCAGGTGGTATTGTGCTGAAGTTTAGGGATTGCGCCAGTCAAAAAGAGGGATAGTAGAGAAGGGACATAGCAGATAGGGGTTGTAAGTCTGTAAAAAATTGGCCTTCCTTAGCTCTGCTCTTGATGGAAACCTCTGCAGCATCAAGATTGGTCGGCATAAGGCTGTTTGTTAAGATTTATGGACCTGGGCTTCCAAATAAGCTCTGACAGGCACAGTCTCTGGGCACAAACTCTCTGCCCTGCTCTCTGCTCTGTCAAGCCTGGTCCCATTCACCCAGACAGTGTCAATTGTTCCTCTTTCCAACCCTTTTTCCTAATTCCAATCACGTTCTTGCTCATCCAGTCCCACAGACTTATCCAGGATCCATTCTTGGCACTGTTTCAATCTCCCAAAATCCTCGATTGACCTAGTTTCCCGCCATCTCCTCCCACAAATTCTCCCCTGCTCCCTGTCTCTACATCCAGCTTCACTGCTAGTTCTATCCCCACATCCCTCTGCTCCCTCTCCTTTCTCTCTTAGTTGTTATTCTTTCTGCACAGGAACAAAACAATTACTTGTCAGAGAGCGGATGGTCCAGAGCACAGTAAACAGGAGTTACTGTGCTGGTCACCAGTCCTATTTTAACCCCAAATGCCTGAGAGCAATAATTACTAGAGAAGTTCAACTTCATTTTCTAACTTTACTAGAAATAACAATCTGAGGAATTAACATGCAAGTAGCCCTGAGGTATTCGGAAAGTATGAACGAATGAAGCATACTCAGTTCTTCTGTGATATTGACATGATTTGTAGGTTTGTTTGTATTATGTTGTATCTTCTAAAAAGCTGTAGTGTTGTTGTAGAAGTGATATCCAAAATTATTAGTGAGGGAATATTTATAGGATGAGCAGACAGTCTAGTTAAAAAAAACCAGCTGTCTTTCCCTAGAAACCTCAGCCAGTTTACATTTTTGGTAGTAAATATTAATTTATGTATTCCATGCCAACAAAGCCAAGCCTAAAGCATTTTTTTAATTTCATGAATATGGATAGACCCATAGCTTCACATTAATAACTCCATGCATAAACCAGGATTTAAAAATTAAGAGCTTTGAAATACCTGTATTATTTTCTTTGATCCCCATAGTGTGGAAAGATAGGTGAGAGAAGGATACACTCTTCGACATTAAAAGTAAAACAATCCATGCTTTGGGGTACTCCCAGTCTTAAGAGAATGACTTATCATACAATGCATTTAAAAAAAATAAACAGTGCTATTTTATTCTAAGCATCACTTTACAGTGTTTATTCCTAGAAGTATTTATTAACACTTGATAGTAGCTACCTTAAAAAAAAAAACAAATCACAATATTTATATTTTTGAGGAAAATGTCAGTACCCGATCTTCTGCTGTATTTGGCTTCTTGTTAGAAAACAATCATGGTTTTCTGTAGACAAGATTTATATTTCATATCATAAAGTGGAACAATCACAAGTGTCTTGTTAAGACAAATTAAAGATCTGATTCAATTTTATTTTTTTTGTCTTTGACTGTCTCAGAAGCTTTCTGGTGTGACAACAAAGCTGTACTATATTCCTTTTAATTTCTTCATCCTAAACCAGAATGTAAAAAAGTAACAATGATTTGCATCTTCATTTCAGTGGGAAGAGCTCCTATATGAACTAATAATAGCCTTCATAACCCATAATAAGAATAACTCTCTTTAAATATTCAGCAGAGTCAACATTTCATTATTTCAGTATGCCAGCTGGTCATTATGGGATATTATAGGAAATGATGACACGACGTGCAGAATTATAAAATGATGGCTCCCTCTTGCAAGTGCAAGAATACATATACTTTTTTTTTCTTTGAAGTCTTGAATTACTTCATAAAGTATTTTTAATTTATTCTTTGTTCTCTTTTTGAAAAAAAAAAAAAGACACTATCCAAGGACAACTCTTTCTCTTCTTGAAGCAACTGAACAAGAAAGCTTGCAGCTAGGCCAATCTCCCCTTTTATTTAAGGAATATTTTTCAAAAGGGAATTACATATAGTGATATAAATAAGATGATGCTGTGCCATCTCTGTACAGATAGAATTCCTACCCAGAATTCTTTTTTATTACATAAATATTAATGAAAGATAACAACATATTTCAAAAAAGAACTTACACAAGCCTTTGCCATTTGTACAACAAACATGTCTGTGTTTCTAATTGCTGTGAGCATCTTAACACGTTAGCAGTAGCTCAAGCAGAATACATTCACTTTTCAAGGTTACCAAATGTGCATCACCATATGTATTAAGGGACTTATACTTTATACTCAATACTTCGTTACCAAAAAAAATGTTTTTATTTTTGTTTGTTTAGGGAGAGATGTTTCTTTTATTAAATATGTGTATACAGATGATTGGTCTTTCCAATCAGAACTAATTTCTATTGGAAAAAAAATCATTTTTACTTGAAAAATCCATGTTGCATTGGGAAAATGTCAATGTTTCTTCAGGAAAAGCAAAAAGATAAGTCTATATCTTGCTTTTAGAAGCTCCTAAGAATTTTATTTTTTGCTACACAATTGATAAAATACATTCAAGTGTATGTCAGGGACAGAGATCAGAAGGACTCCAGGTTAGATGCAGACAACATCTGGCAATCTAACTGTAAAACTTCTGACTGGTAGGCTCCTTCCAGTTGTCTCACAGATAACCCCAAACTAACCAGAATCTCTTATTTGCTAACACAAGAAAAATGCAGACCTGTATTTTTCCAGATCTTTCCAAAGGTAGAATTGCCATCATACTTAGCTGTGTGATCATTGGAACTGCTTCATTGTGTCACTTTCTGCTAAGAAATACAATATATGAAGAGTGGCATGAAAGCTTTAGTGATCCCCAAGGAAGCCAGCTTCTCTTAATGTTACTGGAAAAGTGAAGCCTCAGGCTATGACTAAGGGTGGCACTTCAAGTTTCTTTGGCTCTGTGAATTTCATGTGGGTATAGCAATCTCTGTATATGCTGTTAAATATAGTACCGAGATTTTGTTACACAGCCTGTTATTAGTTAAAGACTGCGTATATAACCTCAAAATTATCACTGGATTCAGACAGAATGAAGTGACCTCCAAGTGTTTTTCTGCCCTACCATGAGAGACAACGGACTGAGCTAAGTAAGTAAAAATATATAAGTATATATAAGTAAGGGTAAGTACATAGACAGGAGATCAACAAACCAATCTGTTGGTTACAACTAATGAAAAACTGCAAGGCCAAACTGATGGTGGATGTCTCCTCAGTCATGGAGTTCTGACCTTCCAGGGCTGCCACATGAAGACCGATGACATAACATTTTATAGCTGAATACTTTCAGTCAGTTGACAGGAATGTGCCAGAAGCAAAATGAGCAGAAAGACAGACTACCAAAGACAAAGCCACAGATGTAGCAATGAGCAGGGTGGATTTATCATGACTAATCAGACCATGGCAATGAACATGGAATATATATCCATTCTCCATGACAGGATATCTGCTGGGTGAGATGTTACAATCTGCCTAAGAAAGCACTCTGTAGCTGGAAAGAGGACAGAGAACCAAGAGACAAATTATGGGCAAAGGGGATGGATAACTGAAACAAACTGTGCATCAAGAACTTAAATGCTAGAAGGGAAAACAGAGTACAATGCAAGGCTGAAGTACAATGCATGACAGATCCTGAGTTACCAGTATGTGGCAAAAAGAAAGGAAGAAGAAAATGAATATATGTTATATTTTAATTATTCAGTTCTTAATACGGTCTGATTCACTCTTATCTTTCACCAGTGTTAATATACATTATTTCGTTGCCCTGAGCTTTCATAAGCCTAAAATGCTTTCTAGCATCATTTGCCTTTTTGCTGTGTTTCCGTATATATTCCAGTATTTAATATGTGAAATACATACACTCTGCTTAACTTAACAAAGAATACCATTCCACTTTGCATGTGTAATTTTGCCCATGGACATCTCGAAACTCTTGAAAAATAACAGCTGTGTTTTCCTATTAAAAATGTTATGCTGAAACTTTACAAACTTCAAGCTGCCTTCGGGGAAACAACCAAAGCTTGTCATTTTTTAGGACCAGGTTTTTTCATTACAGGTGTGTGTAGCTCTTAACTTGACTGCCAGATTCTTCCACAGTGCTAATATATGCCCAGTAGAAAAAAAAAAGAACATTTATGGCTTGTCACTATGATTTCTAGCTAGAAAAGTGAAGAATACTAAAGATATTCCCCCCAAAATGTCCATTCTGCATGTGACTATACCAGTGACAACTATGAGAAAATTTCATGTTCGATACAATGTGCCAAAGGGTGCAAAAATATATAATACAGGATTTTAAAATAATTGAAATAAACACCTGGACATTTGCTTTATTTGCTAAACAAAAGGTAGTTAGTGTCTTCTCACTGACAATAACTAATTGAAAAGCTATAAGAAAAGGAAAACAAATTTTAGAAAACAGAGGTGTCCAAGTGGAGACCAGTGACAAGTGGCGTTCCTCAGGGGTTGATACTGGGACCTGTACTGTTCAACTTGGTCGGCGACATGGACAGTGAGGTCGAGAGCACCCTCAGCAGGTTTGCCGATGATACCAAGCTGTTTGGAGAGGTAGAGACGCTGGAGGGGAGGGATGCCATCCAGAGGGACCTGAACAGGCTGGAGAGGTGGGCCCAAGCCAACCTCATGCAGTTCAACAAGGCCAAGTGCAAGGTCCTACATCTGGGT
>VUYV01000477.1:381885-405182 GCA_008711295.1 Anarhynchus alexandrinus | reverse complement strand
TATGAGGAGAGGCTGAAGGAGTTGGGGCTGTTCAGCCTGGAGAAGAGAAGGCTCCGGGGAGATCTTATTGCGGCCTTCCAGTACCTAAAGGGGGCCTACAGGAGAGCTGGGGAAGGACTTTTTACTAGGGCATGTAGTGATAGGATGAGGGGGAATGGCTTTAAACTGAAAGAGGGCAAGTTTAGATTGAATATTAGGAAGAAATTTTTCACTTTGAGGGTGGTAAGGCACTGGAACAGATTGCCCAGAGAGGTTGTTGAGGCCCCAGCCCTGGAGGTGTTCAAGGCCAGGCTGACTGTGGCCTTGGGCAACCTGGTCTAGTGGGAGGCGTCCCTGCCTATGTCAGGGGGGTTGGAACTCGATGATCTTCAAGGTTCTTTCCAACCTAAACCGTTCTATGATTCTATGATTCTATGAGGTCTTAGCTTTCAGTGAAATTAAAGTAATCCCTGCCTAAAGACCCTGTATGAGACAAGGGGTTTATTTGCTCGGTCAGTAAATTGTGTGTTAGACAACAGTTTATAATGTAACTGCATGCCAAGAAAGATGTAGATGTTTTCTTGATACCTGTCTTTCCAGGCAAAGAAGCCTGACCTCAAGAGAACAAGACCAATACTTTAAAAGTACTCTTCAGCAACTAAAGACAAGTTCTTAACAGCTGCGTGTTTGGTACAACGTGTATCTTTCCTAAAGGCACACACTTGGGAATTAAGTGTAATCATTATAGTTATGTTTAAAACAGGATGAAACCAGTAGAGCATTGACGTTACAGATACGTTGCTATTTTAGAGCAGCTAATGGCCGTTATGATAAAACTACATAACAGTAGAGCCGAACAGAAATAACTTACTAGACTTTACTGGAACTGATAATATTTTGTTGATTTTTACCAGACAGCTCAGATCTAAATGCAAATTCATAACTGTAAATATTCCAATGTCTACTTTTGACAAAGGATTTTCTCACTAATGACATAGCAGAAGAAAGAAAACTCTTATTGTTGCACTTTAGAAACCTACAGAATGGGAAAAGGGGATTTCATTCTTACATACTTTATACAACCATGCTGCTAAGAATACTTTTTATAACAGTTAAAGTTTCTCTGTAGTTACTGTATTTGTTATTTCATCAAAGTATCCTTGCTTTAAATCTGAACAGCAGTAGCTTCCTGGCTTCGTGCTTCAGTCAGATGAAAGGGAACTTATCAAGAAATTCTGATGTTTTAGTATCCATTGGCCTCATCCTTCACTACAGAGTTAAGATCGCCTGTTAGAAGCCTCCAGCTTCAGCTTCAGCCTGGGAAAAGCCAGGGAAGAAGTGGAGGGCTCGTAATTCTAATGCTTACACACGTGGAGATAGAGGAGTGATTTTAACCTACAGCCTCCTCCTGGCCTCTCTTGCCTTTCAATATTCCTGATATGTTCCTTTTCCCCTGTAGGCTAGGGAGAATTTCTCACTCCATGAGAAATTTTGGGATTTTAATGTTTTGCTTTCCTTATAGATCAGAGGTATTTAGATCAGAAGCAATTAGATCAAAGGTCAGCTCTTAGTTAACCATTTATATGCTTCATGAGTAAAAGTGTATTTACCTTTTAGCTTTAAAAATAGCAGCATCATTAATGATTTAAAACTGAAACTCTATTAGTTAAAGACATGAGCTGATAAACAAATAAGCAAGTGTGATCCCACCCACATGATTTCAATTGTTTAAAAAAAAAAAAAAAAAGTAGTAATTATTTAACCAGACTGAAAGATAACTAACAGTTCATACTCTTCTCTGGGATTGGTGATCTAGTTTTCAAAGTTTCTTATTTCATATAGCTGATTCTTGATTTCCTTTGGATCCGTGCACACCCAGAAACTGAAAAGAATCAGGATACTTGAGCTGGTGTTCAAATTTGGACCTAAGAACTAGGGTGATTATGTTAAATTGAAGTACATGATTTATCCATCATGTTTGTACTTCTCATTCTTAAGAATAAAGCCTTTTAGAGTTTGTCTTCTACCACATCTGTGGAGAATTTAGAGTATATCAAAGGTTGAAATGCTTTGATTCCACTGAATGTCAATTTTCTGTATAAAAGTACAGAGTATTAATACTATCATTTAATTATTATTATTATTCAGTATATAAAAACTAGATACAAGAGAAAATGCATGCAGTTTATTGTCAAACTACTCAGGAAGAAAATTTACTCTTGATTTAATCTCTAAATCCTGCTTAATACTATTGACATAATTAAACAGTGGGAATAACTGCAAGCATATTGCATGCATACAATTTAAATAGTAATTTCATTTCTTGCTTGGAAAAGAAACTAGAAAATAAGGAAAATTTGATGTATTTACAGGCAATTATGGTACAGTGAGAACTGAAGTTAAGTTTTTGTGGATTTGTGCCATGGAATGACACACTCTTGGAAGTTCCTTTTTGTAAGTAATCCTTTCAAAATGGTCACCATTGTTGCAACAGCTCTGCCAGTATAAAATCAGAGCAGGGATTTCAAGTCAAGCAGCAATATAAGGCTAATTTGTTTCTCAGAACTGTAGGGGCAGAGGAATGATAACTGCTCACAATAAGGAAAATTCAGAGCACCATTCAATGCATGCATATTTACTCAGAGAGGAATGAGGAGAAGGTACTGGCACAACCCTCAGCCTTCAATAAGCAGTGACATGGCTGAGTGTGAAGGTAAAGGTACCTGATGCTTCTGTTTGTGTGACAGTACTGAGGTCAGAGCATTAGTTTTGATTGCTAAATGTGCACCTAAAGAAGAAAAGGAATCTTAATATCAGATTCTGTTGCAGCCACTTGCCCCCAAAATTTCTTAGGTGTTCATATTCCATTGTATAGGATTGCCTACATGTTTTCTCTTGATGCAACTCGGTAAGTCCTGCACATTTGACTCAAATTACTATTGATCACCTCTGTCATGGCAATGCCTGAAAAAGAAATTCTGAGTCAGAGCAAAGGATGGTTCCTGCTCAGTAATAGCAGGTATATTTCATCAAGGTATTAATTATCATCAAAATAACATGACACTCAACATAACTCTAGTTTTTTTGATATCATCAGCTCCCATGAAGGAAGGTATGTAAGCATATGTTTAATTGCAGCCCATTCATCACTGGGCCTGAAGAATATTCTTAAATGGGAACCATCATTATAATGGCCAGGGCAAATGAAATTTCTGTTGCTATTTATTCTTTGCAGCTTCCTTTGCTCTTAGAAAACATTAATTCCCTGCAGAAATGTCTGCTTTCCTGTCTAAAAACTGATTTTGCAAGTGTTACATTGATCTCATGCCTCAACAACAAAAATAAGAAATAAGAAATGAGACCTGTCAGCAGAGCTCAGTAGGTTTAACAGCCACACATTATATTTTTGTGCATACTCTTTCTTTGTTGTGATTTGTTTTAGCCTGGTTGGGCTTGATTCTGTACTCATTAGTAGAGATTTTACACTATCAGGACTTCATTGATTTACACACTTGCAAGAAGGAAAAGGAAACCAGGTTCACTGACTGTACAAGTTACTTGATTTCTCTGTCATTGTTGCCAATAGAAAAACTTGCAAGCCTGGCTTTGAGCCTTTCTCATTTCATTTTGCAGCTGTTGAATATTTGAAATTGATATCTACAAAGTGCTTGCATATAAAAAAGTCAGCAATGGACAGGATCTAGAAAGGGATGCCAGCAATAAGGATGAAGTCATCTAGTCATGTCATCTCTAATGTCTTCTGTTGAAAACGAGTGACTAATTTTTACAACTATCATATTCCCATCAGGTTATCTGTGTGATATTAACGTGTTAGACTTCTGTGAGTTAAACCCCACTGTTGTGTGGAGGGAAAAAGAAAAATAGAAAATGAAAGAGCAAAAAAGATCGGTCTTCTTTGGTAATACATTCAGAAGAGTTAGTTAACAACAGCTGTCAATTCACAAATACCTAGGTGCCTGTCCATATCCATACTAGAATGGTTTATTCTTCTTGCACCAGAATGTGGGTTTACAGAAAGTCCTAAATAGATCTAGACAATTTGGGTTGGTTTTTTTTTTGACTGGGGTTATAGTGAAGGGGGAGGAGAGGGTGCTAAGGTGAGTAAGACATTCACTAGTATTTCAGCAAATATGCAAAATAGTTCAAAGTAAATGATAAAAGAAAAGAAGTCATTGTTATGGTCAACCTTGATCAACAGTTTTGGCAAAAAAAACCCCATTAAAATTATTTTTTGAGAAAAAGATTGAGATGTTTATGGCTTACTTCAGCATGTTCCTTCATTTTGTGACCCCGTTTTAATGTCACACTTTAATTACTTTTTTTTTTAGGATAAGAAAAACAATATTTTGGATGGATCTTAAACTTTAAAAGCCAAAAGTCTGCACAACTTTAATTCTAGTAGTCTAAAATAACCCCCTTAGAAAGAGGAGTAGTGACTGGTGCTTGTCAGAAAGCTGGCAGAGGTGCAAACACACATTGTGACCTGAAAGCTATCTCTATACTATAAAAGTAAAAGTGCCTGAGACCATTTGCTGGCTCTAAGGCTGTCTGGCACAGAAAGGATCACATCCATACTGTTAAATTCTCCCAATCCCTAAAATCAGAGTGGAATTATCAGTAGTCCTGGGCTAAAACCATGCCAGGAACTGCTCTAAATTGCAAGTATCAAGGTCTGAGTGCCATTTAGTGCCAGGAAATGCTTGCTGGCTCGTTTTGATGTACTGTATGATACAGTCATGGAGAGCAAGTGATCAGAACAAAAAAAAACCAGTTCTTCCACTACAGATGGGAGAATAATGTAGGCATAGGCAGAAAGACTATTGTAGGTAAAGAAAGAGTTTCGGGGCTGTGTTGTTATGTTGTGGGGATTTTTATGTTAACCCACTCATTTCTAGCTACTGTCTTGGCAATCAAATGCTGTTTTGCTTTGAAGAAACTGGTTTAAATCACTGTAACCAGCTTAGTAGGTCTTCAGAGGAAAACAACCAACCAGTTGTATGTGTCACAGTAACAGATAATATGAGAGAAGCAGAAACCCATAGCCTTAATGCAAGACTGATTGGACCTTGTGGTTCCCATTCCCACAAAAGATCGGAAACAGGAAGGCAGGCCTGTGAGGTAAAAAAAGGCCACTCCATAACCACAACTTGTTTACTCACCAACCTCATTTATGTTTCACCAGTATGACTGAGGAGCCCAAGAAGTCTGTGGAAAATGGTATCATGATAAAATTCCCACAAAAGACTATGACTAAGCTCACCTTAATTCACATGATTGAGAGAAGTAAAGGTGGGCAGACACAATGCTATAGCTCAGACATAATCTGTAAGGTACTGGGGACAATCTTTACATCCTTGCTTCCAACTTAAACTGATGCTACAACTTCCCAGCACGTTGGCTTGGTGGCAGCAGCGCTGAGCCAGTCACAGTCCTCAGGCTCGACACACATTCCTGCATCTGTGCCGCAATGATCCCTATTGCAGCAGCCTGTGGGGTCCTGCTGTAAATCACCTACGTTCCTTAAGATTATTGTTTAATGCATATGGAAACAGAGTAAAGGGAAGAAGCAGGAATAGCAATTACTTCTTTATGACCCTGGAGTATCACTAGGGAGAGACTCACACTCTCGCTGAGTGGTGACCCTTGAAGCTTCGCAGTGGGAGCCATCAGTAGGCAAGTCATGCAGCACATGCAACCGCAGCTTTTTCATTTCGAAGTATAGGCTGCTTACACTGTGTCTGAAGAGGGAGGGAAAGTTCTGAGCATATTAAGGAACATTTGAAAGATAAATTGACTTGTACATTACCAAGGTATAGTAATGGAAAAATAATCAGTGCAGCTTTATAAAATGTAAATGTCTCAATGCCACCAATGCTGCAATAGCTCATCTTTGAATCTATTAGCTTTTAAATGTTATTAATTACATTTCAAAATATTTGCTTTTCCCTTGACATGATTTGTAATGCAATAGAACAGTGAGAAAACTGAAACAAATATCCTGGATAAATAATTTGCTGGTTTTCAGCACTTTAAGGATATGATTCTTGGCTAGAGACATACTCAGGACCTAGCTGTCCTGTGCCCAGAAAGGATGTAAATAGCAAACTAGGGATAGAGTTATCAGGTTGTCCACAGTCCTAAACACTTTTACAAGCGAGCACATGTATTCCAAATTAAATTTATGAGCTGCTAGAGTCATAACCAGTCCTATTAGAAAATCTAAGGTTATGATCAACTGCAATAGGTGCTCAAGGTTGGTAGGATGAACTAAAGCCACTTCCCATGGTTTGGGTGAGGCAGTAAACTCCAGCAGAGTAGTTTTATGCCTTAGAATTTAAGATTTCCTTTTAGAAAATTTGCTTGATTGTAGTCATGCAAAGAAAGATGTGATAAAGTGACATAAATGCTGAGTTAACAACCAGTTTAATCTCAGAAAAATATTTCGTAGCAGATCTGCCCATGGCTGACTTGTGAGTGCAGGAGACAGCCCACGCGTGCTGTCAGGGGCTGTGAGGGCCAGCAGCTCCTGTGGGCTGGAGCACAGGAAGCCACAGGCAAACACCCCAGGGTCAGGCAGGGCAGGCCCCCACAGCCCAGGCCCATCCCACCCCCGAGCCAGGAGCAGGGCCGCTGGGGGCACAGGGGCAGCACCAGACCCTGGCATCGGGCACCTCCCGGGGACAGGGATGGGCCATGGCCACGCTGGGACATGGGCCTGTGGGTGGGCCTGGCTCAGTGGGACCCATGGCCGGGCAGGGCAGGGCTGTGGGGAGCTGGAGAGTGGCCCTGCTGTGGCATCGCTGGGGCAGGGGCTGACGGCCCCGGGGCTGAGATGGGGTCCTGGGTGCCCCAGGTGGCTGGGCAGGGACAGTCGGGGCTAACAGTGCCCTCAGGGCCCAGACAGCATGTTCAGATCTCAGCCTAGCTCTGTATTGGAATATAAATGCCAAGCACAGAGAGAGGTTAGTTTTGTACTGCTTTTTAACTTTTTTTTTTACCATTTTTTGGTGATGTGACATGACCTTATTCCCATATTTCTCTGATCCTTACTGGTTTTTAAAGCACACAGTACATGGGAACATGCTTATAAATGCCAGAGTCTATGACTAAGTAGCCAGTGTCTTTCCCAAAAGACAACTTCAATATTACTGAAAACAATACAAGATGCAATGCAATTGTTGCATCAAACCCAACTTCTCTTTTAACTGAAAATACTGTGGTGGAATAGTGGTCATGGTGGCTTATGAGCTCAGTCATAAAGACAATAATGAGAAATGGTGGTCAATATAGCATCGGACATAGATGGTCAATATGGGGGTTACAGCATATAAAAGAGAATTTTTAAAACCTAAATAGGAGCAGTTAACTCCATCTAACTGCCACCCTAAATATTATGAACTAATGGAAGGTATCTCAAGACCCCACATTCTCCTTTTCCAGATGAACTGGCATGTTCATTACATTGAAACAGTTTTAATTTTGTGGCCCTTTATCAATAAAATCTTCAAAAGTAAAGACTAGGAAGAGGAGAAAAGATTATTTACCAGGCAATCCTTCAGAGCATGGAAGCATACTATTTCATTTAATACTGCTTCATTTCATAGAAAGAAGAAAAAAAAATGAAATCTTATTTTAAATCTTGTATTTCTTTTTCCCAGATGCATCCTGTGGGGTTATTTTGTTTTGGTTGGTTTGGGGGTTTGGAGGGGGGTGGGTAGTGTTGGAGTTTTTTGGGTTTTAAGATCTCACAAAACAAATTTTCTAAGGACATCTGATTTTCCCTACATTTTCACTTGGGCATTTAAAAACTGAATCCTGCCAGTAAAAGCCAATGATTTAGCTCAGCATACTCTCAGTAAAAACGAGGAGGAAGTATTTGCATTCGGAGTTAGAGGAGTGTGTTTTGGAATGTAAATAATTTTTTTCTTCTTTTTCTTCTCCTTGGTTTGCAAATATACAAACTCTTTTGAATCCGCTGTTTTAGAGCAGGTGGCCCAGCTGGCACCTCACAGCACAAATCCAGCTTGCAGAACACTTCGCTTTAAACTTTCTTTCCTAGAGAAGACACCCTAAATGTGTAACTCCTGATGCTGCCTGCCACAAGGTGTCACAAAAACCTGGGACTGGCATTATGAGCTACTTCAGGAACGATTTTCATAGTTTTTGCCTTTTCAGTTGCCAAAGACAATTGTTAGCATACAAATGCTTCAGCCTTACTCCCCAAGAGCCTCAAAACTAATGCAAAGACAAACTTCATTTTAGCATTAGATTATATACAGTAATTATATGAGGTATCTACAGTAAAGTTGAATCTGCAATTTTTAACTTCATGCGGTCTTGTTTAGGCATCTATAAGGTTTTTTCCCCTTTGGCTTTTGTCAACACTTTAGTAGATTTTGTTATTAAAGTTAACCTCCAAAGTCAGTCTCTATACTGTGTGCAGTAACACTACTGTCAGACCACAGCAGTACTGATAGTGAGTTAGAGGCAATAGCCTGGACAGTATATGTAGTGGTTGTAACTTTCTCTTTTTCCTAATGAATATTTTACTACCATGAGGAAAACATGACTTCAGACATGATCTTAACTTCTTGCCTGAAATCTAAAGATCACTCTGCCACAGACACAGCTGACTTTGTTTTCTTGAAAAGGTTAAGGCAATTAACAAAATGAAAAGTGCATCATTACTGACTGACATAAAATGTCAAGAATGCTGATTGTTCTGACTTCACAGAAAGATACACATCTCTGTTTTTAAGCTAAAGAAACTTAATTCATTGCAGGACTATGCACCCTGGAAAATATATTTTAATAATTTTCCTCTTTCATATTTATAGGTTTTGTATTTACACCTCAAATTAAAATCTAGGAGGACTGAAGAATCTAGGTATGGAAATAAAATTTACAAAGACGTGTTCCATATAAACACAAAATGATTTAAGCATATTACTTTCTCCATTTTTTCAACCACATCTATCAGTCACATATGCAAATAATTGCATAATGACTTGGTTGTATTTCTTCCAAATATTGAAAGCTTCAATTGCTACCTATGATCTTTTCTTTATCCTTTTGAATTACCATATGTTTTATATCAAAGCAATTAAAAGACCACAAATGCAAGGTTTCTATACAAAGCTATCATGCTTAAAACTCTAAGATATTCAATTAACCAGTTCTAAGACCTTTACTAAACTATCAAGGGAATGAGTAAATCTATGATTACCTAGAATAAGCAGGAAAATCCATCTCAAATCCTCTGAATTTCTATTGCCTGAGTGTCGTTACAGAACAAACAGTTTGCAATGAGCCCAGAAGTATTTTTACAGGGATAGAAGCAATTTCAATTTCCAATTAAATGTTGCTTCTGCATCTTAAAAAAAATACTACTCTTGAAAATATTTATCTCCCATGGAAAGTGCTGGATTTTTGATGAATGAGATTAAAATTCTAAAATATATAAGTACCCATGATTTCATTTGGTAATGCAGAAATACCCTGCTGGTGCTGCATGATTCTATCTCCTTCCTAAGGTCAGGGTTCTTGATTTGCTAACATCACCTGTAGCGCACATCTCTTCCCTTGACAAGTTGAAGTTTCTGGCCACATGCACCACTAGATGTGATGGTGAACCTGGCCCAGAGGGATAACAGGGACATGGTATTTCCTGAAAGTGCTGCAAAGGCATTTTAAATCTATATTTTTGTGATTTTTCTTAGTCCATATCCAGAAGTCTTTTGATTTCCCAGTGTAATTAGATACTTTTCATGCACACAATGTTCTCATTTCATTTTCATAAATAGCAGTTTAGACACAAACATTTAGACCTGCTCTACTTCAGCTATGTCAGTGAACCCACCGGTGGCCGTTTATTAATTTAAACAAGATCTTAATTCCACTTAAAATTAATGCCTTTTCAGCTTCTTATAGCACACTTGCAAAGATATGCATTTACACTCAACAGCAGATACATTCCCATATCCTGAAATGTGATCTAAATCTCTCAGTCACATATAACAATGTAGAGACAGTCTTCTGGAGAAAATGAAGTGCTACATGTGAAAAAGACATCTCTTATTTATATTTGCTTTGACTAGTATGAGAAAGAAGAATTGAAAAAAAAAAGTAACAAATAAAAGAAAATAGGAAGGATTGATGTAGACAATCTGTAACAACATTGTTGTGAGGATTAACTTTAAAGGATGCCACTTCATTGTATGAAGGCTCCAGTGTAATGAATATCTGAGCAAAGAAGATATGAGAAGCCTGTTCAATTCTCACTTCTCTTAGTCCGTTGAGAGGAATGAGGGATGACAATATAAAGCATTACTAAAAGCCTAGACAAAGTTAAACTTTATTTTTCTTGTGTTTTATCCAATACAAGCAAATCTGTTTCCACATATTAAAAGCATGATTCTTTTGATTAGATTATTCTTCTATTTGCAGTTGATGCTGTAGGTGTTCCCAGTATGAGACTATTGATCTATTGGATTTTGGCAGAGCAAAGGAATGGGGCCCATTCAGCTCCTGGAAGGCATAATCAGAGAATGAACAATCAGTAAACATTATGAAGTTCCTACAAAAGTACAGGCTGTTTTATTTTACAAACTATATTGTGCAAGTCTGCCAAATCCAAAAGATAATTAAATGTAGGAAAGACATGGGAAAAAGAGTAAAAGAAAATAATATTCCTGAATAATCTTTTTCACCATCAACTTTAATGCTTTCATGAAAATCCATCTCTGAATAGGAAGAAATATGCTGTAATTATTCTTTATGACAGTCACATTGGCCCAACAAAGATTTGCAAATGCTTCTGAATATCTGAAACTAGAATTCCCAGATGCAGAAAACCACTTATTCTTTTAACTTAATCTTTTCAAAGCAGACAGATGGAGGTTATTGTAGGCAGGAAAGGAGGGATGCTATAGATAGAAAGAGACAAATGCAGAAAGCTGGAGTCATTTACAGGTATGTGGAGCATGGTAGAAACGACTGCATGAATCACTAATAGCACAGAGATCCCTTGTTAATGCCTATCACTGAAACCAACCACCTGCCATAAAAGTAAATAAAACTGGAATAAGACTCACTTGTCTAAGAGTAACTTGGGTTGTATGGATAACTCAGAGACTCATAAAAAACAAACTTCCCTTCCAAAAAAAAACCCAAACACAAACAATATTCTTCACTTTTTCTTCCTAAAAGGTACTTGTAAGTTTACTTCCACACCACAATCTTGACTTCTGTTTCTTTTTTTAAAAATTGAAAGAAAGAACATTTTTAGTTAGTTTCCTAACATTTTAACTAGAAAGAAGAGAAATAGAAGTCAGTGGCCTGGTTTACATAGTGACCTACCACTGAGGAAGAAAATCACTTGGAAGGTGGGAGAAATGGCTTTAAACTAATTAGCTGCATGAGATTCAACAGCTGTGCCACTCAGGGGAATGGTGAAGCCAGCATGGCAGCATACCCCATATGCATATCCAAATGATTAGGATATTCTCCTGGGAAGTAAGACAGATTATTTGCCCTAGAGCAACAGTGGTTCATGTCTCAAACAGAAAAGGAGGCACGCATTTACAAAGAAAGATGATCATAATCATTTTTAGTCACTTCTGGTTCATAATTATAGCTCAAAAATATTTTCCAGTTAAAGGCACCTGGTGACTTGGAAATTGCAAAGTGTTTGAGGTTGTTGCGTTAAGGGGCAAAGTAGTTTTGGCAGAAAATAAACCCCCTTGCATTCTAACACTCGTCACCGAGGTGGGAGGCTAGGTGCGGCTAGGTTTAAATTCTGAGTGATGCCCAATTCACCACTATCAGTCCAGGAGCGTTTAATATATATTAAACTGTTATGGTTCTGGATACACTAATAGCAGACTGCACATTCAGCCCAGTCATGCTCATGAACTAACACGGCCACTCTTCCGTCGCGTTCAATGAGAAAGCCCAAAGGACTAGCTGCCTACACAGTGCAGTTTATTTAAACAGCAGATACACAAGTTATTTTGGATTGCCGGTGATAGTGACTGTCTGCAAAGCACATGCGGATACTGAAGATGCTAGCAATATAGCTCAGTTACAAAAGCACTAAGTTATAAAACCACTCTGTATAGAGATTTCTAAGTTTCCCAGGGAAGTGCTTGGTATAGCCAAGTGTTCAAATCTTACCCACAGGCATCCTTATGGGGAGGGAAGAGAAGCTCAGCCTGTTGACTGGTCCCAGAAGTCCACAATGGTGTCTTCCCTAACACCCCCCCCCTTTCTTGGGCTATTTTTATACTATTTTTTATCTTCAAGGTGGAGTTTGAGTTACTCTAGTCATAAATACTGTCATTATGATTGGTGTAAAATTTTCTTGCCTCACATTTAAAGGTATAGTTTACGAAAAATTCAGGGCACAGACTCAAGAAGGAGTGGTCGCACCTTGGAGGTGGGTAGCTTTTGGGATGGAGGTGTGTTTTGGTATTATAATTACACTATAACAAGCAAAGTTCACTAAAGGACAGCTTTTCATCAAAAAAATGACAGATAGTTGGCTCAGGGTAACAAGTAGGAAGTTTATCAGTTCCATAAGATCTTTGAGGGCTCCATTTGGTCCCCAAGTTCCCAGTTTATCACAGAGTTTTAGCCGCGGTGTCTCCACTCCGCTCCATCCTTCGCACTGTTTTTCTTCCATGGTGCCATCTCGTTCCCATGTTTGCTGGATTATCATGTGTTGCTTTACAAGCAATATTGTACAGGGAATCACAGATGTAGCAGATTCTTCACATACCAGCTGCGGCTGTATTCTACCCTAGAAGTCTTTTGATTTTATACCTTTCCTTAATGTGTGACCAATGCTGTGTTATTGATCATTTTTAGTAATCATTCCACAGAGGTTACCCTTTCATGGACAGAATACCGTCCTAAAACAGTTTAGCTTGCCTAGAGCTAAACCTCGTTAACTTGTTTCACTCTGTAGAGCCACCATATCAGTTATGTGTCTCTGATCTCTAGTGGCCTGAACATCCTTGACCATGAAGTTGCTTTCAAACTTGAAGCCACTGCATGACAGCAAAACTTCTGCCCCTGCATGCAGGACTTCTGCTGTTGCAGCAGCACGTAACCCACATCCTAAAGATGATCCCTGTGCTTCCATAGTTGTAGGCTAGCTGGATAATTAAACACCCAACACTAAAGAAGAGCAGATCAAGAAGTTCTTAACAGAAAATTTAGGGGTGTTTTTTTCTTCTTTTGAGAACAAGCACAGAGAACAGAACAAATATGAAGAGGAAACTATGCAAAAGCATTAAGCAAGTTATTTAACATGATTCACTTACATATAGATATTTGGTGAGATATGCTAACAAATGAAAACGTGAGGGGAAAATAGAATAAATGTGTTTTGCAAAACTAGTTGATTTAAGAAAAAATTGCAGAACTAGGAAACCAGGCATTTTCTTACAAATACATGGAAGATAGTTGCAATGGACTCTGAGCTGGAAAGGTGTAACATAACTCCAGTCCTTTCTTCTTCTTATCTCTAGCTTTTAGAAGTGATTGGTTTGTATTTTTGCTTTTTCTGTATCAATATGTCAGGCAGAATAGCCGTCTTGTTAGCACAAGAAAAGAAAAGAGCATTATCTTCTCAAGAAAAGTAAGAAGCGTGATATGAGGTTTTGGTAAAATGCTTTCAGTTCCAGAGGTTTAACTTAGGACTTTTGCTTTTGTTGATTCTATAAACAGAGAGTAATCTCTAACAGGCAGAGCTTCTGGTTTTACTATTTGATGTTGACCTATAACGTTGAATGTGAGTTATACTCATTCCTTATTTCTTGTTTAAGAAAAAGTAGCTAATTTAATTCAGATGGAATTGTTAAATGACAGTATGCTCATGTAGCAAAGCAATATACTAAATGACATTTGACATTTTGTAAGTCCTTCATTAAACAAAATGAATATTATGTAATAATGCACTAAACTATTTTGAACTAGCTGTTTCTTGCACAAAAATATTGTATAAGACTCATCAGTAAGTTATCTCCAAGACACTGTGAGATACTATAAATATCCGATGGAAATTTTTGTGAGAGCAATACCTCAGTTGATAGGATATTGTGACTATAATTTATCCATCCATGACTTCAAAGGAAAATAGCAAGCCACAAATAACCCAAAGATTAGTTTTGTCCTAGCTGTTTGAATTTGGCAGGCTTGTAGAGGTTGAAAGAAATGCTAAAATTGAGGAATGATCCACCATTAAATCAAATTTAGGAACAAACTCATTTTCTTTGACAAGCTGATTAATATATTTTCTCATTTCTTCTCCCATCTATTTTTAATATACATGTTACATATGTGTAAATTGCAGTTTTATAATTCATCTATGCCAGCTTTAAATTTAATAAAAAATGAAAAAATAACATCGTTCATACTTCTTATTTCAATAGCCTACTATCACTCAAAAGATTCCTATGCTATCTATGTCTACAGCATGCCTGCTATGTTTTACTCAATTAGGTTCTTTGTGCATTGGATCATTCTAGGATTGAGGTCCATCTCAGATAACAAGGTCTTCGATATTTAAATAATACATTATAGATTAAAACAATCAGAAAAAAAAAACCCACAGAGGAGCTGTTAAACTCTTTCATCGTGCCATATATGATATATCATACAAAATTTAACAAAAAATGTGCCTTAAGTATCACCCAGACGACTAAGTCATGACTCATCTGACTAACACGTAGAAATCAAATAGCCCCCCTTGGAGAGTAAGCCGATAATAAGTAGGCCACTGTTTGTAGGAAGTTGAGTGTTATGGTTTGAAGAACCCATGACTATTTATTGTTGCTTAGACAATGATTCTGTCACCTGATGACCCCTCCCCACCCGGGAAGGGGAATCGTGAAAAAACAAAGAAACCCAAGGGTTGAAATATAAACAGATTTAATAGAATAAGACTAAATAGTTAACATTAATAATACTAAAGAACCAATATTGATCTTAATACCAATATAAAACATACAAGGATTATACTCAGCCAGTTCTATCAATAGAAAGCTGTGCACTCCCTGCAGCGGACAGAAATTGTCAGACACTGCCAGCACTGGGGCTTCGGGAGAAAGGGAAGGCCTCAGGGCTCCAGCATCGGGCCAAGAAGTTCTCTGGATCAGGGCCATCACAGAAGAGAGAGAAGTCCTCAGCAAACTTTCTAATTTATATTGGATGTGACACTCACGGTACGAAATAATCCCATTGGCCAGCTTGGGTCAAGTGCCTGGGTCTTGCTCCTCCTCATCCCTCCACCTGGCTAGCTCAAAAACACTGAGACCTTGAATACCCATACCATAGCTGGCCATAAAGTAAATATTTTCACAAATTCAGACACTAGAGTCTTCTAAAAAATGCAGTTTTCCCAAGCATTAGAAGAGACCTTACTGAAAAGTAAAATTATTGAAAGATAAATTAATCCTATGTTGCTCAAACCAAGACATTGAGTCGGGAGTATTTAAGATACAGTTTTTCCTGCAGTATTACAGAATGTACATCCCCACTCAAGCCTCATTCTCCTTCATATAAACCCACAAAATTCCTCACATATCCAGTCCTTCAGCTTGTGGTTTTCTTGTATTTTGTGTATTCATCAGGTTACACCAAAAGTTTTTGTTTATGTTAGTGCTAATTTCACTTACAGAAACCATTTGCAAAGTGATATCGGCAGAATCTTCTTGAAACTTGGTATGCCTTATCACATTACAAAACCTGCTTAAGCTCCTGAAAAATAATGAAAATATTATTTATGTGGTATGAACCCTGTGTTTCCTTTAATGTGTAAGTGTCTATTAGATTAACAACCTTGAAAAACAAAATTAGATCAAGGTTAATGTCAAGAATGAACTATGCTAACAAGACATCTTCACCACAGTTCATCACACTTACAGCATGCTTACTCTATTATAAATTATTATTTAAATGGAACATGGAGGCTCTATTTCTGTATTATTCTTTCCAGTCTTTGCTTTGGTCAATACATTAATTTTCCTTCTTTTCCAGAATCCACTTTAGTTTGCGTTTGGTCTAGGCTAGTAGAGCACTATGAATTGGCCAGACATCTGTAGTTATACTGGTCTTCAAGTGAGGGCTGTGTTGGCTAGTTCCTTTTGTTTTTTCTAGCACAGAAGTAGTGCACACCTGGGACTGCCATCACACCTCTCATGACACCTTCTACAACATTTGTTCCTGTGATATGGCTTCTCCTGAGAGCCTTCAGCAGCTTTGGGGTACCCCTTCCAAAGGCAGGTCTAGGCATACATTTTTTATTATTTTTTTTAAACAGAGTCCCTTGATGAAATCACCCTGTTTCATCTGGCTCTGAAGTGTTATTCCATTTATTTGCAACAGAGGTAAGTAGAAATGGAGTTGGCAATTCTCAAAGAAATCTTACAAACAAGTGTCACTCTTCTATTTCAGATGGAGTTATTGAACAGCCGTTACCACTTAACAAAGAACATGCCCCACACAGGCCTACCAATATTCTCATAATATTCACAACTGAATACATTGTGAACAGCTATCAAATGACAGATTCCTCCAAGACCTGGAAATGCACAAATTTTTGAATTAAATCAGTAGTTTCAATAGAAAATGTTTAAAAATAAAGTACATTTTAAAGGAAAAGGATTTGCTATTTGCAGGTTCTAGGAACATTTCCAAAAAAATATCATAACTTTACATAAAACTCAGGAAGTCACTTTCATTGCTTTTAAAAAAAAAATCTATCATTTTTGTATTTTTTTAAATAATAGGAAAGCATTTCCAATTGTAACACCTCTCAAAATTAAATCAGGCAAATGCCCTTGAACTTGGAAATTATTACTTTCTGGTATTGACTGAAATAGCTTCTTCTGTCAAAAAGAATGAGCTGCAAACAGTGTTTAAAGTGCGATGCTAGACACAAGGAGATTCAGTCTCTATTCCCACCTCTGGCATTAGCCACCTGACTAAGCGTGTTACTCCTCTCTCCGTGCTTTATTTTCCTCTATAAAATGGAGATAATGAATTGCATGTGACTATTGAATTTGACTAACCTCTCCTTCCATACCCTCAGCATGGCAAGTGGAGGTAGAGGTACCGCGATTCTACCTCCAAAATATATCAGCCTGGAAATGCACATGCTTTTATGAGCACAAGGAATAAACTCACAAAATTGCAACTACCGCCTATCTCCTCTGGTGCTTTTTGTGCTCCCTTTAAGCACTCACTAGAAAGCTGCTTATCTGCTTTAGAATGAAGAGCCCTAAATATTCAAAATTCTATTGAAAATATATTTTTCATTTCATATAGCTTTGATTTAAACATGTCTCTATATCTATTCAGCTAGTCATTTGCACTTAAAAACACACTAATATAATCCTTTTTTTCTATACCAGGGACTACAGTTTGACAAAAATAAATGTGAATTTCACAGGCAAAATTGCTATTGAAAAATTGAATAAGAACCTTAAGAGCTGTTTGAAAATAACAGAGGTAAGCTCAAAAACCTTCTTCACAAACAGTAATGTGAGTTCCTCACATGTGACTTTAATGAAATAATGCTTTAAAAATCAGAGATTAAAGTTGCTGGCCAACCTGATCAAAGTTTAAAAATTAAGTTGTTCTATATTTTTATTTTTCAATTTCTGATGAATGAAGGAATTGAGTTTTTATCACTAAATGTAGTGAGAAAAATGGAAAAAAAAAAAAAAAACCAAACAGTTTATTCACAGGTAAATATATCATAGGAAACAATTTCCAGAAACTGAACCACGTGCTAATTAAGTATGAAAAATATTTTTTAATTCTGAAGGAACTGAGATTTTCTTTTTTTAAAATAGGAAAGAGTATCAGAAAATGAATATAACATCACAACAACCAGCTGATAGCAACATCAATTCCAATTGGCCACCCCCCACCCACACCAAAAAAACCTGAAGAATTCAGTTTTCTGTGTGAAGGCGGCTTCGAAGAGCAAGGTGTTGCCACATGGAGCATTCCAGCCATTATCTTTTAAATTTGCATGGATTCAATGAATTTTAAGATCAAGAATACTTCCGTTATTTTTAGTGGAATTGTTCAAGCTCTCAAAAGTTTAGTTCATGCAGAAAGTTTTCAATATCTGTACTGGTTTTGAAAATTTGGGCATGAAGTTAGTTTGGAAATTTACAAATACATTAATGTTAGCATTATTGAAAACCTAGCTATTATTTACTTCACAAGGATTACTGAGTTCAGATAATCAATTCTTTGTATGTAAGCACATCATCTGTATAGATCATTCTATTTATTACTGAAGTATAGCACATGACTATGTAGAACTAATTTAGGGCAAAGTAGCCAAACTAAGTAATTTCATTTGAACACAAAATGTTTTTAAACTCAAACTGCTCTTTATTAATAGTGTATCACTTAATTTGCATATACAATTTTAAAGGGGTTTACTAAGAGGACATGATTGCTGGAAACTCAGGTGATGATTCTCTCATCTCCCCATAACAGTTTCTTTTTGAACAGTTGTCCAGCAGTGTTGATAGAATCATACAGAAGCACATCTTAATTTGTTTCAAACTTGTATACTCTATGCTGCTAATTACAGAAATTTGTCACCAGCTGAGATTCACCCAAATGATCTGCTCTTTTTTTAGTTTCAAAGGTTCCACACTCAGGAGTGGAAATACATAAGATCTGTACTTTAGTACTTTATAAAATTTGAAATAAACCTGTTGTGGTTTCCCATGGTAAAACAGGTCAAATTGTTCCCACCACAGTCCATTAGATAACAAGAAGTACTTCTGTAAGTGATCACAACTGAAAAACTGCCTGTGGGCACAACCATTCAGAAAGAAAATATTCATATAACTTTTTTTAAACTCAGGACATTTTAAAATGGCAAATTTAAGGATCATTTTCTATTGCTTCTGGTTCTGTGCACTATCTTTCAGATTTTCAATCACAAGAGCTACGCATAACTTTCACAGAGTCCTATAGAAGCATTAAGAAATGCATTAAAGCTGAGAATTGGCAGCATTTACATCTTTCACCTGATTATATTTTCAATTGTACAAATAATAGAAAACACTTTTTGAATGTTGGTAGATGTTACGTATCTATCTTCATTTCCTTAGTTGCTCCACCGGAAGAAAGTGCACTTTCTATTCATGAGAGTCTCTTTACAAGGACTCAAAGATAAGTGGCAATGGGTGCAGGTTGCACCATGAGAGGTTTTATCTTACTCTAAGAAAGAAGTTGGGATTTTTTTACAGTGAGAACAATCATTCACTGAAACAACCTCCCCCAGGATATGCTAGAGTTGCCATCACAGGAGGTTTTCAAGATGCAATTGGACAGGATGCTACATAATCTCATTTATGCTCACTTTCCCACAAAAGGTTGGACAATATACTCATTTGATGTCCCTTCCAACCTGGGTTATTCTATGATTTACTGTGTGTCAGTGTGTTACTATATGACAGGGCAATTTTTTGAGTATTTAATTGCCAAACTATGTAAGTGGAGTTCCAAATCCATGGATAACGAGAGACAATTTGTTAAATTACTTGACAAAATTTGTCAAGAAGGTGAAAAATATAAAAATTATTTGGTGGGGATTTTTTTTCCTGACACTATTCTGATAATCATTACATTTGTATAAATGTATATTTTTTTAAAAAAAAAAAAAGATCCCTGACAATGGAAGAACTCTTCAATATTTTAGTATAGGCCTGGTTACTACTACAGAACAGTAGAACAGTACTGGTCAAGCTCTGTAGTGCTTATTCAGAATCCATTAATCAAAATATTTTTATAGGATGCAGCATGCAAAAATTTTATGCAGAAGGTGTACAAAGATCTGTACTATGAACATGAGATCCCACTAGTAGGCATTTGCAATATAATTTAGTCAGAATAGTAAAGATTAAGACAATGTAAGTATGAATAGCAGAGCTGATCAATGTTGAAGTGAAGCAAGAGGGAGTTTTTTGCGAGAATGCATGATTAGTCCTTGATATAGTTGTTTTCTTTCTATGCATATGCAAATCAAAATAAATCCAAAAAATGCAAGCTCAAATAAAGGAAAATAAAAGGAAATAAAATTGCAAGGAAGTTGGGGCTGATAAGGTGAAAAGAAGAATATTACATTTCTAATCAAATAACAATGATCACGCAATGCTCACTTTGTACAGTTTCCTGTTCAGCAAGGCAAAGAACAACTATGAACCTCTATATAAATAATATAAATAATGATTTGTTTTCGTGCAGGCTTGAAATTTGAAAAAATTAGTTTAGCAGAGAAAATTCTAAGACATAGATTCTCATTTTCCAGGCTACCTAACAAGTATAACAGACAGGTAATTCTTAGTCGCTTAACAGTTATGTATCAGACATTCAAAGGGTAAAAAAAAAAATGTTAAAAGACAGTAATATGAATATTTGGAAGCCACTTCTCAGAACAGAGAAGAACCATTTTTATATAAGGAAGTAAACAGTTATGTGAAATTATTACCAACTCAATTTGTAAAATGTGTAATGGCCCAGATGTAACAATCAAATTACAATCATTGTTTTGTAGTTCTTTGCATTGGAAAAAAATGTTGATGGGTGAAAAACACTTCAGTTTCCCTCAAAGTAAAAGGCAGCTTCATAAAGCAATACTTCTGAATTTCTGTATTTAACAATAGCTTTCACGGTCAAACATCTCTGGCAATCATGAAAATCATTAACATTTAGAAAGCCAAATAACACATCTTGACAAATACGTTACAGCATGCAGCAAAGTGCAGAAGGAATCTTTCAAGTTGACTGTTACAATGCCTCATTCCTTTAATTGAAATTTTAATTAAAGAGTTTTAACCCAGGAGGTTTTGTAAAAACTGTTCTGATTTGTTATGCTGTGAGATGACGCAGGACACTAATTTTTAAAGTAGCTTTAATTTTTTTATCTTAAATTGTTTTCCTTATATTTGTTTCCTTATATTTCCTGTATTTGTTATACAGATGTATACATCTGTGGCAAATAGGGGGTTACATATAGCAGTTTTCACAAATATTATGCATACTGCAAGTTAACTTTTAGTGCTAACCTTGTAGAAGTTGCTCCAAGTTCAATAAAAATGAAGCAAGAGCAAAGATTGTGCTTCTGTGAAGTTAAGATAACAAATACTTGATCATTCACTGACAAATAGTTACTGAGTGGATCCATATTTTTAAAATTACTTTAAGGTGTTTTGAGCCATGATGATCAGGGGATAGAGATTTCAGACATAGCTGCTCTTAAAGCATCATCAGACCTGGGCTACAGCCTACAGTTTCAAAGTGTATTGCCCTGATTAATCTCACCTATAGCAGACTACTGCCTAAAAAATATGTTGCCATGATATCAAATTGGGTCCCCAGAAAATGTCACCATATAACTGTAACATGGACATTACACAAACACATTAAACAGCTAAAATTGCCATGTCAGGCATTTAAAAATTGTGAAATCCAGAAGCTGCCTGATTAACAGACTGAACTTGAGCATAAGTATGTAGAAGGCATTGGTTTAGCTAAAGGGACATAGGAAAAAATCCTGTGTATGGCTTAAGCAACATAAAATCATTCCAATTCCACAATCAAAACTTTTTCTGAATAATGTACTGAAATAAGGTTTCTTGGAGTTTGATTTTTCATATCTACTGTACACAAAGTGGTCTCTTAAACTGTACAGAATTATGTGGGACTGGCAGACATTAATTATTACATTTTCCCTAAATACTTTTTCAAAGAGGGTATTTGGAAAGCAAATAATCTAATATTTAGTCATACATTTGCATGCTGTAAGAAAGGCAGTTCAACATGAAAAGGCAGAAGCTTAAGGAGTTCATATCTGCACATGGTCTTACGGATAATATTGATACTCAGGCATATAAATAGGAACAAGGGTAAAAACATGAAATTGTATCATTTTTATAGAAGGTGGCTTGGTTTACAATTTACTATTGAAGCAAATATATTTTGAAAAATAAAAATGCTTTCAGAAAGTCCAAACAGGCATCACTAGACCCGTTTCCTATAGTGTATCCCTCTAGCTTTATCACACAACATCACACTGAGGAAAAAAACAGGTTTGGTATGTGAAAGATAACTGGTAATACTGATGTGAAGTTTTCATAATCCTAGTGAAGAGAAGAGGAGGTGGCATGAGAAAAAAGGAAATTTAAGG
Organism: Anarhynchus alexandrinus; assembly: GCA_008711295.1. Taxonomy (NCBI): domain Eukaryota; kingdom Metazoa; phylum Chordata; class Aves; order Charadriiformes; family Charadriidae; genus Anarhynchus; species Anarhynchus alexandrinus. The sequence goes on along the minus strand of VUYV01000477.1, from coordinate 382,957 downwards.
GAAACATGCTTAGAGATAGATAAGTAAGACCTCCTAGTAATCATGGAAAGGGAGGAGGAATTACAGTATCCTGGTGGTACATCTGAGAACTGACACCAGCAACACTCATAACTACCCCAATGCAGAAGAAGGGGAGTGAGTGCAGGGGGAGATTGGCACAGCTAAAAGCAATCACAGAAAAAAAACCCAGAAAATAGGAACTAGGTCACATTAACAAGTCTGGATCAAAAGAACAGCAACACTAAGTACGGATAAAATCAGCTAAGGCCAAAGCACTGGTTAAGACGTGATTATTTATGGAGTGAGTACCTCTTGGAACCCATTTCTGGGCAAATAAAGAAGATTATGGCCAACATTCAGCATGGTAAATCATGCCTGACCAGCCTGACTGCCTTCTAGGATGAAATAGATGTAATTGTGGAAAAGAGCAGTGGGTGTCGTTTACCTGGATTCTAGCAAGACTTTCAACACTATCTCCCACAGGCATCCATATCCAAGCTTAGATGTTATGTTCTGGACAAGAACACAAATAAATAGTAAAAAAATGGCTAGATAGTTGAGCTCAAAGTAGTCATCATCAGGTAATACTCTACCTGGAGGCCAGCAAGAAAGAATACTACAATAGTCTATCCTGAAACATGTCCTGTTTAGCATCTTTACCAATAACCAGGACAAAAGGCTTGTTCATCAGGTTTATAGATGATCCCAAACTGGCAGGACCAGTCCCAACACCTGAGGGCAGCGTTGCCATCCAGAGACACCTAGACAGGCTGGAGAAATGGGCTGACAGGAACTTCCTGAAGTCCAACGATGTCAAATGCAAAGTGCTGCACCTCAGATGGACAGACTGTCTTGCAATAATACAGGCTGGAACTGGCTGGCTGAGAAGCAGATCTGCTGAAAAGGACTTGGGGTTCTGGGCAGACAGCAAATGGAACAAAGACAGCCAACAGTGTCCTGGGCTGTATTAACCTATGCCTACCTTTTTCTTGTTCAGTGTCTTACCAATAACACAGCAGTGTAAGTTCTTGTTGCCATTCAAGTTCCTTACAAGCATCAACTCTAGATGAGC